>JASXTE010000017.1:16529497-16789497 GCA_030280995.1 Hemileia vastatrix
CATTTTCATTTTCATTTTCATTTTCATTTTCATTTTCATTTTCATTTTCATTTTCATTCATTTTCATTTTCATTTTCATTTTCATTTTTTTTTTTCATTTTCATTTTTTTTCATTTTCATTTTCATTTTCATTTTCATTTTCATTTTCATTTTCATTTTCATTTTTCATTTTCATTTCTCATTTTCATTTTCATTTTTTTTTTCATTTTCATTTTCATTTTTCATTTTCATTTTTCATTTTTTTTTTCATTTTCATTTTCATTTTCATTTTCATTTTCATTTTCATTTTCATTTTTTTTTTTCATTTTCATTTTCATTTTCATTTTCATTTTCATTTTCATTTTCATTTTCATTTTCATTTTCAATTTCATTTTTTTTTTTTTCATTTTCATTTTCATTTCATTTTCATTCATTTTCATTTTCATTTTCATTTTCATTTTTTTTTTTCATTTTCATTTTTTTTCATTTTCATTTTTTTTTTTCATTTTCATTTTCATTTTCATTTTCATTTTCATTTTCATTTTCATTTTCATTTCATTTTCATTTTCATTTTCATTTTCATTTTCATTTTTTTTTTTTCATTTTCAATTTCATTTTCATTTTTTTTCATTTTCATTTTCATTTTCATTTTTTTTTTTCATTTTCATTTTCATTTTCATTTTTTTTTTTTTCATTTTCATTTTCATTTTCATTTTCATTTTCATTTTCATTTTCATTTTCATTTTCATTTTCATTTTCATTTTCATTTTCATTTTCATTTTCATTTTATTTTCATTTTCATTTTCATTTTTTTTTTTCATTTTCATTTTCATTTTCATTTTCATTTTCATTTCAATTCATTTTCATTTTCATTTTCATTTTTTTTTTCATTTTCATTTTCATTTTCATTTTCATTTTCATTTCATTTTCATTTTCATTTTCATTTTTTTTTTCATTTTCATTTTTATTTTCATTTTCATTTTTCATTTTCATTTTTTTTTTTTCATTTTCATTTTCATTTTCATTTTCATTTTCATTTTCATTTTTCATTTTTTTTTCATTTTCATTTTCATTTTCATTTTCATTTTCATTTTTTTTCATTTTCATTTTTTTTTTCATTTTCATTTTCATTTTCATTTTCATTTTCATTTTCATTTTTCATTTTTTTTTTTTCATTTTCATTTTCATTTTCATTTTTTTCATTTTCATTTCATTTTCATTTTCATTTTCATTTTCATTTTCATTTTCATTTTCATTTTCATTTTCATTTTCATTTTCATTTTCATTTTCATTTTTTTTTTCATTTTCATTTTCATTTTCATTTTCATTTTCATTTTCATTTTCATTTTCATTTTCATTTTCATTTTCATTTTCATTTTCATTTTCATTTTTCATTTTCATTTTCATTTTCATTTTCATTTTCATTTTCATTTTCATTTTCATTTTCATTTTCATTTTCTTTTTTTTTCATTTTCATTTTCATTTTCATTTTCATTTTCATTTTCATTTTCTTTTTCTTTTTCTTTTTTTTTTTCATTTTCAATTTAATTTTTATTTTTTTTTTCTTTTTCATTTTCATTTTCATTTTCATTTTCATTTTTTTTTCATTTTCATTTTCATTTTCATTTTCATTTTCATTTTCATTTTCATTTTCATTTTCATTTTCATTTTCATTTTCATTTTCATTTTCATTTTCATTTTCATTTTCATTTTCATTTTCATTTTCATTTTTTTTTTTCATTTTCATTTTCATTTTTCATTTTCATTTTCATTTTCATTTTCATTTTCATTTACATTTTCATTTTCATTTTCATTTTCATTTTCATTTTCATTTTCATTTTCATTTTTTTTTTCATTTTTCATTTTCATTTTCATTTTCATTTCATTTTTCATTTCATTTTCATTTTCATTTTCATTTTCATTTTCATTTTCATTTTCATTTTCATTTCATTTTCATTTTCATTTTCATTTCATTTTCATTTTCATTTTCATTTTCATTTTCATTTTCATTTTCATTTTCATTTTCATTTTCATTTTCATTTTCATTTTCATTTTCATTTTATTTCATTTTCATTTTCATTTTTTTTTTTCATTTTCATTTTCATTTTCATTTTCATTTTCAATTTCAATTTCATTTTCATTTTCATTTTCATTTTTTTTTTCATTTTCATTTTCATTTTCATTTTCATTTTCATTTTCATTTTCATTTTCATTTTTTTTTTCATTTTCATTTTTATTTTCATTTTCATTTTCATTTTCATTTTTTTT
The DNA here is from genome assembly GCA_030280995.1 of Hemileia vastatrix. Classification (NCBI taxonomy): domain Eukaryota; kingdom Fungi; phylum Basidiomycota; class Pucciniomycetes; order Pucciniales; family Zaghouaniaceae; genus Hemileia; species Hemileia vastatrix. The sequence continues at coordinate 16,531,745 of JASXTE010000017.1, forward strand.
TTTTCATTTTCATTTTCATTTTCATTTTCATTTTCATTTTCATTTTCATTTTTTTTTCATTTTCATTTTCATTTTCATTTTCATTTTCATTTTTTTTTTCATTTTCATTTTTTTTTTTCATTTTCATTTTCATTTTCATTTTCATTTTCATTTTCATTTTCATTTTTTTTTTCATTTTCATTTTCATTTTCATTTTTCATTTTCATTTTCATTTTCATTTTCATTTTCATTTTCATTTTCATTTTCATTTTCATTTTCATTTTCATTTTCATTTTCATTTTCATTTTCATTTTCATTTTTTTTTCATTTTCATTTTCATTTTCATTTTCATTTTCATTTTCATTTTCATTTTCATTTTCATTTTTCATTTTCATTTTCATTTTTTTTCATTTTCATTTTCATTTTCATTTTCATTTTCATTTTCATTTTCATTTTTTTTTTTCATTTTCATTTTTCATTTTCATTTTCATTTTCATTTTCATTTTCTTTTTCTTTTTCTTTTTTTTTTTCATTTTCAATTTAATTTTATTTTTTTTTTCTTTTTCATTTTCATTTTCATTTTCATTTTCATTTTTTTTTCATTTTCATTTTCATTTTCATTTTCATTTTCATTTTCATTTTCATTTTCATTTTCATTTTCATTTTTCATTTTCATTTTCATTTTCATTTTCATTTTCATTTTCATTTTTCATTTTCATTTTCATTTTTTTTTTTCATTTTCATTTTCATTTTTCATTTTCATTTTCATTTTCATTTTCATTTACATTTTCATTTTCATTTTCATTTTCATTTTCATTTTTCATTTTCATTTTCATTTTTTTTTTCATTTTTCATTTTCATTTTCATTTTCATTTTCATTTTTCATTTTCATTTTCATTTTCATTTTCATTTTCATTTTCATTTTCATTTTCATTTTCATTTTCATTTTCATTTTCATTTTCATTTTCATTTTCATTTTCATTTTCATTTTCATTTTCATTTTCATTTTCATTTTCATTTTCATTTTCATTTTCATTTTCATTTTCATTTTCATTTTCATTTTCATTTTCATTTTTCATTTTCATTTTTCATTTTCATTTTCATTTTTCATTTTCATTTTCATTTTTTTTTTTCATTTTCATTTTCATTTTTCATTTTCATTTTTCATTTTTTTTTTCATTTTCATTTTCATTTTCATTTTCATTTTCATTTTTTTTTTTCATTTTCATTTTCATTTTCATTTTCATTTTCATTTTCATTTTCATTTTCATTTTCATTTTCAATTTCATTTTTTTTTTTCATTTTCATTTCATTTTCATTTTCATTCATTTTCATTTTCATTTTCATTTTCATTTTTTTTTTTCATTTTCATTTTTTTTTTTCATTTTCATTTTCATTTTCATTTTCATTTTCATTTTCATTTTCATTTTCATTTTCATTTTCATTTTCATTTTCATTTTTTTTTTTTCATTTTCAATTTCATTTTCATTTTTTTTTCATTTCATTTTCATTTTCATTTTTTTTTTTCATTTTCATTTTCATTTTCATTTTTTTTTTTTCATTTTCATTTTCATTTTCATTTTCATTTTCATTTTCATTTTCATTTTCATTTTCATTTTCATTTTCATTTTCATTTTCATTTTCATTTTCATTTTTATTTTCATTTTCATTTTCATTTTTTTTTTTCATTTTCATTTTCATTTTCATTTTCATTTTCAATTTCAATTTCATTTTCATTTTCATTTTCATTTTTTTTTTCATTTTCATTTTCATTTTCATTTTCATTTTCATTTTCATTTTCATTTTCATTTTCATTTTCATTTTCATTTTCATTTTTTTTTTCATTTTCATTTTTATTTTCATTTTCATTTTTCATTTTCATTTTTTTTTTTTTCATTTTCATTTTCATTTTCATTTTCATTTTCATTTTCATTTTCATTTTTCATTTTTTTTTCATTTTCATTTTCATTTTCATTTTCATTTTCATTTTCATTTTTCATTTTTCATTTTACATTTTCATTTTCATTTTCATTTACATTTTCATTTTCATTTTCATTTTCATTTTCATTTTCATTTTCATTTTCATTTTCATTTTCATTTTCATTCATTTTCATTTTCATTTTCATTTTCATTTTTTTTTTTCATTTTCATTTTTTTTCATTTTCATTTTCATTTTCATTTTCATTTTCATTTTCATTTTCATTTTCATTTTCATTTTCATTTTCATTTTCATTTTTCATTTTCATTTTTCATTTTCATTTCTCATTTTCATTTTCATTTTTTTTTTCATTTTCATTTTCATTTTTCATTTTCATTTTCATTTTTCATTTTTTTTTTCATTTTCATTTTCATTTTCATTTTCATTTTCATTTTCATTTTTTTTTTTCATTTTCATTTTCATTTTCATTTTCATTTTCATTTTCATTTTCAATTTCATTTTTTTTTTTCATTTTCATTTTCATTTTCATTTTCATTCATTTTCATTTTCATTTTCATTTTCATTTTTTTTTTTCATTTTCATTTTTTTTCATTTTCATTTTTTTTTTTCATTTTCATTTTCATTTTCATTTTCATTTTCATTTTCATTTTCATTTTCATTTTCATTTTCATTTTCATTTTCATTTTCATTTTTTTTTTTTCATTTTCAATTTCATTTTCATTTTTTTTCATTTTCATTTTCATTTTCATTTTTTTTTTTCATTTTCATTTTCATTTTCATTTTTTTTTTTTTCATTTTCATTTTCATTTTCATTTTCATTTTCATTTTCATTTTCATTTTCATTTTCATTTTCATTTTCATTTTCATTTTCATTTTCATTTTCATTTTCATTTTCATTTTTCATTTTCATTTTCATTTTTTTTTTTTTCATTTTCATTTTCATTTTCATTTTCATTTTCAATTTCAATTTCATTTTCATTTTCATTTTCATTTTTTTTTTCATTTTCATTTTCATTTTCATTTTCATTTTCATTTTCATTTTCATTTTCATTTTCATTTTCATTTTCATTTTTTTTTCATTTTTCATTTTCATTTTTTTTTTCATTTTCATTTTCATTTTCATTTTCATTTTCATTTTCATTTTCATTTTTCATTTTTTTTTCATTTTCATTTTCATTTTCATTTTCATTTTCATTTTCATTTTCATTTTTTTTCATTTTCATTTTTTTTTTCATTTTCATTTTCATTTTCATTTTCATTTTTCATTTTTTTTTTTCATTTTCATTTTCATTTTCATTTTTTTCATTTTCATTTTCATTTTCATTTTCATTTTCATTTTCATTTTCATTTTTCATTTTCATTTTCATTTTTCATTTTCATTTTTCATTTTCATTTTCATTTTCATTTTCATTTTCATTTTCATTTTCATTTTCATTTTCATTTTCATTTTTTCATTTTCATTTCATTTTCATTTTCATTTTCATTTTCATTTTCATTTTCATTTTCATTTTCATTTTCATTTTTTTTTTCATTTTCATTTTCATTTTCATTTTCATTTTCATTTTCATTTCATTTTCATTTTCATTTTCATTTTCATTTTTCATTTTCATTTTTCATTTTCATTTTCATTTTCATTTTCATTTTCATTTTCATTTCATTTTCATTTTCATTTTCATTTTAATTTTCATTTTCATTTTCATTTTCATTTTCATTTCATTTTCATTTTCATTTTCATTTTCATTTTCATTCATTTTCATTTTCATTTTCATTTTCATTTTCATTTTCATTTTTCATTTTCATTTTCATTTTCATTTTCATTTTTCATTTTCATTTTCATTTTCATTTTCATTTTCAATTTCATTTTCATTTTCATTTTTATTTTCAATTTCATTTTCATTTTCATTTTCATTTTCATTTTCATTTTTCATTTTCATTTTTTTTTTTTCATTTTCATTTTCATTTTTTTTTTTTTCATTTTCATTTTCATTTTCATTTTCATTTTCATTTTTCATTTTCATTTTCATTTTTCATTTTCATTTTCATTTTCATTTTCATTTTCATTTTTCATTTTTCATTTTCATTTTCATTTTTCATTTTCATTTTCATTTTCATTTTTTTTTTTCATTTTCATTTTTTTTTTCATTTTCATTTTTTTTTTTTCATTTTTTTTTTTTTTCATTTTCATTTTCATTTTCATTTTCATTTTCATTTTCATTTTCATTTTCATTTTTCATTTTCATTTTCATTTTCAATTTCATTTTCATTTTTCATTTTCATTTTCATTTTTCATTTTCATTTTCATTTTCATTTTTCATTTTCATTTTCATTTTTCATTTTCATTTTCATTTTCATTTTTTTTTTCATTTTCATTTTCATTTTCATTTTCATTTTCATTTTCATTTTCATTTTCATTTTCATTTTCATTTTCATTTTCATTTTCATTTTCATTTTCATTTTCATTTTCATTTTCATTTTTCATTTTCATTTTTCATTTTCATTTTCATTTTCATTTTTTTTTTTCATTTTCATTTTCATTTTCATTTTCATTTTCATTTTTTTTTTTTTCATTTTCATTTTCATTTTCATTTTCATTTTTCATTTTTTTTTTTCATTTTCATTTTCATTTTCATTTTCATTTTCATTTTCATTTTCATTTTCATTTTCATTTTCATTTTTTTTTTTCATTTTCATTTTCATTTTCATTTTCATTTTCATTTTCATTTTTCATTTTCAATTTAATTTTCATTTTTTTTTTTTCATTTTCATTTTCATTTTTCATTTTCATTTTCATTTTCATTTTTCATTTTTCATTTTCATTTTCATTTTCATTTTTCATTTTCATTTTCATTTTCATTTTCATTTTTCATTTTCATTTTTCATTTTTTTTTTCATTTTCATTTTCATTTTCATTTTCATTTTCATTTTCATTTTCATTTTCATTTTCATTTTCATTTTTCATTTTCATTTTTTATTTTCATTTTCATTTTTTTTTTTCAATTTTATTTTCATTTTTATTTTCATTTTTATTTTCATTTTCATTTTCATTTTCATTTTTTTTTTCATTTTCATTTTTTTTTTTTCATTTTCATTTTTTTTTCATTTTCATTTTTCATTTTCATTTTCATTTTCATTTTCATTTTTTATTTTCATTTTTTTTTTTTCATTTTCATTTTTTTTTTCATTTTTCATTTTTCATTTTCATTTTCATTTTCATTTTCATTTTTTTTTTCATTTTCATTTTTTTTTTCATTTTCATTTTTTTTCATTTTCATTTTCATTTTCATTTTCATTTTCATTTTCATTTTCATTTTCATTTTCATTTTTCATTTTCATTTTCATTTTCATTTTCATTTTCATTTTCATTTTTCATTTTCATTTTCATTTTCATTTTCATTTTCATTTTCATTTTTCATTTTCATTTTCATTTTCATTTTTCATTTTCATTTTCATTTTCATTTTCATTTTCATTTTCATTTTCATTTTCATTTTCATTTTCATTTTCATTTTCATTTTCATTTTCATTTTCATTTTCATTTTCATTTTCATTTTCATTTTCATTCATTTTCATTCATTTTTTTTTTTCATTTTTTTTTTTCATTTTTCATTTTTCATTTTCATTTTCATTTTCATTTTCATTTTCATTTTCATTTTTCATTTTCATTTTCAATTTCATTTTCATTTTCATTTTCATTTTCATTTTTCATTTTCATTTTTCATTTTCATTTTTCATTTTCATTTTCATTTTTCATTTTCATTTTTCATTTTTATTTTTTATTTTCATTTTCATTTTCATTTTCATTTTCATTTTCATTTTTCATTTTCATTTCATTTTTCATTTTCATTTTTCATTTTCATTTTCATTTTTCATTTTCATTTTTCATTTTCATTTTCATTTTCATTTTTTTTTTCAATTTCATTTCATTTTATTTTATTTTTATTTTTTTTCAGCTTGTCATGAAGACACTCTCAAAGAAAAAAAAAAACCCCCCAAAAAAAAAACCAAAGAAAAAAAAAAACCAAAAAAAAAAACCCCCCAAAAAAAAACCCCCCCCCCCAAAAAAAAAAAAAAAAGAATAAGAGGAAACAATAAAATGATATCTTTCCTTATCTTATTTTTTTAATTTTGATATTGACGTTGTATAATGAATTAAAAAAATGGTATACCTGATTTTATAAAGTAAGTATAACTCATTAAACAAGTGGTAAAGGCTTATCTTGACTCTAGTAAATAATGAATGATTTACGTTGTAAGTCTAGTTAGCCTGGCTGACTCACCCACCCACCCACCCACCCACCCACTCAATATATATATATATATTTTTATTTTTTATTTTATTTTATTTTTTACCTGCTGCAAGCTAGTCAATCAATCAATCAATCAGTCAGTCAATCAATCAATCAATCAGTCATTCATTCAATTAGTTTTCTCATATTTCTCATATTTCTCATATTTCTCATATTTCTCTTTTTCTCTTTTTTTTTTTTTCCTTCAAGTGCGCAATAGGTCTTTCCAGAAAAATTGACAGTTAAGCTGTAACTAAGTTAAATCCAAGATAGGGATTGACAACTGCTATCAGCTGCCCACATATTTTTTTCTGGTGATATATACTTCACATACTAATAAATACTATAAAGCCTGTTTATATGCATTAACTTATTTACACATTCACATACCCCCTTCTCCCCTACACAGACACAGACACACACACACACACACATATATATATATATATATATATTTATATATATATAGCACATAAATAAATAACCAAATCAACTGATTAACAATATATAATAACCAAAAAGAATAAAGAAAAGTATATATATAACCCAATAATAAGACGAACTAAAAATATACAACATATCACATTGGATAAAAATAAAAAAAGTCTATCTAAAAAAAAAAAAAGACTAATCTAAAAATAGATACCTAAACTCCCACTCTTCTCTTTATCTTCTTCTACTTCTTCAGATGCTTACAATATTATTATAATAATATATACACTATATATTAAGTTAAAACTACCCATTCACTTCCCCTTACCCTCTCCTTCTCCAACATGTGGTTGCTCTTCTGTTTTCTTTTGTTTTTCTTCTTCTTCTTCTTTTCCTGCATCTTGCTCCTGCTCCTGCTCCTGCTCCTCCTCCTCCTCAATTTCCAATACTTCCATCTTCTCTCGAACCGCTCGCTTATGATGATTCTTAGCTGACATAGACGCCCGAATTCTTGCAGAAGCAGCATTAAGACTTGAATCATTTGGCACTTCAAACTTTTTTTTTAAAAAAAAAAAAAATTAAAATCAACCAATTCATCCATCCAATGAATGTTTCTTTTTTTTTTTTAAAAAAAAAAAAGAAAGAAAGAAAGAAACAACCAACCCCTTCAGCAGCCAGACTCTTAAGAAGCAAAGAATCCGCTCCACTCTTCATCATCGCTAACATCTTAGCAGCAGTCCCTCCAACATCTTCCGTGTTCTTAACCTGTACTCTATCTTTCTCTCTTTCTTGTCTAGATCTTCGTATCGGAGCTCGAGAAGGCGTTCCTGTTCGAATTTTAGCTAAAATATCTTCAAGTACAGGATCCGCATCATCTGCTTCTCGTTCCGCCTTTTTGGCTGCTTCAATCTATAAAAAGTAAGACCATGAATGTAAACGTCAGTCACCCATAGAATAAAATAGTTTTATCTTTTTTTTTCTTTTCTTTTTAGCCCTTACCTCCAACCGCTTCTCACGAGCTTTCTTCGCTTCTACAGATTTCTTATTCTCTTCTCTAGCTTTCTAATATCCGGAAAAAAAAAAAAAAAAAAAAAAAAAAACTATCAACAAACCATAATCACATGACCCCCCCCCATCAACACACACACACACACACACACACACACACACACACACACACACAATGGTAATCATAAGAAATAGATACCAACCCTATAAGAAGTCACAAAAGTTTTAAAAATCCCAAAAAACGCCATCGAACTCATTTGCTTTCGTTCTTCAGCTTCTTCACCAAAATAAGTTAAACATTCCGTATAACTTGTCCTAGCTAACGTAATTTTATCTTGTAAAATAGCTAACCGGTTAGAAGCATCCCTAACGAATTTAGGCATCCGCTGCCGGTACCCATCATTCGAATATTTAGGATCATCAATATTTTCAAAATCAAAATGATTATATAACGCATGTCGGACTTTATCAACTTGAGCTTTTAATTCCGTGAAATTTTTCACAATAGCTTGCAGATCAATTCTATATGCATTTGCAGGCTCAGCAAGTTCCTCCAAGAAACCTGCCAATTCAGGAAATGAAGTCGACACTGTTTTTTCTAGAAAATGTAAAAGAGTAAAATCTCCCAGTTGCGCTTGAGTTTGTTGATTTTCGCCAGGCGTTGCCTTAGTATCCACTAGACGATTGATACTACTGACTCGGAATCCAAATGCACCTCCTTGAAAATTGTTCCCATTCAAAAAATTTCCCAAAAGTAAAATCAGGTTTAATAACCCTGAAAAATGTTGAGCATTTTGTAAAGCAGAAGAAGCAGTATTAAATTTAGTTGCATTCTCGTCTAGAACACCAAATGATTCATCAAACATTGACCGACAAAGCATGCCATCAATTCTAAGAGAAAGATTATCAAATTTGATGAGCTCTACTAAGAACCGATCTGCTGGATGTAAGAGCTCCAAGTCTTCTTCCGAGTCCGTTTTATGACCATTCAACAATCCAACTTGAGTGGGATCTGGCACAACACCACTAAGCTCAGTCAAAAATGTCGGAGTACAAAAATCTTCATCAAATCGTCGAATTTTATCAATCACAGTTGCTAATCTCCGGGAAAGATCAGGATCTTGACTAGGCTTTAACAAAATCATCTCGATCCGCTGCCGAACTCGAGCGTCCAAAACACTCGTCAAGTTTTCCTTCTTTTTAAACCCATTCAACACCCCTTTTTTAACGGTTTTGGCCCTAAAATCTTCCTCCATTTCTTTGAACACTCCGTCCGCTTTTAACAATTCAGTAAGCTTTGCCTCATCAATCACATTGACAGCCCACACGGTCTTGCCAATCGAGTCTTTTGAAATTTTCTCCCATTGTAACTGTTTTAACTTTGTACTTGGTTGAACAAACAATTCCTTTCGATTGGTTGACACTCCGAATCGATTGTTAAAAGGAGGAGGTGGAGGAGCTGTTTTTGAAATTGATGTCAAGGGTCCAGGGGGCGCATTGGGTGGAGGCGGAGGTGGTGGAGGTGGAGTAGGTGCAGGTGTGGCATTGAGTTTTTTAGATAGCTGAGCTAACATAGGGTTAGCATTACCTTCATTATCTTTAGCCAAAGCTGGATTAGATGGTGGAGGTGGTGGCGGTGGCGGTGGCGGTGGTGGTGGTGGTGGTGGTGGAGGAGGAGGAGGAGGAGGAGGAGGAGGAGGAGGAGGAGGAGGAGGAGGAGGAGGCGGTGGGGGTGGTGCTGTTATTAAGTCTTGAGTTGATTTACCCAAAGCAGCTGGCGCAGCAATATGAGATATAAGCATCTTATCACTAGACTGTGATTTTTCAGGTGAGCCATAACTATCATCTTTAGCAAAATCATCTATTAATCTACCAATGATCGAATAACCGGTTGAACTACCAACATCAATCGAAACTAAACTTGGTACCACCCTTCTAGTCCCATTAGGATAAGCCACCACCGTTGAAACCTCGGAAGAATCCTGATCAGCGACCATTTTCATAGTAGAACCGGAGGCTGATCGAAGCTGATGCATTTTTAATTCTCCCAAGTAAAGTGCTGGCTGTCGACCACCAATGATAGAAGGTTTCATTGACTGAACTTGAATAGGAGAGCCAGTTGGACTAATAGAATAAGTGGATCCTTCGTTTTCACTATTTGGATAACTGCCATCATCGGACGTTTTCCTGCGATAAATGTCAGTTTGGTCATCACGGATTTTTTTGCCTCGAGTACTGTGGCGCGGTGAGCGGGTAGGATGAGAAGGACCAGGCGCAAGGGTAACGACAGCATCACCTTTAGCTAAGGTTGCTTCAATATGTTTTTTAACTGCTTCTTCAGGAGGATCAGAAAACCGACTAGCAGGAAATCCAGCTTGATCAGGTTCAATGACTAAGGGTAATTGCTTAGAAGGTAAAATCTTTGCATTATTAGAGTGGGAATGGTTCTTGTTAGAATGAGTATTTCCTGTTGTACGACCTTCCAATGACTGAATGGCTTTTTCCCTTTGTAATTTTTTATTCATAATATCCATCAATTCTCGACGATCAAGAACCCCGGCATCATCTTGGACGACTTCAAGGTTTCGAGCTTCTTTAACCATATTGAAGAGCTCCCGTATCTGAAGTTCTTGTTGACTTAGTTGAGCACGATGATTTTTTTCCATTTCTTTAATCCTAGATTGCAACGCTTCAGTAGCGGTACGAGAAATATTAAGAGCTTCTTCAGTTTGTTTACTTTCTTTTTTGAGCTCAGCCACTTGAGAATCTTGAGTGGTTAATAATTCCTGTTCAAGAGCCTCTTTATCGCGCTTCAGTCTATTAATTTGACGTTTGGCATCGGTGACTTCATTCATAGCAGCTTGAAGTTGATCTTGATCTGCAAATCGGGAAATGACAGTGGCTACACTGACACCCAACATGGAGCTGAAGTCACCATCTAATGCTTTTGAATCTAATACAACTGATGTAACGAGTTGATCGATGAGCTGATAAATTCTCACTTTTGTGTCATCATCTTCTTTAATAAGTAACAAGTGTTGTAAAATAGAAACAAGAAAATCTTTTGCCCTGGTATCATTAATGCTAGAGACAACACTATCAAACAGTTCATTAGGGTCGGATAAATCATTGATGAAATTTTGATTTAACAACTCGGCCACTTCTTCACGATCCTGATCTGTCTCTAAATCGATCTGGTTGAGCTGCCTTTCGATTGAAGGATGTTGGAATAAGGCAAGTTTATCTAGGATTCGCTTGAGACCCGAACTGTTCATCTGACTTCTCAAATGAACACGTACCGTGCAATCTTCGGGTATGGAAAGAATAGAACTAATAAGAAATAAATTGGCCAGCGCATACTCATTTAATGCTCCTTCAAGACTAATACTAAACGGGCTACTACCAGGACCGGTAGGCACGTCGGGTGACATGTAAGCAGAATCACGAAAACCAGAATGGCCTCGCAAGGACTTCACTTCATCGCTGGCTCCCACCATACTTCCCATTTTGCCTCTGCCATCAATGGTAGATTCAAACGTAGTAAACCAAGGGTCGAACCGAGCATTGGTTTCGGCTATAGATTTGCCAGCAGCACGATACTGAGCAAGCTGATCCAACCCCCTTAGTACATGAGCATGCCCTTTAGGTCGTTCCCAATGGCATAGAAAAGTTAAAATATCGGCAACAGTTTTACGAGTGGGTAAATGTGGAGAGACGAGAGAGAAGACGATCCTATAGATTGACTCAGGATGAGATATTGCATCATTGGCACCTTGTTTGGAATTAAGGAGAATCTTGAGACACTTGAGAATCTCATATTCGGCGTTGATATCAGATTCTTTGCGAATAGAACCAGGAGCGTTGATTTTTTCAAGGGAATTGGTGAGAACAATCTGACCTTTAAGGTGAATAAATTCTTGAAGCCAGCTAAGAGAATAAAAAGAAAAGAGATGACGTTTAATACATAAATAAAAGTAGCCAACATGATGAGCAAGATAGAAAAAAGATCTTCAAAATAAGAAAAAGAAAACAATAAGATATACGTGATTTCATAAGTCCGAAGCGCCACAGCTAATCCAGCCACAATACGATGGTCAGCAGTCCGGTCCATAAACTTTTTGATATACCATTCTGGCTCTTCTCTTTTTCCTCGTTTACCACCATAAATAACTTCAGAGTTGATACCAGATGAGCCTGGGAATAGGTTGAGTGTCTGGAATAACAGGATAAAAGGAATAGGATGAAATCAAACATACCACCTGTTTTATAAGACTTAGCATGAGAATTTGAAGGGGATTCATGATGGTGATGGTGATGTAAAGGGCCACGTTTGTGAGGTGTAACATCTTGACCTCTCCGCTGTCGGTCTTGCTGCCACTCTAGAAGACAAGATGATAAAGAATATAAATAAGATAATAAGACATGAAAAGGTGTAATAATGATACCTTGATAACGATCATTGTAAATTAAGGTCCATTTTTTTTCAAGTGAGAAATTAAGCATGTCTTGCTTAGCACTCGGAGGGAGAGCTAAACGAAAGATATATCAAGAGAAAGAGAAAGAGAGAAAGACAATATAAATCAATAAATAAACCCAAGAGGAAAAGAAAAAGAAACCAAAATAATAAGGGAAAGATTAGAAGATCGTTATTGATTATAGACTATTATATCCATCCATTTTTCTTTTATATTTTTTATATTTTTATATTTTATTTTTATATTTTTATTTTTGATGAATGATATGAAAGGAAAGGAAAAGAAAAGAAAGAAAGGAAGAAAAATAAAAAAATAAAAAAATAAAAAAAAATAAAACTGAGCTGAGTTGAGCTGACAAGCTAATTCTCTACGTTGCATCATATCATCAAACATTTCAGCAATGATGATATCAGCATTATCACGAGGCCGAGCGAGTTCGAACTTATCGGAATTAGGATCAGCTCTAGGCCATCGAGAACGATAAGAAGCATCAGCCAAAGAAGGAGAAGGAGGATAGACAGAGCTACTAGCGGAGAAAGGACGAGAGAGAGAATGATAGGATGGAGTGGCGACGGTTGTAGGATAAGAACGATTGGAAGAAGAAGTTGAAGAGGAAGAAGAGCGGGTAGGGACATCATCACGATAAGCTCTTGAGCGAGAAGGATTGAAAGCAGGACGAGAAAGATCGTCAGCAGGGGTTGTAGGACGACGATTGCTGTTGTCTCTGCGCAGAGACTCGGTGAAGTCGAATGGCATAGATAAGGGAGAAGAAGAAGAAGAAGAAGAAGAAGAAGAAGAAGAAGTTGCTGTTGTCGTTGTCGTCGTCGTCGTCGTCGTCGTTGATGGTGGACAGAAGAGAAAGGCTCTGTGCTGGGCGATGGGAGTGCGCCGGGAGAGGAAGTTTGTCTGGTGGGCGTGGCTGGTGCTGCCCATCGGAAGACTCAAGGGAGAAGGAATGAAGGAAACACTCTCATCATTTTATTGATCAATAATATATAATATATAATAAACAAACAAATAATATATAATATATAATCCCTTCTAGTCTACATATGTACATCTATCATCTCATAGTCACCAATTCTTCATCCATCCATCCATCCATCCATCCACAACAATATCACATCATCTTCATGTTAGTCTTCACATCAACTACTTCCAAACACCAAAGCAATCACTCACCCTCAGCACTCGTAGGATGAATAGCAATCGTCTCATCCAAATCTTTCTTCCTAGCACCCATCTTCACTGCTACTCCAAATCCTTGCGTGATCTCATCCGATCCCATACCAATCATATGGATTCCAACTACTTTTTCTTCACTACCTACACACACAAGTTTCATCGCCGTCGGCTCTTTTTCTTCAGCCGGCATCATAGCGTAATACATGGCTGTGAAGTTGGATGTGTAGACTTTGACTTTTTCATGTCCATACTTTTCTCTTGCTTCTGCTTCAGTCTGTTGTAATTAGGTTGTTTTTTTTTTTTTAAAAAAAAAAATAAATAAATAAATAAATAAACAATAAAAAACATGGGTCAACAGAGTTTTGGTCAAGTGATTGAAAAAAAGATTATAGGGAACTCTGTACCAGACCAACTGTCCCGCAAGGTGGATGAGAAAAAACAACAGTCGGAATGTTGTCATAACTAATCTTATCATCTTTCACGCCTCCAAACAATCGATTACTCAATCGTCTACCAGCAGCAATAGCCACAGGTGTCAGTAAAGCCTTTCCTTGAACATCACCCACTGCAAAGATATGATCAGTGGTTGTCTTTTGATATTCGTCTACAATAATATCCCCTTTTTCGTCTAGCTTCACGCCCGCAAGATCACACTTTAAATACTCTGTCAAGGGTTTCCTTCCAATCGCAAACAAAACACAATCTACTTCAATAGATTGGCCTTCTTTTAAAAAAACCGTCTTAGGGAAAGGTTTAGAAAGATCACGAGTACTTTCAGTCGTCGTGATCCGTTCCACATTAGAATGACGATGAAGTTGAATACCCGTATGTTCCATGTGTTTAGATAACGTATCTTGAATGATGCTATCAAATGATCGAAGGGGTTTATCATGACGAATAATAAGATGAGTTTCTGCTCCCAAAGTATGAAAAATGCCTGCTAATTCAACAGCAATATAACCAGCTCCTACGACCGCTACACGTTGAGGTAAAGCTTGCAAGTTAAAAAACCCATCGGAATCGATAATCAAATCTGATCCTTCGATATCAGAAGGTATCACCGGTGTTCCTCCCACTGCAATCACAATCTTATCACCCGTCACACGACGTTTCTCTGAGCATGTCCGAGGTATAGTTTCTCGATGGCCATGATCCATGGGTCCCATCTCGATCTCCAGTGTGTGAGCATCCACAAAACTAGCATGTCCAGTTATACAATCAACATGATCATTCTTCAAGTTTCTTTCATAAATTCCATTTAGTCGGTGAATATATTCATCTCGATGTTTCTTAAGTAGTAACCAATCAACATCTGACACTTGAGTGTTTAGCATACCATAATGAGGAGCGGCTTTCACTTTTTCTCTAATATCAGCTGCATGCCACATGACTTTTTTCGGTACACAACCTGTGAGAAATAAAGAAAAAGCCTATCATCATCAACACAAAAGGAGAATAAATAAAAATTTAAACTGAAAAGAAATAGCGCTGTCAAAGTGCTACTCACCAACGTTAACACAAGTACCTCCCAAAGCTGAAGATTTCTCAATAATCGCTACTTTAGCACCATAACTTGCAGCTCGTCTAGCGCAACCCATCCCACCTGATCCACCACCAATCACCACCAAGTCATAATGATCCTCATCTTTTACAATCGGAACCATCTTAGAAATCGATCGACGGATAAGAAGTGGGAAAGATGAATGATGAAATCGAAAATGAGCAAAGATCGCTGCCAGAATGAAAAAATTCCTTCACTTTGAGCCTTGCTGCGATGTTTATGTTTATTTTATTTTTTTTATTGTGTTTCTTAGGACACTCACACTCATCACGTGCATTAGTCAATCGATCAGCAGAGTCAATTGGATTTTTTTTTTTATTTTTTTTTGTTATTTCATACATACAATCTCACCCAGCAAGGGGCATGAAAGAGACGCATAACACATAGGCAAGTATGTACAAATTGAGAGAGACAGGAATACTAAGGAGAGACACATGGCAATTTAACAGTAATCACTTAGAGAAAAAACTACTGGGATAAAGGCAAGTTATTAGTATTAGGGAACCTACAAGTATCTACTAAGAATTTTGCCACGGCAGCCATGCCATGACAGGGGAATTAGACAACAGAGCAGAAGTAGTAAAAAAAGCAGTTTGTGTTTAGTAACAATTCTAATAAGAGTATGACGGATAAAAGAATGAGTAGGGCAAAAAAGTAAAACATGTTCAGGAGTATCCTTTGCCCCCGAAGAGAAGAGGGTGCAAATTGGAGAGTCAGCTGCTTTGAAACAAAACTAGTAGTTTTTTAGAGTGCAGTGACCAGAGCGACATTGGGAAAAAACAGTGGCGCCAGAGATCTTGGTAGAAGTGAGAAAGATTTGAAAAATATGAGAAGAAAAGAAAGACTCAGTAAAGGGGGCTAGGGGGTGAGAACCATTGGCCAGAGTATCAACCACCTCATTACCCGGGATGCCCATGTGGCCAGGGCACCATTGCCAGTCTCATAATCAGGCTGGGGTTATACTCAAGAATTTGATGGGCCGCATGCTCTATAGCAATAAGCACTGGCACATTAGGGGAAGGTGAGGAGAAGGATGATAACTTCTTGATTACTGCTTGACTATCGGTGAGGATTGTGACTGACAGGAGGATGCAGTGGAAGGGGTTGGTTAAGAAAGGAAGGGAGGGGGCAAGGAGGAGGAATCATGGTTAAATCACTTGGGATTGAGGCCACAGATGTGCCTTCAAAGAGCATGGAAGCTGTTAAGAAATCATCAGTGATAGTAGCTCCTGACTCATCTATTAATGGAGGGTTAGAAAAAGAATCAGAAGGGAGTGAAAGGTACTTAGTGGGTTTGTGACATGTGAGAGGAGTGAGAGTGGACAGGAAATTTTGCCAGTGTAATTTTCATAGAAATTTTATTTTAGACCAGAACATTTTGCATGCTGACAGAAACTTGGCTGTGCTATAAAGGGTAGGGGAGGAGCACATTCTTCTCTGGGCTCTATAGCAGGATTTCTTGAGGGGATCCAAAATTTCTCTGTTCCACCATACACAACATGACAAGCCAGGCTGCTGCAGCAGGACAAAATGGTCCATTAGTTCAATAAAAAGGGAGGTGACACACTGTTAGAATTTGGTTGAGAGGTGAGGAGGAGGAGGAGGAGGAGGAGCACTATGGGTGCTATGCATTGTGAAAGGCAGAAGAGGGGATATTGCATATAGGGGTTTATATGGAGCAAGTGCTGTGGAGCGCTCCTCATTGGACAACTTATATAGTAATCCAGTTACTTCTTAGTCTCATTTCTGTATCAGCATAGTCAGTCCTGTCTCGCTGTTGGTAATCTTAACATAGTCAGTCTAATTAGTCTCACTTCCTAGTAGCATATTCAGTCCTGTCCCAGGCTAGTGTCAGCGCTAGTAGTAGTCTGCCTTCTTAGGTCCTAACACTATGGCACATCTGGTGATGAAATAGACATTCAAATTGGAGCAAGAAATTCCATTAAATTCCTCAAGAATATTGTGGCCAATTTTTTCATTTATAAGCTATTGGATATTTATTCTCACTCAACAGGGGGTATCAATGTTCAGGGATCTGCAGTTAAATTAATTGTGGATAAAAATCCTTATACCCCAATTATCTTCTGCAATTATTTTTGCTAATAATTGGGTTATTAGACACTTTACGTGTCAATGTTCACCTCTTATCTGACATTTTTCTACTCAATTTTTTCATAACCACACCTTGGACAACTTTCTGTCATAACCACATGTTGCACAACTTTCTGCCATAACCACATCTTGGACTACCCTCTGGATATGCCTCATGGATGTGATGAGTTTGGGATCAGGAATTAGGAATGGAAATTGGGGTATAAGAGGCAGGATAATGCATTATTGTGGATTCCTTATCCACTAGCCCCAGGGCTAGCAGATAAGAATCTTCCGCAATTAATAATGTCTGCTCCTGTGAAAAAAAAATTCCTGATCCCTAATTGCGGATCCCTGAACATTGATACCCCCTAATATTGAAGATCTAGGTCATATTATAAAATAAAATGAACCCAAGTTTTTCCTGGTTGTAAAGGCAGTTTGGATGACATGAATTGGAAATGGAAAAGTTGCCCTGCTTCTTGAAAGGGAAGTATCAAGTGAAAGAGGGAGTTAAAAGATTAATTGTTGAAGATGTTTCATCTTGAAAACTTTGTATATGGGTTTCTTTTTTTGGCACCCCTGAGATACACTTAAAAATATTAATGTTCTGAAGCAAAGACCCCTTTTTAGAAACTTCCTATCAGGTATGTACATTTCAAAATAAATCTATTCTTTTTATCTAAGATTTTTTATTTTTACTCAAAGAATGAGAATGTAATACATTTTAAAATCAATGGAGATGAGGAAAAGCATGGCTATTACTTTTTTTGATTGAATTTACCCACCTGGCTTGTATTTTTCAAACCAATCTTACACTCTCAATATGATACTATACAGCATTTCCTGAAGCTTCAAACTGGATAATGCAGATTTTTGAGCATAATTTTGGAGTTCTTAAATAACATTGGTTTATTATATCCCAGCCTTTTTGTTTTTGTCACATAATTGACATAAACAATTCAATGAAGTGTGTAATAATCCTGCACAACATGATGGTTAAAAAAAATTCCTATACTGAGATTTACCTAAACTGAAATGATAGCTCTTCTAAAAACATGCCTCAAGTATTTCCAGTTAATCATCAGTCCATTTTTTTGAAAAATACAGCTAACTATCAAGAGTTACACCAAGATTTTCATGATTCCAATGCACACCTCCAGCTTATTGACATTACAGGGAAAACAGAATTTCTAGATTTCCTGAAACAACCAGACTCAATCATATTTCAGCATAGAACATGCAGTTTTCAAGACTTAAATGAAAAGAGACAGTTATAAAACGCCTTGAAAAATGAATGATGTTTCTGCCCACTGTTTTTCATTTGATTTTTAGTTTCATGATTCTTTCCTTTTGGCTTTTTTTTTTTTTTTTTACTTTCTTTGCTTTTAGTAACTCAATGGTTTATATGCTTTAAAACCCCATTATTTTTTTTATTTTTAACTATGAAACCTCTCTCCACTTGAACAATTATACCACCACTTTCCCAATACCACCACCATCTCCCCTACTTTTCCACAACCACCACTTCCTCCACCTACACCACTTTCCCACCACCACTTGTCCACCACCACCACTCACTCACCACCACCACCTCTACCACTCAACCTCCAGTACTTTCCTACCACTACCAGCACCACCACCACTTTCCCAAAACTACCACCACTACCACCACCACTCACACTTCACCACTCTCTCATGGCCACCACTTTCCCATCACTACAACCACCACTTCCACCACCACTTGCCCACCACCTCTTCCTCCTCCACAAACTCCACTACCTCTAATACCATTTTCTCACCACCACCACTTTCCTGTTTTCACCACTACTACCACTGCTTTCTCACTACCACCACCTCCTCCACCTCCACCTCTTCCTCCCCTTCATTCCCCCGCAACACCTGCCATAATCACCACCCACATAACTTACTTGCCACCAAAACCAACACCTCCACTCAAAAAAGAAAATGATTACCAGGGGGGAGCTGTGAATATTTTTCCAGTTACCTAATTTTTTTATTCTTTAAATATTTTTTAATTTTTTGGTAATTAATTATTTAGTTAAAGATGTAAATGGCAGTGTCAAAATTCTAATATTTGATGTTTTCTTTTAATACCTATTTTTACTATGTAAAAATGAGAGACATAAATAAATATGATAAAAAATGACCAGAAAAAAGTGAAAGGGGTGTGAAACAAAACCTAGCAGTGTTTCAGGAAATTCTTTTCTGTAGCAGGACACTGTAGTGGGTACTTTGTGGCTTTTAAGTCTAATCCTTGGCTTGCAATGATTGTCTCAGGATTTCCTGTGACACCAGTTTCCAACATTGTGTGAATATCTGAATGCTCATATCTGGCTTATAAGGGGGCTGAAATCTGAAAGTGATTGATTTCTCATAGTAGATAATGTGAGTATAGAAAATGTGAGAGCTACTTTTGTAATATAAGCCCATATTATGAATGAGTGAGAACTTCACCACTAGCATTGAATTTAATATTTTGTGAGAGAAAAAAACAGGGGGAAGTATGTATTTCAATTGATTTAAAAAAAATTTAGTATAAAAATGAAGATAAATATATTTGTGTCATGTTATTGATTTGAACCAGATTGATGCTTCCATGAAAACTTCAGAGACACCAACTCTTTCCTATAGATGTCCAAGAATATTTTCTTTATTTAATTTTTTCGTTATTAAAATATTTACATACACAGGGGGAAAAATGGTAAACTAGATGTCTAGTTCAGTTTTGTGACCCTTTTCCATTCCTAGGTGCATTTTTGTGACAAACCATTGAATTTCACTTTTTGATCCCACCTTATTCTTTGCCTTTGGAAGAGTATTTAGGTGGCCTGGTGCAGGGAGGCTTGTAGTAGAAGAGAAGAGGGGGTGAAAGAGGTGTAGGGGGAGGTAAAAAAGTGTAAGAAGTCAGTGAATAGGATGAATGATGAAAAAAATAATGAAACACTAACAAAAGAAAGTAATAAAATTTTGGGATGAATCAATGAAGATGTGAGGAAATGAGAAAAGGAGATGCCAATGTCAGAAAAGCAAAAATTAAGGTTAGTTCAAATAGAGTCACTCCACAAATCAAACCCAAAATTGTGCCCTGAAACTAAAAACAGAACTAGACATCTATTTCATGGGTTTTTTCCCTTATAATAGAAAATAGAAATAATTTACACTCATCAAAAATCTTAACTCAAATTATAATAAAATCACATCTTATGTGATAAAATAATGACACATTTGCATCACATATGATCTTGAATAACATAAAAAAGTGATAAAAAGGCTTCTAAGTGTAAGATATATTTAAAGTACCAAGAACAAAAAAAAGTATCATGAGTAAAAAATAATGAAGCAAAATAATAAATGTATGATTTTTTAGCTCACATAAAGGAAAACATGAATTCACAAAAAGGAGGCAAAATTTCTTTTTTAAAAATTAATTATAATACAAATCTATAATTTTATAAAAAATTTATACATATATCTACAAGGATTTGTTGATTTATACACAAATAATTTCTATAAAAAAGTTGGTTTATTGATACAAAATAGATGACTGGAAGAAAATTAAAAATTTCAATAAGACCAGGAAGATTAATATTTTTTATCAAATTTTCTTTTATTAGCTGTAGAAATAACTTGGTATTTTTTATTGGGAAACTCTTTTTACATTCTCATGATAGCTCTGCATCATTTTTCATCATCTTATTCTCAATAAAAAATTCTCCCAAACTCATTTCCTTCTTTCGTAATTTTTTTTCAGCCCAGAGCTCACTATGGGGAAAATATTCTTACTTTTTTGTGTGTTATGAAGCCTTGATACCTTGAGGACAAACTATTGAAGCTGGGCCAGAAGATCATGAGAAACTAGAGAGACTTAAGAAGGAATCTTCAAGGGGTTCCGAGTGAGAGTTCCTTTTTAATATATGTTGTGTCAGCCTAGGTATCCCCAGTACTGAGTAATTCTTATGTTTAAAATAAGATAACCCTAAATAAATTAAGCTTATATCTTAAAGATAAGGTTAAAACACTTATATATGATTATAATACATATATATATAATTATTACACTATTATATAACTTATAGTAGTTTAAATAGCTTATCCATAGCCTAATAATACTTATTAAGGTGTTAATGGAGTTATAATATATTTATCTTAAGTGATATTAAGTAATTATTGACATACATAAGCTTATAAGTATACATAAATCTCATATTCAGTGAAATATGCAGTATATTATGTATATTTAGGTCTATAAGTGGGTTTTAGCCTCTTAATAGCCTATAACCTTTGTTTTTCTGCTTATTTTAGGTCATATAGATGTATCCAGTGGACTCACAATGCCTACGCAAGCATATACACCTAATTCTGGCGCATATATCCAGTTTGGACAACTTAATCTGCTTCCTTGGATGGATTTTCACAGATTTATGGGTTGGAATATGATTAATGGGTTAATATGGATGCTTGGGGATGTTATTGGGAGCTTGGACAGTTAATCTGGTTCCTTTATATGCTTTGGGCTTCATTATATACTCTTTGGATGAGTTATTTTACCTGTTTCTTTATGGTATCTGTTTTTATCTGGATTTTCTATTTATGGTATGGGTCTGTGTTATCATTAATTGTGATGGAGGGTCATTACTGGAGGTCTGGGTGTTGAATATGTTTGAAGTGGACGCCATGGGGAGGTGATTGGCCCTCACAGTGCTGTAATTGCTGGGGATAGCAGTGACATCATCTGGATTGAAGGTCTGTGCACTCCAGTAGATTTTGGTATAAGTAAGGGAGGATTTTGACGGTTATTAGACATCACTTACTTACTACAATTATTATAATTTAGAAATATATTATAAAGCCTTTATAAATTTATATTATCATTATATAAGCTATAACTATATTCTATTTATCTATTTTCCACCACTAGCACACATTTAAATCCAAGTATTGTATTGGCCGTTCATCTAGAAGAAGGTGAGGAAGAGAGAAAAAAAACAGAGGAGAGGAGGAGGAAAGATAGGGAAAAGATTATAAAAGATAAAGAAATAAAATAATAATAAAAAATAATTATTCTGAGAGAGAGAGATGACAAGATTCCTTTGGACTTGATACAGTAGTGAAGGTTATTAAATTATAATATATTTATGAAAGTAAAAATTATTTTTAATGCGCAGAAAACACTAATATTATTATTAGACTTAGTGCAACCTGTAGTTATCTATATAATATTTAAATTAGAATTGTGATGCTAATAAAAATAATAATAGATGTATTTTATTAAAAAAATAGATTCAAGTTGTGTGTATAATTAGTGATGTGCTAGAGGGGATTACCCAAGGCCCTTTTATAGACCAGGGGACATCTGAAGCGCCACAAATAAGTATATACAAAATAGTAATAGGCTAAAACAAGAATATAAAAGAATAGAAATGAAACATAGATATTAAGAGAAAAACATGAAACAATTAACTAAACCCATGAATAAGTAACTAGTTTTCCCACCATAATTTTCCAACCCAGTTAATTAAAATAGTGAGTAACTAAGTAATCATAAAACATAAGAACTATGAGAAAAATAATACAAAACAGACATTACAGTAGGATGTAAAGGGTTTAATTAAAACAATTAGAATTATTTTCATGCCAAAATCCATATAATCAATTAAATCCAGTATAAAGAAATTTTAATTAATTGTTTTAACTATGTAATTAATTCAATAATTAGTTTAAATGAAATATATAATTAATTTAATGATATTTCTAATTTAAAGTGAGAATTTTAATACCATATTATTAAATAAGTGATATAATTTATTTACTAATTTTACTGACACAATTAAGGGTCAAAAAAAGTGCACAATATTATTGTTTAATAATGTATGAAAAAGTTTTATTTAATATATAGATTTAATTAATTAATTTAATTACATTATAAGTCAATTTTACACTTATAGTTATAATATATTTTTATAATTAATTAATTATAAATTTGTTTAAATTAAATACATAAAAAATGCGCCATAATTTATAGAATATATATCATGCTTAATTTAAATGTATAAATAATTTATATAATAATAAAATTAAAAGGGGGTATAAATGTTGACCAATCTGCAATTAAATTAATTTCAGAAAGTAATCTGCATACCCCAATTATCTTCAGCAATTATTTTTGGTAATAATTGGTTTATTAGACACTTTACGTGTCAATTTTCACCTCTTATCAAACATTTTTTTACTCAATTTTCCATAACCACATCTTAGACAACTTTCTGTCATAACCACATCTTGGACTACTCTCTGGATATGCCTTCTACCTTTCTGCGCACTCCCATTCTCATCCCATCCTGTTCATTCTATCCGCTCAGAACCCCTCACCATCTCATCTGCTTGTTTCTGCTCCTTTTCATCTTCATTTATATTTTAACATGCCTCGTTGTCATAGATCTTCTCAAAGGCAGCCATCACCCAGTTGTTCTTCAAATCCCACTACTCCCTCTTTCCCCCGCTCATCCAAGAAATCTAAGACTGTTCAATTAAAAAAAGATGATCATCTCATTCTTATCAACTGGCTTAAAACCAAATCTAACTATGATTCTTGTTTTGGTACTGAGTATGCAACTAAAGTAGGATGGCCCCCAGAATCAAAAGTTAATGGCTATCTTCTAATGGCAAATGAATTACGGAATAAGACCAAGGGAAGGATTGATCTTTTGCCTAAACAGATGTCTGAACGATTCAAGCATTACCGAGCAAAATACAAGAAGGCAAAGGCTCTTTCATCTTCCACTGGTTTTGGGGTTACCGACAACAATATAACTAAGGGCATAAAATCCATAGATGATAAACTTGAAACTTTATGTCCTTACTTTAAAGAGATGGATGCAATTTTTGGAGAGCAAGCCAATGTTAATCCTGTAAACATTTTGGATGGTGAAGATCCTATCTCCGAACATGATGTCGAAGCAAATCTTTTCCCATCCTCTTCCTCCACTCAAGCCTCCCCTCTTATAAACTCTACAAATCTAGATAGCTTTGCTATTGATCCTATTGGTGATTTAACCCAACCCAATCTAACTCAGGTCTGTTTTTTTCTTTTATCTTATCAATACTTTTTTTATTTACTTAGATTTTCTTATTTCTTAAAAGGCTGATGAACAAGCCCAGGACCCACAATCAACTGAGTCTGAAGCTAGTGACAATGATGAGGAGGAAAATGCTATGTTGAACAAATAGCGAAGGGCTTCAAGTAGTCTAAATTTCCACTCCCAAAGAAGACGAAAAAGTGATACTTCATCACAAACCCCTTTTTTGTCTATGGAAAATTTTTTAGAGAAACGTGATGATGGTAAGTGATATAATACCTCTTATTACTTTACTCTGCTTTTCTTCTACTTTATGTTAATTTTTATTATCACTCTAGAAAAAGTGGAAATCACTAAAGATACTCTAAGCTTTGAAAAGAAGAAATATGAGCTCTCTTTAAGGAGGGATGACAGAGTACAAGATTTGGAAGAGAGGAATTATGAGCTTTCCTTACGGAAGGATGGTTGGGCCCAAGATTTGGAGGAGAAGAAGTTTGAGTTAACTGTAAGTATTGAAAAATCAAAAAAAGAGGAGAAAACACTTGAACATCAAAACCTATTAGAGCAGATGAAATTTAAGTTTGATCATGAGGAAAATTCCAAAAAGAAAGATTTCTTGATAGAATGTGTTAAAGCTAATACATCTGTTGAGGAAATTGAATGTTTAAAGAAATTGTTGGATGACTAGTTTGTTTTATTTCTCTCACACTTCATCTGTTCATATTTATTTGTACATAAAATTTACAATAATTTCCTGTATTTCATTACTC
The DNA here is from genome assembly GCA_030280995.1 of Hemileia vastatrix. Taxonomy (NCBI): domain Eukaryota; kingdom Fungi; phylum Basidiomycota; class Pucciniomycetes; order Pucciniales; family Zaghouaniaceae; genus Hemileia; species Hemileia vastatrix. Next base: position 16,556,569 of record JASXTE010000017.1, read on the forward strand.
TATCAATAATTACTTGAATTTTTGTATTTTAATGTTAAATATTCATTTTTTAAATAAATTTTTCATGTCTCCTTTGAAAATTTGACGATTCCCCACCCCTGGAATTTTTTGAAGTAAGGGGTGGGTATCACTGAAATTCTTTCATGTCATGAATCTTGAAAGTCTTATATGAAACTTTGTCATTACTACCCCCTGCATTTTCCTGGTATCCCCAAAATTCTTACATGTTAAAAATTTCACAAGTCTTATCAGAAATTTTGGCAAAACCCCCCATGGATTTTATTGAAGTAAGGGACGGGTATCACCAAAAAGATTTCACCAAAATATTTACAAGTCAAAAAAATTCTATATCTGTTTTAAAAAATTGGCAATAATCTCCCCTGCATTTTGTTGAAGCAAGGGGTGGGTATCACCAAAATTTTTCTAAGTCATCAATTTCACATGTCAGATTTGAAAATTTGGCAATACCCCCCCCCTGCATTTTATTGAAGTAAGAGGTGGAAGTCATCAAAATTTAATATAATTACATAAATTATTAAATAAATATCTAATATATATCAATTTCCCTAGTTTAAAGTAATGACAATTCCTCAAGCCAAAATGCAGATCAAATCTAGAAACAAAATTTTGGGACTTTCCACAGGTATAGGCTAGATGAGCCCCATGAAACAAATAAATGTTATCATGATTACCTGTTATACAACCCAAGGTTTTTGGCTCATCACTTTACTTTAGCAAATTGATATATAAAAAATATTGATTAAAAATTTATGAAAAAATATAAAATTTTTGATGACAACTCTAATCCCCATACATTTTGGATCTAGATAAAGTTTTTTTAAATCAATTAACTTTACCTTCTTTCTTTACCTTGTTGATTCTTTGAATCAGCCTTTGACTGATTTGAAATGAGCAGCCAAAATGTGTGAAATCTTGACAGGATTCCAAACCAGGAGGAGCTATGGTTGTTTGATGATTATCCTGAGAAGAATTCCAAATAGTCTCTAAGATACCATTTCCCAAACCAAAATCAATGATGCACCAGTGGTCTGGAAAATATAAACCATGTCCTTTGATTTTATCTGGAGATGGTATTGGTTGGCCAGTTATCGGATTTATATATGAGAATATACCAAAAGTAAGAAAATTAGCGTCATTCCTATTGATATGAATCCTATTGTGGAATCCATAATGAGTGATAATAAAATTAGAAAATAAAAGATATTTGTGGGTGATATCTTCCCATTTGGAGTCACACCAATTTGGTATTCCAAATTTGGTTGCAAGTTCATGATTTTTTCCAAATGCTTTATTACAGAGCTTTTTGAGTCAAAGAGCAAGAAAAGAGTTAAAGGAAGGTAGAGTGTCCCATAAGCAAAAATCTTCATCTTTTTGAGCTTTAGTGATATTCTTGAGAAATGAATATATGCCTATATAATTGAAATAAGTGAAATGATATTAAGAATTGAACAAAAATTATTAGACATACCAAGAGAATATCCTTTAACAAAACCTGGTCTCCAACCAAATCCAATCATAATACCACCCAACAAATTTGTATTCCTTATAGGTAACCAAACCAAAGCTGTCAGGCTAAGGTCAAGTACAAGGACGTGAACTAGCTTGAATATTCAGTTGTCTAGAAGATTTTAATGGTCCTATATGAATACTGTAGATTTAATCCACTAAGTTGTAAAATATAATCAAATATAAAGGTCTCAGTAATATAATTCTCACTATTCTTATATATGGATTACAATCTTTATAGTTGGTAGAAAAATAGATTATATAAATTCAGATACTATTCAAAAGTCTTATAAAAGTACTAATTGATATGTATTGTAATTGGTTTGGTTATATTGGTTAAATTGTAATGATAAAGAATGAAGAAATACAACCCAAAAACCTCCTCCTTTTATACACACTGAGTTCCCCAATGATTACCTTGATATACCACCCAATACACAGTTAATGACGCCTCTAAACAACTAATAGACATGCCCATCAACATTCCCAGTAACCCATGACATAATTATAAGAGTAACAAACGCCAAAATCCTGTAATAATAAGGGAAATCCATCAAAATTAAAGAAAAAGACAAAAAGAGAGTATATGCATATAAAACAATAATATAAAAGACTAAAGGAGACTTTTTAAGGTTAATAATAGCTTAATAATAAGGGGGATTGACTGTAGAAATAATGGGGCTAATCCTGACATTATACTACGTGAAATTCCCATTCAAAAATAACCAAAATTGACTGAGAAACCACCCAAAAACTTAAAAAAGAGTGTGAGATGTGGGGTAACTACATGCAGTTCTTGGCAGACGCTTGCACGGGTAAATCCTTGACTAAAATTAGGCGAATTTAAGCGTGGTGATGAAATAAAGTGCCAAGAGTGAGGTTATTAATGAAATTAGTGCATTTAAACAAGGTCAATGCATTATTAATTAAGCTAGGACACTAAATAAGCGCCTGTTGCCTATTTTAGTGTGTTTCCCCACAGTGGGCGTAGAATGTGGGGTAATTATAGTGTGAAAAAGCTAACTTTGCTAAAAATGAAGCTATTCACACGGGAAAAAAGCAGGCAGTATGTGGCCAGTACACAGAAGCCATTTCTGGCATAAAAAACACCAAATTTGAAAACTGTTATTTTTATGCATTTAAATAGCCAAATCAATAGTTCTAAATGAGCCCAATTGATCTGTCAAAGCGCAATTTTGATATTCTCAATTTTATAGCGCATATAGTCAACTTTTAAGTGAAATAAAGCGCATTTCTTGTTTTTTGCATAAAAAAATGAATATAACAGCTTTAAGTGTACTTAAAAATTATGTAGCCTTATACTTAAGGTTCTTAAGATTACCCTAACATATTCCAACTTAATATTAAGTACATAAGACCTATAAAAGGTGGATATATGCGTGTATATAAGGTGTTATAATGGCATTTTTTGTGTATTATCATAATTTTACTTATGTATACTATTTGTGTACTCTTATTTATTATTCCCATGTATAGTTCATGTGTTTAACATAACTTATAATTACTTTTTACTCAGTCCTGGAGATATACAGGCTGACACTCGCCCACCCAAAAAAAACAATAAAAAAAATGATAAGTTATACATTTTACTTTATTAATTTGTAATTTTCAGGTATTCAGAATAAATATGTAGCATTAAAGATTCAACTTTAAAGAAAAAAAACATAATGAAATATCATGAGTACTGGTTTTTTAACCCCTCAGCTGGTTGAACGGAAATTTATTTCTGTTTAAATTTTTTAAGAAGGGTGGATAAATTAGAAATTTCTTTTTCAGGTATCCATTTATCAAATTCATTTGATTTCCCTTTAAATCTTAGTAAATACTCAGTTCCTTTTTCTTTAGTAAGGATTTTTTTCTTGAGTATTTTTTCAATCTCTGCTTTTTCCACAATTTCTTCAGGTTGCTTTTTAGGCCTTCCCCTTCTTTTTGGAAATAAGTCAGGATCATTTGCATGGTAAGGTTTCAATAATGAGATAGGGAAAACTGGATGTTTCCTATCATATGGAGCATATAATATGACTTCCACTGCATTATTCCCAACCATTTTATTTACTGCAAAAGGTCCTACAAAGGGATCCTTTAATTTAACATTACCTTGTAAGTTAAAATGTAGTGTTGATATGAGGACTTAATCTCCCTTTTTAAATTCAAATTCTTTATGAGATTTGTCCCACCTTTTCTTTTCATATTCAAATGCTTTTTGGATGCATTCTTCTGCATGCTTTCTACACATTTGTTGCATATGAATAAAGGATTTAGTGCCAGGGTGTATATCCAACCTTGGTAGTTTATTTAAATGATTTACTGGGGTATTTGGTACATATCCCAGCCAGAGTTCAAATGGTTTCTTCTCTGTTACAGAATGAGTTGTGCTGTTATAAGCAAATTCAAGGCCAGGAATTAATGTTACCCAGTCATGTGTGAATTTCTCATTGTCTTTGTATTCTAATCCAAAGGCACAATATCTTCTGATCATGTCTTCTAGAGTTTGTATCATCCTCTCAGCCAGCCCATCAGTTTGTGGATGGTGTGCTGTAGACAATTTTAATTGACAACCTGATACTTCCATCAAAGATGTCCAGAACTCTGAAGTAAATTTAGGATCTCTGTCAGAGATTATGGCTTTGGGGAACCCAGCAGTATTCATCATCTGAGTCCACCATAGTAACGCCAAGTCTTTAGCAGATACCTCTTTATGGGTAGGGATAAACTTACACATTTTTGTTAATCTATCCACTATTACCCAGAAAGAGTTGAAACTTTCTTTTCCTGCTAATGGCAAGCCAGTTACAAAATCCATGTTTATAATTTCCCATGGAGCTTTTGGCTGCTCTATTTGTTGTAACAACCCAGCTCTCTTCCCAGTTAATCTTTTAGATTTCTGACAAGAGTCACATGTTTCAATGTATTTTTGTACATCCTCTTTCATGTTTATCCACCAGGCTGTGTTTTTAACTCTGGTTAATGTTTTGTTAAAGTCAAAATGACCAGCTAAGATGTCATCATGACAAGTACTCAACATTAAATCTTTCATAGAAGGTGGTATTACTATTACATTGCTTAACTTTTTCCTGTAATATATATATCCATCTTCAATTGATAGTTTACCTTTTTCCAACGCATTTTTATACTTTGGAGGCAAGGTTTTAATTAATGCACTCATGGAGGCATTTGTTGGATCATTAAGAATGGTAGATAGTTTAGACAAATCTTTATCAGATGAATAATTTTCCAATATAGTTTGCATAAACTCTTCTTCTAAATTCACTATATAAATCCCAAATATATGTATAACCTCATTTTCAGGTACATAAGCTGGGTTGTCAGCATCATTTGGCAAAGGACTTCTGGATAATAAATCCACATTTGAATGCAATGTTCCTGCTCTGTGAGTGATTTTCATTCTTCCTCTGTACTCTTGTACAGCTAGTTGCCATCTAAACATGTGCCTATTAGGTGTTTTCATGTTTAGTAATGATTTTACTGCACTGCAATCTGTTATAAGTTCAAACTTCTGGTCTTCCAGATAGTAATGAAGTTTCTCCAAAGCCCACACCACGGCTAAACATTCTAGCTGTGTGGCACCATACCTTAATTCTGTTTTTCTTAAGGTTCTGGATATATAACAGATAAATACTTCAGATAATTTTCCATTTATTATCTGTTTCTGCTGTAAAGCAGCACCCAAACCTATGAAACTTGCATCAGTGTACAAGATAAAAGGTAGGGTGAAATCTGGCAGTCCTAATATTGGAGCTGACATTAAACATTCCTTTAATTTATTAAAGGCGTGTTGTCCTTCATTATTCCAAATGAAAGCTTCATTCTTCCTGATTAATGTTGTTAAAGGGGCTGCAATGGATTGGTAATTTTTAATATATTGTCTATAATATCCACACATACCCAAAAAACTTTGAACCTCTTTTACATTTTTAGGTATCCCAATGTTTTTAATTGCTGCCACTTTATTCTGGTCAACACAAATTTGTAATCCAGATACAACATGTCCAAGTACTTTCAAGGATTGAAATCCAAACTTACATTTCTTTAATGCAATAGTCATATTAATTTCATCCATTTTTTGAAAGACTCTTTTCAGGTGATTTAAATGTTCATCATATGTCTTTGAAAACACTATGATGTCATCAATATAGACCAATAGCCATCCTTCAACCATTTCCTGATGAAAAACACTATCCATCAATTTTTGGAAGACTGAAGGGGCATTCTTTGGGCCAAATGGCATTCTCACATACTTATATATACCCATATGTGTGGTTATTAATAAGTAATTTTGAGAATTTCTTTCCACAGGAATCTGGTGGTAACCCTTGTTCCCATCCAGACAGGAAATATATTTTGCTCCTTGTAAGGTAGCATGGATAGAAGCTATCCTTGGTAGAGGGTAAATATCATCTACTGTATATGTATTCAGAGCTCTATAATCACCGCATAATCTTGCCTTATCTTTTTCATAAGAGATTAATACTGGTGAAATGACACAATACTTAGGTTTTTTGTCCACTTTTTCAACAATACCCATTTCCAATAACAATTTTATATTGTCTTCAATATCTTTCCTTTTTGCAGGAGATGCTGGGTAAGGTTTCTTTTTTAAGCTGCCAGGAATATTATCCAGATCACAGCTTAGAGAGATTTTCATCTCATGGTCTTTGACCAATCCTAGTTCATTTGATCCATGAGCAAATGCCATAGGATATGATTTAATCAATCTCAAAATGTCTTCTTGTTCAATTTTTGAGAGTTGAGGACTGAAAGAGGCCTTTTGGATTTCATTTTCCAATTCACCCACTTCATTGGTGGTTCTTCCACCTTGCAGTTGTTCTTCTTTAGGAGAAATGGCATATACTGAATTTTCAGAACATATTTTGAATTTTCTTTTACCATTCACCCCTATGGTGAAACAACTGTTTTCAGGATCTAGTTTAATGCCAAATTTTGTCAATAAATCATTGCCAATAATAAACCAATCACTACAATTATTATTATCCATTACTACAAATTCACAAACTGCTCTAACATATCCATTATTATATTTAAAGAATACAGCAGTTTTGTATTTGCCAATTGGATTTAATACTGAACCAAAACCCCTCCAGTTCTTTGTCTGAACAGGTTCTAGTTTTTCCTGGTACTTACTATCAAGTTTCATTAATGCATTAAGTGAAACTACACTACCTGCAGCCCCAGTGTCAAGAATGGCATTCATTTCTTTTCCACATATGATAATAGGTGCTCTGATAGGTGTTATTTTGTAAGTGTCATGAGATACATCTTTAATTATTTCAGCTTCCTCTATGGAAGTTAAAGATGTGTCTGTATGAGGTATAGCATCATTTAGGAACATTATATCCTGTTCTAATACAAATATCTCATTTTCATCATCACTGTAAGATTTGTTACTTTTGCAATCCTCACTGGATTCCACATTCTCATCTTCATGATTACTAGGTTCAGAATTCTGTGAGGTTTCAATAACATTTATTCTTTTCTTACACGTGTGACCTTTAACCCAAGGTTCATTACATTTGTAACAAGTGTTATTTTCTTGTCTCTTAGGGACAAGGGGAGCTGAAGGTTTTTTCTTTTCCACTGGTAACTTACTTGTAGTAGGTTTTACCACGTCAACACTTTGTCTGTAATTACTATACTTGGTTTCATACTTGTGGTTTAATAATATCTCATTGCATCTATTAATGAATCCAGAGGTGTCTCTGACAGTTTCAGTTCTAGCTACAATAATGTCTCTAACTGATATAGGCAATTTGTATATTATTTTTTCTTTCCACTCTTCATAATCCATTTTTGGATCCATAGCTTTCATGATTTTTATTAAATTCATTAAGAAGACCATGGGTTTATCTCCAGCATTTGGATTATATCTGGCCCTTTCATACAGTCTTTGTTGAGTGATTCTAAATTTTGGGCCACCAAATTGCCTTTCAATTAGTGCCTTCCATTCATTCCAGGAGTAATTAATTCCCTCACTCAATACAGATTCAAACCATAATAAGGCCACATCTGTAAATAAAGATATTAACTTTGAAGTGATTTCTTCATCAGGTAATTTATATGAAAATTTTAAGTTATCAATTCTTTGTATGAATTGTTGCCAATCAGATTTTGAATCCCCGTCAAAAGAAGGGTACTGATCTAACTTAGGCCAGTTCTTTTGGCTAGTTTTAGCTTCCCTAACCTGAGGAATATTGAGTAATTCACTCACTTTAGAAAGATGATCATTAATTTCATCTTTTACTGATTTTATATTCTCAGAGCCCATGACACTATGTTCATGTTCCATCATTGGTTTATCATCAGAGTGTTTCATAAAAACTGGTACTCTTTCTACATAAGAGGTATTATCCTTTATTGTTTCAGTATTTTTCAAAATGTTAGCTACTTCAATTTCTACTCTTTGTAACCTATCTTTTATTACAGGTACATGAGTTAAAGTATCATTTACATTTGAAAAAGACAATTTTACACGTCCCTCTATGGTGGCCATAATATTTTTAGAATGTTCTAATTTAATTTCTAAATTTTTAATCTCAGAATTTAATCTTTTGTTTTCATTGATTAATTCATTATTTGAATTCTCAATAATTTTTAACTTATTGGCTGTTGTACTCAATGATTGTGTGATGTTTAATAATACACTTTCTGTATTATTGTTGGAATCTCTAGAGAATTCTTCCAATTTTTCAATTCTTAATAATAATTTACTAATTATTTTTGATTCCATTGGATTTTCTTTCAGAAAATATTCAATTTTGTCTGTTTCCAATTCAGAAGATTCATCATCAGGGTCAATTTTTAACTCATTTGATTCCATTTTTATATTAATAGTATTTTCCTGGTGATCAATAAAACTATGTACATTGTCCTCATGTAATGACAAGTTTAACATGTTATTTTCAAATGAATAATTTTTTAAATCCTTATCAATTATATCCAATAACTCTCTATCAATTTCATTACCTATAAGTAATTCATTGTTAGGATTATATAATTGATCTTGAGAAGATGGATGACTTACCACGGTCTTATTCCATTTCCCCTGCCTCTCCTTGGCTTTCCCCTGTAAGGGTGACTGCTGGATCCCTGTTGAGGAGGACTGTTGTAGTTTTGGGCATACCAATCCCACTTCCATTTGCTTACAGTTATCTTTTGATCCTCTTCTGGGACTGGAGGTGTTGCTGTGGTATTTGGTGCCACTGGTTGTTGATGAGACCTTATATCCACTAGAGCTTGGTTGACTTCTATAAAGCCCTGTGCCGCCCTTTTCTCCAGATTGTTGATCTGGTCTAACATATTGTTTACTCTTATTGTTAGTGTATTCAGTAGGGTTGAGAGGGAGTGAATTTGCTCTTGTAAGGTGTTTTTGGACTTCTTTATTGACATTTGTTTTAAGAGCTTTTCCTTTTCCTCCATGGACATTGGTGGGGTGTTTTTAATTGTTACTGGTGATTCTTGACCCTCCATTTGGATGTCCTGCAACAGGTCTTTCAGCTCTAGTTCTTAAGTTATAAGGTTTTGCCTTATTACTTACAATGTCATTGTTGTCACACATTTTTACGTCGAATTTTAGAGAATTGAAAGTTTAGATTTGAAAAACTTCAAAAAGGAGTTTAATCAGTATTTATTAGTACCACTGAAGACAATTTTATTGCTTACTTATTGGTATTAAGTGAATTTTTAAGTGCCAAAAGTCAAATATGCTTTTATGTGGTCACTTGATTTAACTGGTCTACAATATGTAGCCGTGTATTTATATTTAAAAAAGAAAATTTGTTAGTAAGATTCTTTCTAAATATTAAATGAATTTTACAAACCAATAAAAAGGGATTAAGAGTCCTGTAAAAAGAAAACAATTAATCAGTTTAATTGGTTATTATCTGCAAAGATCACAAATTTAATTGGTCTATTGACAGACTCCCACTAAGAACAATTATATGTTAAATTAGTGGTAAAATTGATGATTAAATATCACAATTTTATTATATAACAGGGCTTCTTTTTCTGAAATCACTATATAAGTGACCCCAACCTGTTGTAATTATCCAAATATTTCTATAGGGATATTATTTACGTGCACCTTCTTTTGAAAATTTCACTTACAGGATTATAACAGAATTCTTGAGGAAAGGCCCCCAATTGTCAGGCTAAGGTCAAGTACAAGGACGTGAACTAGCTTGAATAGTCAGTTGTCTAGAAGATTTTAATGGTCCTATATGAATACTGTAGATTTAATCCACTAAGTTGTAAAATATAATCAAATATAAAGGTCTCAGTAATATAATTCTCACTATTCTTATATATGGCTTACAATCTTTATAGTTGGTAGAAAAATAGATTATATAAATTCAGATACTATTCAAAAGTCTTATAAAAGTACTAATTGATATGTATTGTAATTGGTTTGGTTATATTGGTTAAATTGTAATGATAAAGAATGAAGAAATACAACCCAAAAACCTCCTCCTTTTATACACACTGAGTTCCCCAATGATTCCCTTGATATACCACCCAATAAACAGTTAATGACGCCTCTAAACAACTAATAGACATGCCCATCAACATTCCCAGTGACCCATGACATAATTATAAGAGTAACAAACGCCAAAATCCTGTAATAATAAGGGAAATCCATCAAAATTAAAGAAAAAGACAAAAAGAGAGTATATGCATATAAAACAATAATATAAAAGACTAAAGGAGACTTTTTAAGGTTAATAATAGCTTAATAATAAGGGGGATTGACTGTAGAAATAATGGGGCTAATCCTGACATTATACTACGTGAAATTCCCATTCAAAAATAACCAAAATTGACTGAGAAACCACCCAAAAACTTAAAAAAGAGCGTGAGATGTGGGGTAACTACATGCAGTTCTTGGCAGACGCTTGCACGGGTAAATCCTTGACTAAATTTAGGCGATTTTAAGTGTGGTGATGAAATAAAGTGCCAAGAGTGAGGTTATTAATGAAATTAGTGCATTTAAACAAGGTCAATGCATTATTAATTAAGCTAGGACACTAAATAAGCGCCTGTTGCCTATTTTAGTGTGTTTCCCCACAGTGGGCGTAAAATGTGGGGTAATTATAGTGTGAAAAAGCTAACTTTGCTAAAAATGAAGCTATTCACACGGGAAAAAAGCAGGCAGTATGTGGCCAGTACACAGAAGCAATTTCTGGCATAAAAAACACCAAATTTGAAAAGTGTTATTTTTATGCATTTAAATAGCCAAATCAATAGTTCTAAATGAGCCCAATTGATCTGTCAAAACGCAGTTTTGATATTCTCAATTTTATAGCGCATATAGTCAACTTTTAAGTGAAATAAAGCGCATTTCTTGTTTTTTGCATAAAACAATGAATATAACAGCTTTAAGTGTACTTAAAAATTATGTAGACTTATACTTAAGGTTCTTAAGATTACCCTAACATATTCCAACTTAATATTAAGTACATAAGACCTATAAAAGGTGGATATATGCGTGTATATAAGGTGTTATAATGGCATTTTTTGTGTATTATCATAATTTTACTTATGTATACTATTTGTGTACTCTTATTTATTATTCCCATGTATAGTTCATGTGTTTAACATAACTTATAATTACTTTTTACTCAGTCCTGGAGATATACAGGCTGACAAAAGCCATTTGATAAAGAGTTATGATAAGATCCGATAGTTGATTAAAAGATTCATCTTTTGCATCATCAAATGAATGAAATTCCAAAATGAATTGAGCCTTATAAGTATTACTGATAATTGCAACAACTCGATCATCTCCAAATTTGGTTAGATATTTGATATCTTCTGGTAATTTTTTTGGATATTGATTTTTTTTATCTACTTTAGTTTTATGAAAAAAAATGTTTGGGATATGACAAAAAAAACTTTCACAGAGAATTTTTTTTTTCAGATATCTTTTCTTCTGATGAGACTGATTATCTTTAATTTTTTTTGATGATTTAGAAGAAGAATTTTTTTTTTCAGATATCTTTTATTCTGATCAGACTGATTATCATTAATTTTTTTTTGATGATTTAGAAGATGATTGTATTGAAGTTGATTTTGAAGAAGATGATAGAGATGATAAAGAGGATAAAGATGAAGATGATAGAGAAGTAAGGGATGAATTTGAAGAAGAAGACATTTTTTTGATCTGTAAAAAATTTAAATGTCAAAAAAAAATTCAACACATATTTTTTAAAAAAAAACTCACATAATAATATCTTTTAAAATAAAATTTAAAGCAATATCCTTTTAAAAAAAATAAAAAAAAATTTTTTAAAACAAAAAAAAAATTAATAATTTTCAGTAAAAATTATTTCAAAATAAAAATTTACAAAAGAAAAAGTGAAATTTGGTTATAAAAAACCTTCACAGAAAATCCTGTCAAAATAATTTTTTAAAAAAAATAAAAAAAAATAAAAAATCAGTAAAAGAAAAATCAAAACAAATAAATTAAAAAAAAATTAATTCAGTAAAATTATTTGTAAGAAAAATTAAAAATTAAAATATCAACCTTTTTTGTTTTTTAATTTAAAGGGAAAGACCTTAACAGAATGTAAAAGTTTTTTTTTCTTCTAAAATTCTGCCAAAAAAAAAAAAATTACATTTTAGTATGTTTTTTAAAAAATAGGTTACCCCTCTTTAACTCCTATAAAAGTCACCTTTCCCCCTCCTTTATTTCTCTGAAATCACCTCTAAAATCCCTCCCTCCTTGCCTCAAAACCACTCTCAAATCCCCTCCTTTCCTGTCTCAAAATCCCCCCCTCACCCCTCCTTAAATGTTCCAAACCCCCCCCTTTCCCCCCCTCTTTAGCCACTTCAAACACCCCCTTTCCACTCCCCTTAAGCCTCCCCTAGCCCCTCCTCCTTCTTAACAAACAATTGCTAACGATTGTTTGTTAAGTAAATGAATTGCTATCAATTCTTTACTTAACGAATGATTGTTAGCAATTGTTTGTTTAGAAGGAGGGGGGGTAGAGGTGGCTAAAGGGGAGTGGAAGGGGGGGAGGGGACCTAAAAGGGGGGAAGTGGGATTTTGAGACAGTTAAAGAGAGGAGAAGTAGTGAGAGTTGAGGCACCTAAAGAGAGGGGAAGGGGGGTGATGAGGCGCCTAAAGAGAGGGGAAGGGGGGGTCATGAGGCACCTAAAGAGGGGGGAAAGGTGGTATTTGGGACAGGCAAGGAGGGTGAAATAAGGGGGACTTGAGGAAGGTAAAGAGAGGGGAGAAGGAGGGACTTGAGGCAGGTAAAGAGAGAGGAAAAGGGGTGAAATGAGGCAGCTAAAGAGGGTGAAGGAGAGAAAAAAAAAGAAAAAAAAGAGAAAAAAGAGAAAAAAAAATTAGTCTAACCTTGAAAATAAAAAAAAGGACTTACAAAAAAAAAAACAAAAAAAAACAAAAAAAAGAAAAATAAAAAAATTCATGATTAGCAAATAAAAAACAAGAGAAAAGAAAAAAAAAGACTTACCTGGTGAGATGAGTTGAGAAAATAAAAGTAACAAAAATATTTGAGTGATTTTTGAGGAGAGGATGAAAAGGATATGAGTGATGAATGAAAAAAAAAATCACTGACAAAATATGCGATTTAATGTTGAGCTGGTGAAAGAAAACCAATGAGCCATCCAAAAAAAAGATATTCACCATAAATTCCAAAAAAAAAATGAATATGCAACAAACCAAAATAACAAACCAAGTGAATAAAGTACACAAAGAGGACATTTGGAGAGTACGAAAAAATAATTTAAAAGGGTGGTGAAGAGAAATTTTGGAGAGTAATAGGCATAATGACACAGCGTATGCCGGTTGAATGAATGTTTTGTGATTCAAGGGAGGGGAGAGCCGGTGCTGGTTCAGGATTCTCTTCTTCATAAAGATCATTCCACTCATCCTTTAAATCAGCTAGGATATTGTGGAGTATAATGCAAGTCATGATCCAATGATTTGCAGTTTTGATCTCCAATTTTTTTTGAAATTGGATTCTGAGCTCCCAAAGACTAGAAAATTGTCCCTTTAAAATACCTATAGCATGTTGAATTCATACTCTTGATTGGGCAAGTTGATAATTAAAGGCAGTTTTGGGGTCGCTTTCTAAACTTGCACCACGGAAAGCAGGTATAATGTACTTTCCACTTGCATATGCTGAGTCTGCAAGGAGGTACTGAGATTTGTCAAAGTATGAGTCAGGGGTTTGATAAATCCTCATTCTTTGGAAGACAGAAGAGTCATGACATGAGCCAGGGAAGCCACTATGAAAAGCAATAAATTTTTTATTGACATTGCATACAAGTTGAATGGCAATAGAGTATCTAGAAAGAAGATAAAAAGTTAGTTTATGAAGGATGAGAAATTGGGGAAGATTTTGAAGAAACCTCTTTTTGCGATCAAAATAATGGTTGCCATCATGAGCAGGCTTTTGACTCAAAGGTATAGTTGTGCCATCAACAAATCCTACACAGCCAGGGAAACCTTCAGCTTGCATTACTTGAGCGGATTCAAGTTGCTGTTCTGGAGTTGGGCACGCAAGTTTTTGAGACTTGAGGGAAAGGATAGCAATCATACAGCGCTTGGTTTATAATATCATGCTACCATATCCTATGTTAAAGAGATTATCCAAACGTCTTACAGCAGCACCGTTTCCATTTGAGCCAAAGCAACATAGTGCAACAGCAAGTTGGATGGCAGGATTACGCTGTTTGTTATGGGAATTGTTATGAAAGATAGGATGATTGGAGATGAGTTGATAAAGTTTGAAGAAAGAATTGGGAGAAGTTCTAAAAAGTTGGGTGAAGTTTAAATGAGGAATGTTGAGAATGGAGGCCAGATCATATCAGGGATCATGATAAAGATTTGGCCCCCTGGTGATGATGTAACACTTTTTGGAAAGAAAACACATATAAGCTAAAGCATCTTCCAAATCAGAGTCAGATTTATAGTAAAGAACTAAAAGAAAAGTAATAGCATTCATTGTTGAGTGAAGTAGCTTCCTAGTAGAGAGGTGTTTCATTGTTGCTGGTGGAAGGGCTATGTGATGAGTGAAGTGGGAATTCACCGCCAAATGTGCAGTTGGGGTGTGTAGATAGAAAAAAAACTCAAGTGTTTGACACCAAAATTAAGTAGCATAGAGTGAGGAAAGACTTAAGGATGGCATCAGCCATTATGAGTCATGTGACTTTCTTGCAAATCCATCATGGATGAGATGAGTTTGGGATCAGGAATTAGGAATGGAAATTGGGGTATAAGAGGCGGGATAATGCATTATCGTGGATTCCTTATCCACTAGCCCCAGGGCTAGTGGATAAGAATCTTCCGCAATTAATAATGTCTGATCCCGAAAAAAAAAATTCCTGATCCCTAATTGCGGATCCCTGAACATTGATACCCCCAAATATAATACTTATATATATTTAATAAAATAATTATATCATTTCATTATGCAATATAAGATTAATTTATATACATAATAAGCAAGTTTTTACGCCCTCTTTTAGTTACAGTAAATTGACATAAATATTACTGGGCTCCTGGTATAGCCTGGCTGACATATTGTGAGTTTTATTTGAGTATAACTATTTTATTAGTCTTCCCCTGAGGTTTAATCACTAAATCATTTATAAATAAGTAGTAGGACCATTAATAAATACCATTAAATCATACTTATATACTAGATACACTGACATGTTGAGTTTTATCTGCATTCCATTTTGGTGCATACCTTTATATTTCACAAGAACCTTCTATTTTATAGGAATAATCCTTCATCTACCTTCTGAATTCTTCTTAGGCAAGTTGGAGCCACATTGTTGGTCTAGATCTAATTGGTGGATTCTTTTCAAGGGTGTTGTAGATAGCAGAGAATTTTAGGATGGCTTACTGGATTTTCACTTGACTGGCATCTTGTAGGTTGCCTTGTTTGTATTGGTTGAAGTCTTTCATCAAATTTTGGTAGAATATTTCACCTGTCTTTTTGGTACAAAATGTGGGTTGATGGCTTATGTGAAGCCATGATTTCCCAGGTTGTGTGTCTTCACTAGGAGACCAATTTTTTCCACATGCCCTCCTTGTCATATTTATGAATGGTAAACTTGGAGGTGTAAGGAGTAAAGGTGAGAAAGAAGGGAATGAAAAGTCATATCACCAGAAAAAAAATGTTGGTGCCTGATAGCAGGT
The DNA here is from genome assembly GCA_030280995.1 of Hemileia vastatrix. Taxonomy (NCBI): domain Eukaryota; kingdom Fungi; phylum Basidiomycota; class Pucciniomycetes; order Pucciniales; family Zaghouaniaceae; genus Hemileia; species Hemileia vastatrix. The sequence goes on from JASXTE010000017.1 coordinate 16,572,326, forward strand.
TACAATCCGTATCTTTGATTTGATTCAGTTTTAGCTCAGCTGTAATTCTTCTGAGAAGACTGTACACTGAACACTGAGCATGCCAGCTTGCGTGGTATCAAATCTGAGTTATGCTTGGATCACAAATGGATTGAAGGGTTTGCACCTGCTAGCAGGTTCTGGAATTTTTTTTTTTGGTGTATGATGATGAATTTGAGCTCATTTTAAACTAAAATGTGTCAAGTATTTAAAGTATGAATATAATGATTCTTGATTGGGTGGGGGGTAAACATGAGCTATACTCCTTTTTTATATGTATTTGATTGTATTCTCGATTGAAATTGTTTCTAAACTATGATATTTTCTATTTTTGTTGTGTGGATTGATCTCTTTGATGTAAGTTGTGGCACACCCATGTTACTCACAACAAGGGAAAAGCTATATATATTGGACCAGAAGGTGCAATTTCCATTAAAAGTGGGCCACAGTGATCTTTTTAGCTTTTGTTAATGCTATTATGTGTGTTTCAAGATCCTTTAAAGTTTTTTTAGGATAAATAAGGCAGTTAATCACAGTCATTGTCATAAGTTTAATTTTGAACATTATGTCCTATTTGATGAATGTCTGAACATGCTCTGAATTTTTTTATGTCAGTTTTGCTCATTTTTAATAATGTTGCATGTTCCTCTTGATCTTCAATTATATTGTATTAATTCAAACATGAAAAGACTTGGATTCCTTTTATAAATGAAAATGATCTGCCCTTAGAATTGTCTTTGCCACTGTTACCTAATAATCAAAAATAAATATTATTTGAGCAAGATAGAAAAGAAAAGAAAAAGGAAACACATAACCCGGTATATAAGTTATTATCTTGCTCAACAAAGAAGGTCATGATTAAATTTTATACTAGAAAAACACCACAAAGTATGTGGCCATGTCTCTATACAAGTGACAGTAATATCTATCTAAACAGATATGGAAATAAGATAACAATAAAAAATGATAAAGTAGAAAATAAGGAAATAAGGAAATACCTATTTGTTCTTACACCCCTCCTTGCTATTAATCATACCTTTAAAGCTTGTTCATTTAACAAAACTATAAAACTTTTCTTTACTGAGAAAGTTTGTGAAAATTTTGGCAATCATGTCAGTTGAGGTAGTATATTGAAGATCAATTTTTCCAGAAGACACTTTCTCTCTTATCCAGTGGAACTGAATTTTGATATGTTTAGTTCTGGCATGAAAAACAGGACTTTTACAGAGAGAAATAGAACCTTGATTATCTGAAAATAACTTAGAAGAAGACTTGCAATCAAAACCAAGATCATTGAAAAGGGTCTGCATCCAGATTGCCTCTTGAGCTACATCAACTGTGGCTTTGGATTTGGAATCACTGGTACTAAGTGAGACAGTGGGCTGCTTTTTACATCTCCAACTGACAGAGGTTCCATTGATTATAAATACATAACCAGTGGTGGATCAGTGAGTTACTGGACAGCCTACCCAATCAGCATCAGCAAAACTGGTTGGTAAAAAGTAACTATAATTTCCTTCATTATCAAAATGTGAATTGGAATGAAAAGAAAGTGAAATATTGATGGTATTTTTGAGATATTGTAAAACTCATTTGAAAGCTATCCAATTTTATATGCCAGGGGAAACTAAATGTTGAGCAAGTTGACTGTTGATAGAGGCAATATCAGGTCTTGTTGCCTGAGTAATTTAATTAAGCCATCCAACAGCTCAACAATAATTGATGTTTAAATGTGAAAACTTATCTATTTCATCTCGAGTGGCTGGTACTAGTTGTGTATTAATCTACATTGGCATCCAACAGCTCAACAATAATTGATGTTTAAATGTGAATACTTATCTATTTCATCTCAAGTGGCTGGTACTAGTTGTGTATTAATCTACATTGGAGTGTTTTATGGCTTTAAATCTGTAATGTCATAGGTTGCAAGTAAATCTTTGATCTCTTGATCTTGACATAATGATAAAGTTTTGAAACTTTTGTCTCCAATTACCTTCATAACTGATATAAACTTTGCATCACCAAGGTCTTCCATATCAAAATGTGAGTATATTGCATCTTTGAACCACTGCACATCTTTTCCAAAGATGGATAAATCATTGACATTCACATGAATTTAAAATGGATGACTAGAGCTTTCATGAATAAAAAGACATGGATCTGCAACTGAAGGATAGAAGCTGAGAGAGTGAAAGAAATTCATCAATTCTCTATACCAAAATCTAGATGCTTGTTTAAGACTATAAAGTGATCTCTTAAGTGGTAATAATGGATTCTTGAATTCTGGCGGCTTTTTCATACCAAGTGGAATAGTCATATAAACATATTCAATGGGTTTTCCATATAAAAATGCTCCTTTCACATCCATCTGAGTGAAATCCCAATCTTCTTGTGTGGCAAGACTGATTAAAAACCACAGTGTAGTTAATCTGCTAGTAGGGGAAAATGTTTCAAAATTATTAATACCTGCCTTTTAATAACAACCTTGTGCACATAATCTAGCCTTGTACTTTTGAATGGTTCCATCTGCATCTCTTTTAATTGTAAACACCCAAATATAACCTTTGGATGGAATTTTAACAGGTTTCTACACAATATCCCAAACATTTTGTTGATGAATCATATATAATTCTAAATCAATAGCTTCAATTCAAGAGTCACAATCTCTTCAATTGATAGCTTCAAAATAAGTAAGAAGATTGGAAAGATATACATTGTGAATTTCATCATGTTGAGAATGAGAAGTGATTGAATCAATGGAAGATAAATAGTTTTTGATTTCAACAACACTGTTTAATTTTCTCAGGACTCTTTGTCTTGTACCTTCAATAATATTACCAGTGTCAATAAAAGAACTAATATCTTTGGAAGCTGTGTCAGAAGTTAATTGATAGTCCCAATGTTTATTTATGGGAGTTGAATAATTTGGTTCAAATAACAATTCTGGAAGTGAAGTGTCTGACTCATGATTAATCATTGGTGAATACGGAGATTCTGTTAATTGAATGGGGGAATTTAATGGTAATGAAGCAGCATCTTCAGCAAAAGCATTAGAAAATTGTGATTCAATCAGTGAACTCTGTATGGGAAAGCTTGATTCATTGAAAAAGACATTATGTGAATAAATAATTGAGTTTTTGTCTAAACAAAGTAATTGGTAAGAAGACATTTCTTTGGCATACCCAAAAAAACAAAATTTTAAAGAATTTGCACAAAATTTCCCAACTATCTTTGAATTGTCAATCAATGTATATGCTGTACAACCAAAGATTTAAGATGATCAAATTTGGGATCTTTGCCAAACCTCATGTTAAATAGAGTCTCAAAATTGATGGATGCTGAAGGAAGTCTATTTTCCAAATACAGTGCAGTATTGACTGCTTCTCCCCAAAACTCAATCAGCATCTTGGCATGAAATAAAAGATATTTAGCCTTTTTGGCTGTAACTCTATTCCCTTGTTCCACAATCAGGTTTTGTAGAGGAAAATAAGGTGAAGTTATAATCATTTTAAACCCATCTTTAAGACTTAATTCACTGAAATTTTTTTTAACAAATTCAGTTCCTCCATCACATACAAAGTTCAAAACTATTAAATTGGAAATATTCTCAATTTGAGTTTTAAATTTAAAAATGGTTTAAATGCATCGGATTTATTGCTTAATAGGAAAACAAATCAATAAGAAGTAAAAGAGTCTGTAACTTTGAAATAATGAAATACACCCCCATAAGATGGCAGTGAAATTTTCCATCTAAGATTGCAATGGAGATATTCCAAGAAATGAGTGCCTCTGGGAATTTCACTTGGAAATGGAGAATGATTCTGTTTTTCATCTACACAAGGTTCACAGAATTTAAAGTTGTTTAGAAATTTAAAACCAGTTTTTGGATTGAGGTTTATCAAAATATTGAAGATTAGAGTGACTTAGTCTATGCTGCCATAATGTATTGGAATTAGATGCAAGCATTTATTTAATTTTCACAATGAATTGCTCACTAAGTTTGGTGTTTAAGATAACAAGTCCTTCAGTGGAATCCCATTTTCCATCTAAAACAAGCTCATCATCTTTTGCTATTGTTAATACTCCATCTTTAACTGTATGTTTTTAGCATCCATGAGTGATAAAAGGACCAAGGCCAATGAGATTTTGGCTTATTTGTGGGACATGTAGACATATGGTTAATGTGATAGCTTCCCTTGATGTGACAAGATTGACAGAGTCTTTTCCAATGCTATAGATGATATAATCATTTCCAAGTTTTATTGGTTGTCAAAAGGGATGATAGGATTTAAAATTGGAGCAATCTTTAATCATATTTACAGTAGCTCCAGTCTCAAAAACAATAATTTTTGAAGAAGATGTTGAAATTTTAGTCCAAAAGATTTTTTCTGGACCACAGCTAACATTGGCATGAACTTCTTTGGGTTTAGAGGTGTTTGCATTAGGGTGATTTTTTCTTTTTTCTGGATGAAGTTGAAAAAAATTGCCCTCTGAATGTCTAGCCTTTGGGTTGTGTTTGCCATCTCAACAATATTCCAATTTAAGTTTCTGATTGCCTTTCACTTTGGTTAACAGTGCTGAACCAGATGAATTTTTCGATTCAATTTTGGATGACAATCAAGCAAGTTGTGACATCAAACATGTCAATATTAGATATAGATAAATACATATTTACTTAAGCATATATTTCATATTAGACATAGATATAGATAATGTGTTAGACCCTATTAGCAGTGTTTCTTTTTGTTTAACCTAACTTAATGATATACTTTTTCTATAAGTGGATGCGGAACTTCTCACCTATTCCACATCCAATTTGTTTTCTCTCTCATTTATTTTATTTCACTCACTTTATTTCATTATATTAATGCTCTATTCTTTCTCCCTAAGCTCTCAGTCCACTTGTCTACTTATTTTTCACTTCTCACTTTTCCTGTGTCCACCTTTTCCCTTGTCCACTTATTTTATCTAAGTCATTGCTTACCTGAAATATTATCTTATCAGGTAGCTTGAATGTATGCTCTTCTCCAGCAATGCATCCAAATTGTTCTCTCTCTCATTTATTTTATTCTACTCACTTTATCTCATTACATTAACACTCTATTCTTTCTCCCTAAGTTCTCAGTCCAATTATTATCCACTTATTTTATCTAAATCATTGCTTACCTGCAATCTTATCCTATCAGGTAACTTTTCTCAGTCCAATTGTACACTTATTTTCCACTTCTCACTTTTCCCGTGTCCACCTTGCCTGTCAGTGTATCTAGTATATAAGTATGATTTAATAGTATTTATTAATGGTCCTACTACTTATTGATAAATTATTTATTGATTAAACCTCAGGGGAAGACTAATAAAATATTTATACTCAAATAAAACTCACAATACTTGGATTTTAATGCGTGCTAGTGGTGGAAAATAGATAAATAGAATATAGTTATAGCTTATATAATGATAATATCAATTTATAAAGACTTTATAATATATTTCTAAATGATAATAATTGTTTTTAAATGTTTAATTGAATTTTAGTAAGTAAGTGATGTCTAATAAACGTCAAAATCCTCCCTTACTTATACCAAAATCCACTGGAGTGCACAGACCTTCAATCCAGATGATGTCACTGCTGTCCCCGGAAATTACAGAACTATGAGGGCCCATCACCTCCCCATGGTATCCACTTCAAGAAGATTCAACACCCAGACCTCCAGTAAGGACCCTCCATCACAATTAATGATAACACAGACCCATACCATAAATAGAAAATCCAGATAAAAGCGGATACCATAAAGAAACAGGTAAAATAACTCATACAAAGAGTATATAATGAAACCAAAAGCATATAAAGGAACCAAATTAACTGTCAAAGCTCTCAATAGCATCCCCAAGCATCCATATTAACCCAGTAATCATATCCCAACCCATAAATCGGTGAAAATCTATCCAAGGAAGCAGATTAAGTTGTCCAAACTGGATATATGTGCCTGAAATAGGTGTATATGCTTGTGTAGGCATTGTGAGTCCACTGGATACGTCCCTATGACCTAAAACAAACAGAAAAACAAAGGTTATAGGCTATAAAGAGGCTAAAACCCACTTATAGACCTAAATATACATAATATACTGCATATTTCACTGAATATGATATTTATGTATACTTATAAGCTTATGTATGTCAATAATTACTTAATATCACTTAAGATAAATATATTATGACTCCATTAACACCTTAATAAGTATTATTAGGCTATGGATAAGCTATTTAAACTACTATAAGTTATATAATAGTGTAATAATTATATATATATGTATGTCACCGGACGACCTACGCACAAGGTCGAGGGTGTTCCTGGAAGTGAGATGGAGAGAGGAGTTTAGAAACTTCATCGAGGAACAGAGGAAATGTTTGAGGAAGTGATTCGATGATGAATCAAAGGAAGAGCTACTGCTTCAAGATATGTTCAAGGAGAATTCTAATATAAGTTAAAGGTAATATTAAAAATTCTTAGAATCTCACGAAGGGTTGGAAACTCAATAATCAAAGATTTTAGGATTTTAGAGATGATTACTGAGAAAATAAGGAAAGATATAATAATAATGATTTAACTAAAGTTTTACCACTATTGACTATATATACATCCTATAATTTAATTCTAAAGAATGTCAAACCAAAAACCCAACCCCTTTTATATCCTTTACTCCTCCTGGCATTGACCTCATACCCATCCACTATTCTGCACACCACAGATCATTAAAATACACCCGTTACACCTGGAACCTCCTCACTAACATCTGTTAACCCCTTAATCCTCCACTAACCATTCCGTCCATTCTCACTACCCCTTTTTAATAATTCACAGACATTTAATAAAACCTTTTAGTGTACTATTACATTGACTATTGCGCTGTGTGTCACTTATTGAGGAAAAGACTGAGACACACTATTGAGAGATTGACTAATTTAGATTTAGAGTTTTAGGCTAGCGCAGTTGAATAGTGAGTACACAAAGGAAAGTTGCAGTTGCTATGGAGAATTGCTTTCTGTGCTTTGAGTATGGATTTTGACCTCTGTATTATTGATTTAATGAGCTGCTTTTTCCTTGAGTGTCACGTGGCGCGTGAAAATGTATTATAATCATATATATAAGTGTTTTAACCTTATTTTTAAGATATAAGCTTAATGTATTTAATGTTATCTTATTTTAAACGTATGAATTACTCAGTCCTGGAGATACCTAGGCTGACACTCCCTCACCCAAAATAAATAATAAAAAAATGTTAAGACATTTTAATTAATAAGTAAAGAGTGAATAGAAAAATAATTTTTAAAGTTTCTATGTTACATATACTGAATTAAACAGTATTATTTTGATTTAAATTTTTTCAAGAGATTTTTAAGATTAAAGATTTCATTTTCTGGAATCCACTGGTCATATTCACTTGATTTATTTTTAAATCTTAATAGATACTCAACTCCCTTTTCTTTAGTAAGGTGTCTCTTTTTAAGTATCTTCTCAATTTCTGCCTTTTAAACTATTTCTTCAGGTTGCTGTTTATGCCTTCCTGATCTTCTTGGAAATAGAGCAGCATCATTAGAATGGTATGGTTTTATAAGAGAAATAGGAAATACTGGATGTTTTCTATCATATGGTGCATATAGATTAACCTCAAAAGCATTGTTACCAACCATCTTTTTAACTACAAATGGTCCAATGAATGGATCCTTCAATTTAACATTACCATTTAAATTGAAATGTAGTGTAGAAATAAGGACTTCATCACCCTCTTTGAACATTTGTTCTTTATGGGCTTTATCCCATCTTTTTTTCTCATACTCAAACACCTTATTTATACATTCTTGAGAATGCTTTCTGCATAATTCTTGCATCTGAAGAGAAATTTTTGTACCTGGATAGATACTGAATCTATGTAATTTATTAAGAGTTTTAGCAGGGGTATTAAATACATAACCCAACCATAACTCAAATGGCTTTTTGCCAGTGACAGAATGTACTGTACTATTGTATGCAAATTCTAAACTTGGGATAAGAGTTACCCAATCATGCATGAATTTGTAATTGTCTTTAAAGTTAAGACCAAAAGCACAATATCTTCTTATCATATCTTCAAAAGTTTGTATCATTCTTTTTGCTAGCCCATCAGTTTGTGGATGGTGTGCTGTAAAAAGTTTTAATTGACACCCTGAAACATCCATAAGTGATGTCCAGAACTCAGAAGTAAATTTAGGATCTCTGTCTGAGACTATTGCTTTGGGAAAACCTGCTATGTTTAACATTTGTGTCCACCATAAAAAAGCTAAGTCCTTTGAAGAAACCTCTTTGTGGGTAGGAATAAATTTACAAATTTTTGTAAATCTATCTACAATAACCCAGCAGGAGTTAAAACTCTTATGCCCTGCTATTGGAAAACCTTTTACAAAGTCCATGTTAATTATTTCCCATGGAGCTTTTGGTTGCTCAATTTGTTGTAATAAACCAGCTCTTTTGCCTGTTAATCTTTTAGATTTTTGACAAGAATCACACATCTCAACATATTTTTGAACATCCTCAGACATTTTAATCCACCAAGCTGTGTTTTTTACTCTGGTTAATGGTTTATGGTAGTCAAAATGACCTGCTAAGATATCATCATGACATATACTTAACATTAACTCCTTCATTGAAGGGGAAATTACAATTACATTACTTAATTTTTTCCTGTAATATATAAAACCATCCTCAATGGAAAATTTTCCTTTTTCTAATGCCTCTTTATACTTATTTGGTAATGTTTTTATTAAAACATTCATTGAAGCATTAGATGGATCATTTAATATTGTAGTGAGTTTAGTCAAGTCAGAATCTGAAGCATAAATGTCAAGAATTAATTGCATAAATTCATCTCAAGATCTACAATATAAAAGCCATAAATGTTAATAATCTCTGATTCAGGAACATAAGCAGGATTATAATCATTATTAGGCAGAGGTACTCTAGATAACCAATCTACATTAGAGTGTAAGGTTCCTGCTCTATGTGTAATAGTCATCTGTCCTCTGTATTCTTGTACAGCTAATTGTCATCTAAACATGTGTCTATTAGGGGTTTTCATGTTTAAGAGTGACTTAACTGCACTACAGTCAGTTGTTAACTCAAATTTTTGGTCTTCAAGGTAATAATGTAGTTTCTCAAGAGCCCATACTACTGCCAAAAGTTCAAGTTGAGTAGCACCATATTTCAATTCACTACTTCTTAGAGTATGTGAAATATAGCAAATTACTACTTCTGACATTTTTCCCTCAATAAGTTGTTTTTGATTCAAAGCAGCACCCAGACCAATAAAACTTGCATCTGTATATAATACAAAAGGCAATTGGAAATCTGGTAATCCCAAGATAGGAGCTGTCATCAAACATTCTTTCAACTTATCAAAAGCCTGTTGTCTTTCATTATTCCAAATGAAAGCTTCTGATTTCTTTATCAGTGTGGTCAATGGTGCAGCAATTAATTGGTAGTTTTTTATATATTGTCTATAATAACCAAACATACCAAGAAAAGATTGCACATCCTTTACATTTTGAGGAATGCCAATATTCTTGATTTCAGCCACCTTATTTTGGTCTACACATATTTGTAAGCCAGATACAATATGACCAAGCACTTTTAAAGACTCAAACCCAAATTTACATTTTTTCAATGCAAGGGTCATTTTTATTTCATCCATTTTCTGAAATACTTTCTTTAAATGGATTAAGTGTTCATCATATGTCCTAGAGAACACTATGATTTCATCAATGTATACCATTAACCATCCCTCAATCATTTCATTATGGAATGTTATATCCATTAACTTCTGAAAAACTGATGGAGAATTTTTCAGTCCAAATGGAATCCTGAAATATTTATAAATTCCCATGTGTGTTGTTATCAACAAAAAGTTCTGTGAATTCTTTTCAACAAGAATTTGATGGTACCCTTTATTTCCATCTAAGCAACTTATATACTTATCACCTTTGAGGGTAGCATGTATAGAGGAAATCTTTGGAAAGGGATAAATAGCATCTACTGTAAATGTATTATACTCTATAATCACCACACAGTCTTACTTTATCTTGTTCATAAGAAATTAGCACTGGTGATATTAAACAATATTTTGGTGTAGTTTCAACCTTCTCAAGAATGTTCATTTTTAATAACATCTTAATATTATCCTCTATATCTTTCCTCTTCATTGTTAAAGAAGGGTATGGTTTCTTTTTAAGACTAGCAGGAATATTATCCATATCACAAGTTAAACTAATTTTCATCTCATGATCTTTTACAAGGCCAAGTTCATTTGTACCATGTGCAAAAGCCATTGGAAAAGCTTTAATTAATTCCAAAATATTATCTTTCTCAGCTTTACTTATCTGAGTGCCAAATGATGCTTTTGAAATTTCTGTTTCCAGAAGTTCCATCTCATTGGATTCTCTTCCTTTGCAAGGAATATTTGTTACTGACTCAATGTGTAAGACTGTGTTAAAAGAATTTATTTTAAATTTCCTTTTACCATTCATTCCAATTGTAAGATTATTATTAGCAGGGTCTAATTTCACACCAAACTTAGTCAGAATATCATTTCCAATGATAAAACAGTTACTACAGTTAGTATTATTCATTACTACATGGTCACAAGTTACTCTTACATAACCATGTTGATGTTTAAAGAAAACAGAAGCTTTGTATCTACCAATGGGGTGTAGTACTGATCCAAAACCTCTCCAATTTTTACTTTAAAGGGGTTCAAGCTTAGACTTATATTCACTATCAATTATTTTTAATGTATTAGTAGAAACAACAGAACCAGCAGCTCCTGTGTCCGATAATATATTAACATTTTCACAAGAAATGATAGCTGGAACTGTGATAGGTGTCATTCTTAAGTTATCAGCTTGTATATCTTTAATGATTTCAGCATCCTCAAAATTAATTAAAGATTCATTTGAGTCCATATTCAATATTGGATTGTCAAAGATGGACAAATCATCTTCCAACATACAGACTTCATTTTCATCACTATATGAGATCTTACTGTCATAATCACTTGAATCTTTACTTTTCTCTGTTTCAATTTCAGATTCATGTTGATTTTCAACAACATTTATATTCTTCTCACATTTTTGACCTTTCACCCAAGGTTTGTTACACTTATAGCAAGTATTAGTTTCATACTTTTTAGGTACTACAGGTGAAGTAGGTTTTTTCTGCTTCTCCTGAAGTGTTTTTGAATTCTGATTTTTAACAGGTTCAATATTTTGTTTATAAGTGGAATACCTTGCATCATACTTATGGTTTAACAATATTTGATTTCAAATATTAATAAAGTCAGAATATTCAGTAACATTAATTGTTCTAGCTACAACAATGTCTCTGACAGATATAGGTAATTTATATATTATCTTATCTTTCCATAAGTTACAATCCATGTTAGGCTCAATGGCTTTTTATATTTTATTTAAATTCATTAAAAATACCATAAGTTTGTCACAATTCAACGGATTATACCTAGTCTTCTCATAAAGTATCTGCTGAGTGAGCCTGAATTTAGAACTTCCAAATTGTTTTTCAATTAGTTGTTTCCATTCAGCCCAAGAGTAATCTTTACTCTCATTTAAAACAGCTTCAAACCATAATAAAGCAACATCCTTAAATAAAGAAATTAATTTTGATGTTATTTCTTCATCTGGTAACTTATATGAGAATTTCAAGTTGTCAATTATTTGAATAAAATGTTGCCAATCAAATCTGGCTTCCCCATCATAAGTTGGGTACTGATCTATCTTAGGCCAGTTCTTCTGATTAGATTTTATTTCACTAATCTTAGGTAAATTCAACAACTCATTTACTCTTGATAAATGGTCTTGTATTTCCTCCTGTATGGATTTGTGACTTACATTTTCAGATTTGACACTACCACCAGATGGTTTTAGTTGTGGTGGTATAGGGAAGGAATGAGATTCACTTTTGCTAATGAAAGGATTATTATTATACTGAGTATACTTATGATTATCCTGGTTCATTAGTAGATTGGCAGTTTCAATCTTAACTTTAGTAAATCTTTGTAGCAGCTCAGAGACACTTTGATTTGTCTGGGCAAAAGATAACTTAGTTCTTGATTCCCATTTTCAATAAGCATGCTTCATACAACTTTTCTAACTCATAGAATTTTTTTGAAAGCTCACTATATTTATTACTCAATGAATCATACTTAAGAGTTAAAGACAGATTTTCATTCTGTAATTCTTTATTTTGTGTTTCCAGTTGAGAAATGTTCAATGATAAGGATGAAATTGTATCACTTGTGAGCTTAACTGTCTGTTCCTCACAATCAGTCATTCTATTCCATAATGATGAAACAATTATATGGACAGTTGGATTATTGTTAAAATTCTCCATGTCTTCCTTTTCAATTCTCTCACTTTCTTGTGAACTTCTCATCTCACTATTAAGTGGTGGCAACTGAGGATTAACTGTATTATTATTATAAATAGTACTGTTGTTATTGACAATATACAAGTCAGGTGTATCTACATCAAAACCTAATTTTCTTAAGTCCTCCTCAATTCTCTGTACAGATTTGACATCAATAATATTACCTAAATTGTAATCATCAGTATTGTTTTCAATCTGAGAGGGTAATCTACTTACCACGGGATTTGTGTGAGCCCTGATTTTTGGTGCTTTTGTTTTCCCTTGTATGGGTGAACTGAGGAAGTCTGATGAGGAGGAGGATCCCTGTTGCAGCTATGACTGGACCATTGTTGATGGAATCAATCCCACTTCCATTTGTCTACCAGGATTTTATCCTGGGAGTGATGTGGCCCTCCTGGGGTAGGGGGTTGCTGACTTGGATGGCCTCCCTTTAGCTCTGCCAAGGTTTGATTCATCTGCTGGAATCCTACCTTGCAATTGTTCTGCAATTGCTCTACTTCCTTCAGCATGAAAGACTTTGATTCCTCCAACTTCAGTACCTGTTTTGCAAGATTGGACAGTTGTTCCTGCAGAGGAGGAGATGTCTTTTTTATTGTAATCTTTTTTAAGAGGGCGTCTATTTCTTCTATACTCATTTGCTCTGGCTGGGGGTATGATTGACCCTCTATGGTTATGTCCTGGAGAAATGTTTTTATTAGCTTTAGACCTGGTATTATAAGCAGGCTTTTCACCTACATTGTCCTGGGGAGCACTCATATTGATAGGAATAACAATATTTTACGTCTACAAAAGAGAAAACCTATATGGTAATTAGTAGACAAGAATTATTAGCAATACAATTACTAATAAAAGCTCTGGAGCTTACCCTGAATTTATATCTTTATTTATTTAAATAAAATATAAGAAAAATTTGAAAAAATCTGTTAAAAATAAAATAATAAGTTTAACTAGACCTTTATAAGGATGAATAAATAGCTTACCAAGCTTTAACCAAATACCAATTTAATTGGGTGTTATATTGGTGACCAAACACCAAGTGAAATTGGGTTTATATTGGGTATAGTTACTACTGTAAATACCTAATTTTTATGATAAAAAATTAGTACAATTATTAAAAGGCTTCTTTTCCACAATCACTGAGTTATAATGACCCACTAATGTGCAGCAGACCCAAATATTAGGTTTGTTTGAGCTATACTAAAGTAAAAATCACATCCCAAGGCTTATACTAAATAATAAGTAAAAAACTAAGGAAAGACCCCCAATTGTCAGTGTATCTAGTATATAAGTATGATTTAATAGTATTTATTAATGATACTACTACTTATTGATAAAATGATTTAGTTATTAAACCTCAGGGGAAGACTAATAAAATAGTTATACTCAAAAAAAACTCACAATACTTGGATTTAAATGTGTGCTAGTGGTGGAAAATAGATAAATAGAATATAGTTATAGCTTATATAATGATAGTATCAATCTATAAAGACTTTATAATATATTTCTAAATGATAATAACTGTTTTTAAATGTTCAATTTAATTGTAGTAAGTAAGTTATGTCTAATAACCATCAAAATCATCCCTTACTTATACCAAAATCCACTGGAGTGCACAGACCTTCAATCCAGATGATGTCACTGCTATCCCCGGCAATTACAGCACTGTGAGGGCCTATCACCTCCCCATGGCATCCACTTCAAGCAGATTCAACACCAAGACCTCCAGTAAGGACCCTCCATCACAATTAATGATAACACAGACCCATACCATAAATAGAAAATCCAGATAAAAGCGGATACCATAAAGAAACAGGTAAAATATCTAACCAAAGAGTATATAATGAAAACCAAAGCATATAAAGGAACCAAATTAACTTTAAAAGCTCTTTATAACATCCCCAAGCATCCATATTAACCCAGTAATCATATCCCAACCCCTAGATCTGTGAAAATCCATCCAAGGAAGCAGATTAAGTTGTCCAAACTGGATATATGTGCCTGAAATAGGTGTATATGCTTGTGTAGGCGTTGTGAGTCCACAGGATACGTCCATATGACCTAAAATAAGCAGAAAAACAAAGGTTATAGTCTATTAAGAGGCTAAAACCCACTTATAGACCTAAATATACATAATATACTGCATATTTCACTGAATATGAGATTTATGTATGTCAATAATTACTTAATATCACTTAAGATAAATATATTATGACTCCACTAACACCTTAATAATTATTATTAGGCTATGGATAAGCTATTTAAACTACTATAAGTTACATAATAGTTTAATAATTATATATATATGTATTATAATCATATATATAAGTGTTTTAACCTTATTTTTAAGATATAAGCTTAATGTATTTAAGTTTATCTTATTTTAAACATATGAATTACACAGTCCTGGAGATACCTAGGCTGAAATTGCCCCTTGTCCACTTATTTTATCTAAATCATTGCTTACCTGAAATCTTATCTTATCAGGTAAATTTTCTCAGTCCAATGGTACACTTATTTTCCACTTTTCACTTGTCCTGTGTCCACCTTGTCCCTTTTCCACTTATTTTATCTAAATCATTGCTTACCTGAAATCTTATCTTATCAGGGTTATGGGTTCAGCTTTACCAATTGCTAAGTAAATCTGGCTACACCCAAAACTGTGAACACCTCCAGTTCCCGTCCTCAATCTTCTTCATCTAACTCATCTACTCACACCACAATGGCTGAGACTCCTGCTCTACCTGACTTTTCCTTTTTACAAGATGCCACTAACTACTCCAAAATTAAGATTTTAGAAAATCTAAACAATAAAAATTATAGCAACTTGAAAACCAACCTAAAATATGCCCTTAACGTCCAGAACCTTGATCAATGCCGTGACTCTAATTATCCTATTCCCACCAATACTGATCTTCTCTCTATCTTTCAAATCAGGAAGAGACAAACTAATACAATAATTAAAATATTTATGGATTGAGCGAACCAGCATAAATTTATACTGGACAATGAAGCAGTGGAGCCGGCTGAACTTTGGACTTGTATTAAGGAACACTATGCGTCTAAATCTAGTCAAAATTGTTCTTATGTTATTAATAAACTATTTAAAATTAAGTTCACAGAAAGCAATATAATGGACATTATGGACAAATTTTGGGGGACTATCAAGCTCCTACAGGGCATGGTACCCAATCCTTTTAAAGAAAATATTTTATCATATATAATGGCCAACTATGTTCTCAATCTTCTACCCAAATCATATCAAACAGTGGCCACAATTATTCTTAGCAAATATAAAATTACAAATTGTTGCCCAACTATTGAAAGTATCTTCTCAGATATTGAAGCTGAAGTAATCAGACAAAAAGCTTTAAAAGGCTCAGAAGAGACAGGGTCTGTACTAACTGTGTATAGTAAAAATAAAAAGTTTTGTACTAAGGGCAAGCAAAACCCTCTTGCTGCTCACTCCAAATCAAATTGTTTCCCATTAAATCCAGAAAAATGGAAAAAAATTCCTTAAATTGAAGAAGAAAAAAGAATCTCAAGACTTGGACAATAAACCTAAAGCTTTATCAGTCTTTCCCAACATTCCGGAGAATTACACCATCCTGGAAAGTGAGGACTCTTTTTCAATTTTTCATAACAAATCCTTCTTTAAAGACTTTAAATCTTCTGACATCACTCTTACAATGGCTGATGGAGAAGAGGTAGCTACCCTTGGACAAGGCAACATATCTTTTACCTCATTATCTGGACACAAATTTAACATTAAAAATTCTCTGTTTGTACCCACTATTAAAGTAACTCTTATTTCAGAAGTGATCTTTCAATTAGGGACTGGAGCTTAGTTAATGATAATGGTAAATTCAAAATCAACTATAAGAGACAAACCACGATCAAATGTTCTTCGACAAAAAATATAATTAGTTTTCCATTTTGACAACACTTTCTTTATTATACCCCCAACACAACTCCCAATAACCAAAATCATTGGGAAATCCTCCATCACAGCTTTAGACACCCAAAAAATCAAACCATGGAACTTTTATTTCCAGGTTTGAAATTTTCAGAATTTAGCTATAAAATCTGTGCCTTAGCTAAAACCCACATTCTTCCTTTTTCTGGCACATTTCCTATTCCCAAATTTCCTCTGGAAATTATTCATATGGATCTCTGTGGTCCTATTACTCCAGAGTAGAAAGGTGGGAAGTCATATTTCTATCAAAGTGTAGATGGCTACTCTCTTTATTGTCACATCTGCTTATTAGAACTCAAATATTAAACTTTTGAAAAGTTTAAAGAATATCAAAAACAAGTTGAAAACCAATTGAGCTGATCCATCAAATGTATAGTCTTGGACAAATTTACAAGTAATACCTTTAAACGTTATCTAACTGAGAAAGGAATAGTTAAATTAAGAACTGCTACATATTCACCTCAACAAAACCCCATAGCCAAAAGGGGGAATTTCTCAATCATCGAAAAGGCCCATTGTCTTCTAATCAAGTCTGGTCTTGACTCTTTTTGGTGGGCTGAAGCAGTTAAAACTGCTGACTATCTACTTAATATTCTCCCTTCCTAATCTCTCAAAAAACATCAAACACCTTGGAAAATTTGGCATGGAGGTTCATCCAAAACACCTACCAAAATACACCCCTTTGGCTCTGACATCATATATTATCAACAAAAACACAAACAATTGGGGAGATTTCACAGTAGTGGGGAAGAAGTGATTTTTCTAGGCTATTGTGAGGGACACATTAACTTTTGGATTTATTCCCCATCTAATGATTCTATCCTAGTATCCTATAACATTAAGTTTCTTAATACATTTAACCTAGCATGCATCATAACTAAGGGTGAGCCCATTAATACCTTAGTTTTTAATGACCTAGAGTTTGTTCCAACAATTACCATGGAGAACTCAGTCCTAAACAGTCTAATTGAAATTCTGACTTCTCAAGTCACTTCCATTCCTGAAAATATTGAACAAAACAATTCATACATCTCTACTGACCCTCCATCCTCATCCAAAAATTATACCTAAATTGATAAAAGCACTAAGCTGCCAAAAGAGATTTACTCAGAAATAAATCCCAAAAATATTCTAACAACCAAGCATCATGGAGATCACCATTTTAATCTCATCATTACTCCACTTGACACCCCCAAAAATTATTTTGAAGCCCTAAACTCTCCTTAAAGTAAAAATTGGCCAAAAGCCATTCAAGCTGAATTAAATAGCATCTCAAAACTTAATGTGTGGGTTGAAACCCCCATTCCCTCACATAATCATCTTTTTAGGAACCACTTGGACCTTCAAACAGAAAACAGATTCTGATGGTAATATCATTAAGTATAAAGCCAGACTTTGTGATCAGGGGTTCTTGCAGATTGAAGGGATTGAATATAATTAGACGTATGCTCCGACAGGACACTTATCCACACTCAGCTTTCTACTTGGAATTGCTGCTCACCGAGATTGGGAATTATACCAAATGGATGTAAAATCTGCATTTCTACATGGTGAACTGGATGAAGATCTGTACCTAAGATTCCCAAACGGTTATTCTCCTCAAAACAATAATTACTGCCTTCATCTCAAGAAATCATTATACTGCCTTAAGCAAAGTCCAAGATTTTGGTATCATAAACTCTCCAACTTCTTCACTGATATAGGTTTCAGAGCTAGCAAAGCCAATCCATTATTTTTTCTGAGTGAAGATTCTGCAAAACCTTTCTATGTGTTTATACATGTTGATGACCTCATTATTGGTGGTCCTTCCATCCTTGATTTCAAAAAGAAAATATCCAATGTGTTTGACATGGAGAATCAAGGTAAATTAAAATGGGCCCTGGGTATGAAAGTTATATGCAACAGAAAACTTAAAACCATCTCCTTGTCTCAAAAAATATACATAAACAATATATTAGCTAAATTTAACCATTCCAATTGTTGTTCAGTTTTAACCCCATTGGTACCAAACTCTCACATCACCAAATGCACGTCAAATCAACTCACTAACTTATTTAATTATAGGAGATATATAGGTCTTCTAAATTACTTAGTTCTGTGTACTTGGCCTGAATTAGCCTATGCTTAAAGCACTTTTTCTCAACATCTAAATGAGCCTACGGATAAACATATCTCTGCATTCTTTCATGTTTTACACTATCTTCAATTAACCAAAGATTATAGCCTGACTTTAGGCTCTGTTAGTAATGCTTCTATTGGCCACCTTCTTGGCTATGCTGATTCTTATTACAATAAATCTATTGACTCCAAATCCATCTTGGGGAAATTAATTTTTCATATGGGTCTTGTGAGTTGGAGATCCTCTAAACAACAATCTGTTTCAATATCAACTTCTGAATCTGAATCTTATTCCATGATGGAAGGTGGTCAAGATCTACTCTGGTTCAAAAAACTATTTCATGATTTTTCTATTCCAATTCTCAAAACCTGTCTCCATGGTAATAATAGTGCTATCAATTTGGCTCTGAACCCACTTTATCAACATAGAACTTGTCACATCAATTCTAAACTTTGTTGGCTCAGAGAAAAAGTAAACAATAATGAATTTTTAATCAAATACATTTCCACAAATCACATGCTTGCGGATCTCTTTACTAAATCTTTATCACGAGCAAAGCACCACAAATTCTTGAAAAACTCAATCTCTGCCCATTGCTGTCTTGATCACAGGAGTGTTTCAATATTAGATGAAGCTAAATACATATTTATTTACTTAAGCATATATCTCTTATTAGACATAGATATAGATAATGTGTTAGACCCTATTAGCAGTGTTTCTTTTTGTTTAACCTAACTTAATGATATACTTTTTCTATAAGTGGATGCGGAACTTCTCACCTATTCCACATCCACTTTGTTCTCTCTCATTTATTTTATTTTTCTCACTTTATTTCATTACATTAATGCTATATTCTTTCTCCCTAAGCTCTCAGTCCACTTGTCTACTTATTTTTCACTTCTACTTCTCACTTCTCACTTGTCCTGTGTCCACCTTTTCCCTTGTCCACTTATTTTATCTAAGTCATTGCTTACCTGAAATCTTATCTTATCAGGTAGCTTGTATGTATGCTCTTCTCCAGAAATGCATCCAAATTGTTCTCTCTCTCATTTATTTTATTCTACTCACTTTATCTCATTACATTAACACTCTATTCTTTCTCCCTAAGTTCTCAGTCCAATTATTATCCACTTCTCACTTGTCCCATGTCCACCTTGTCCCTTGTCCACTTATTTTATCTAAATCATTTCTTACCTGCAATGTTATCCTATCAGGTAACTTTTCTCAGTCCAATTGTACACTTATTTTCCACTTCTCACTTTTCCCGTGTCCATCTTGCCTGTCAGTGTATCTAGTATATAAGTATGATTTAATAGTATTTATTAATGGTCCTACTATTTATTGATAAATTATTTAGTGATTAAACCTCAGGGGAAGACTAATAAAATATTTATACTCAAATAAAACTCACAATACTTGGATTTTAATGCGTGCTAGTGGTGGAAAATAGATAAATAGAATATAGTTATAGCTTATATAATGATAATATCAATTTATAAAGACTTTATAATATATTTCTAAATGATAATATATGTTTTTAAATGTTTAATTGAATTTTAGTAAGTAAGTGATGTCTAATAACCGTCAAAATCCTCCCTTACTTATACCAAAATCCACTGGAGTGCACAGACCTTCAATCCAGATGATGTCACTGCTATCCCCGTAAATTACAGAACTATGAGGGCCCATCACCTCCCCATGGTATCCACTTCAAGAAGATTCAACACCCAGACCTCCAGTAAGGACCCTCCATCACAATTAATGATAACACAGACCCATACCATAAATAGAAAATCCAGATAAAAGCGGATACCATAAAGAAACAGGTAAAATAACTCATACAAAGAGTATATAACGAAACTAAAAGCATATAAAGGAACCAAATTAACTGTCCAAGCTCTCAATAACATCCCCAAGCATCCATATTAACCCAGTAATCATATCCCAACCCATAAATCGGTGAAAATCCATCCAAGGAAGCAGATTAAGTTGTCCAAACTGGATTTATGTGCCTGAAATAGGTGTATATGCTTGTGTAGGCATTGTGAGTCCACTGGATACGTCCCTATGACCTAAAACAAACAGAAAAACAAAGGTTATAGGCTATTAAGAGGCTAAAACCCACTTATAGACCTAAATATACATAATATACTGCATATTTCACTGAATATGATATTTATGTATACTTATAAGCTTATGTATTTCAATAATTACTCAATATCACTTAAGATAAATATATTATGACTCCATTAACACCTTAATAAGTATTGTTAGGCTATGGATAAGCTATTTAAACTACTATATGTTATATAATAGTGTAATAATTATATATATATGTATGTCACCGGACGACCTACGCACAAGGTCGAGGGTGTTCCTGGAAGTGAGATGGAGAGAGTAGTTTAGAAACTTCATCGAGGAACAGAGGAAATGTTTGAGGAAGTGATTTGAAGATGAATCAAAGGAAGAGCTACTGCTTTGAGATATGTTCAAGGAGAATTCTAATATAAGTTAAAGGTAATATTAAAAATTCTTAGAATCTCACAAAGGGTTAGAAACTCAATAATCAAAGATTTTAGGATTTTAGAGATGATTACTGAGAAAATAAGGAAAGATATAATAATAATGATTTAACTAAAGTTTTACCACTATTAACTATATATACGTTCTATAATTTAATTCTAAAGATTATCGAACCAAAGCTTAACCCCTTTTATATCCTTTACTCCTCCTCGCATTGACCTCATACCCATCCACTATTCCGCACATCACAGACCATTTAAAATACACCCGTTACACCTGGACCCTCCTCACTAACATCAGTTAACCCCTTAGTCCTCCACTAACCATTCCGTCCATGATCACTACCCCTTTTAATAATTCACAGACATTTAATAAACCTTTTAGTGCACCATTACATTGACTATTGCGCTGTGCGTTGCTTATTGAAGAAAAGACTGAGACACACTATTGAGAGATTGACTAATTTGGATTTAGATTTTAGACTAGCGCAGTTGAATAGTGAGTACACAGAGGAAAGTTGCAGTTGCTATGGAGAATTGCTTTCTGCGCTTTGAGTATGGATTTAAACCTCTTATTGATTTAATGAGCTTCTTTTGCCTCGAGTGTCACATGGCACATGACAGATGCCTGGGTATAAGAACGCGAGCTCCGTTGAGCGTAAGACATACTTCCCACACTAGTTTCCCTTCATTTAAATTTTATTTATTTATTATTATGTCAACTTGTCCAACTCCAGCTCCCATGCCTCCTCACCCCAAAGTGGATGGTGGGCTTGTCACTTGACAATATTCTCAAGCATGCACGGCTTGTGAATCCATGGAATATTTCTGTGTGGAAAGCACAGCTACTCGAGGTCCTCTCCAGAAATGCGAGTTTTGTCGATGGAGACAGGTGGCCTGCAATGCCTTAACAAGAAATTTGGATATTGAATGGCGGTTTACCAAGACAAAATATTGGGTGATACCGAAGACAAAAGAAGTGGTGGAAGACATATGGGATGTATCTATCAGAGATGACCAGTCAGAAGCAGCTGAAGAGGAAGTCAAAGATGATACGACGCCCTGGGTAAACGAAGGGTAGAAGAGGGGGTGGATGAGTTAGTGGAAGAAGATGAGGAAGAAGTCCCCATTTCAAGGCGGACACCAAAAAAACGGTGGATGGTCATCGAAGATGACAAGGAAGAAGTGGTGGCGGAAACCAAATCAAAATTATTCCTCGAGGCTGACCCGATGATTGAAGTAAGTTTGTTTTATTTTACTTCACTTTAATTTTGATTTTTCAAAGAAGAATTTTACTGATGACTATGTGATTTAGGATTTAGATGTCATCGCGGAAGCCCCTACGGCGGAAACTTTGAATGTGGAAGCTCCAATTGTGGAACCCACTGCTGTGGAAGTGGCCCCATCTATCCCGACCGAAGAACCATTACCAGTGATTGCCTTGAGGGAGGAAAATGAAGAAACCCTCGATCAGGTGTGGTCGAAAAAACCTCTCCAGGTTTGGCGAGCTCGGTTTATTGAAGATTTAAGTGGCGAAATTGATAAGATTGTCAATGCCGCCTCCTTCGACGTGGCCGAGGAATTACTGGAAATTGGAGAAGTGGTACCGGTAGGAGAGGGAGAGTTTTTTGAGAAATGTAGGAAGGAAATAAGGGAGATTTCGGAGAAGATGAAGGGATTGGTTGAGGAGAAAATAAAGGAGAGAATTTAAAATGGAAGGAGAAAAGAAAAAGAAAGAAAGAGGAAAAAAGAAAAGTAGACACAATAGGTATTTATTTATTTTATTTTGTTGTTTTAATTTAAAATTTAATATTTATTTTTAGAAGATTTTGAGAGAAAAAGAAAAAAGATTAAATAAAATTTTGTTTTAAATTTTGAAAGAAGACGTTTAAATGAGAGAAGAAAAGAGAGAATATTTGATTGAAGGAGTTTTAGTTTTAAATTTCGAAAAAAGAAAAATAAAAGGATTTAAGTAAGAAGAAAGAAGAAAAAGAAAGAAATAGTTGATTGAAATAATTTTGTTGGGAATAAAAATTTAATGAAAGAAAAAATTGTTATTTGTGAAAGTTTATTTATTGAAGTTTTGAGGAATTTTAGTTTATTTGAAAAGAAAAGAAAGAAAAGAAAAGAAGAAATAATAAAAAAAATTTTTTTTAAAAAAAGAATTTGAAAGAAAGGAAGTAATTTGTTTGAAGAATTTTAAAAGAGAGATTTAGAGGTTGAAGTGAAGTTTGAGAAGATTGTCATGTTGCGTTCGTGCAAAATTTTTGATAGTTTGAAGAAAAAGAAATTTTAAGGAAAGAATGTACATAGAAAATTTGAAAAGGAAAAAGAAAAAGAAAAATTTTAAAGAAAAAAGGTTTTAATTTAATTTGTTTTATTTTTTTAATTTTATTTAATTTTATTTTATTTTAGTTTTTATTTTTATTTTTTTATTTTATTTTATTTATTTTAATTCAATTTTTATTTTATTTTAAAGAAGGTTGAAAAATTTTGAAAAGAAAAAGAATAAAGAATAAGGAAATTTTGAAGGTAAAGATGATTTAGATTTTAAAGAGAAGAAGGAAAAAGAAAGAAAATAAAAGAAAAAAAAGAGAGTTTTAAGGTTTTGGTTTTAAAGGATATTTAAGATGAAAAGATTTTAGAAGTTCGGGGGCGTTAGAAATATTGATGGCTGGTTCCCAGGATGTTCTGTCTGAATCATTGAGGAAGCCTTCCCATTTCACGAGGTATTGAAGTCTCCCCTTGCATATTCTTGAATCAAGGATACGGCTTACTTCCTACTCTAGATGGTCTTCTACTTTGACCGGTTCTGGAGGAGGTTGGTTCTTGCCCGGGTTTGTTTCTCAAGCCAGTTCCAGGAGAGATAAGTGGAAAACAGGGTGAATAGCCTGCTATTTAGGAGGTAGCTTGAGTCGAAATGCAGTTTTAGAGACTTCAGAGTCAATTTCAAATGGTCCCAAGCGTTTTTCAGCCAGTTTCTTTGATGGTAGAGTTGTTCGAATGTTTCGTGCGTCGAGCCATACTTTGTCGCCTGGTTTAAAAGAAGGAGCAGATTGTTGATGTTTTTCGGCCTGTTCTTTGTACCTTCAAATCGCTAATTCCAAATTTGATTTAAGTTCCTCTTAGATTCGTGATATGGTTCAAAGATAATGTTCTGCAGGATGATTAGTTCCTACATGGATTGAGTTGAATCGAGGATGTCTTCCATAAACAGTTTTGAAAGGAGATTGTCGTGTTGAAGAATGAGTCAAATTATTATAAGAAAATTCGGCCAATGGTAACCATGTGGTCCAATCGTCTTGTTGGTAACTGACATACATTCGAAGGTATTGTTTGAGGATTTGGTTGACCCTTTCCATTTGCCCATCGGTTTCAGGATGATAGGCTGTGGAGAGGTTCCTCGTGATATTGAGTTGTCGACACAGTTGGGTCCAGAATGTGGATACAAACAATGAGCCTCTATCTAAAATAATATCATTAGGTAAAGTGTGTTTGGAAAATACATATTCTAGAAACAATTTTGACAAATCTTCTGCTGTAGCAGTAGTAGTGGTTTTAATAAAAATAGACATCTTTGAAAATCTATCTACTATTACTAATATAGCATCAAAATTATTAGAAAGAGGAAGTTGAGAAATAAAATCCATCGATAAAGATTCCCAAGGTTTAGAGGGAATAGGAAGTGGTTGAAGCAACCCATACTTCCGGTGACGGGGTGCCTTATTCCTATTACATTTGTAACAAGCTTTTATATAGGCTTTGATTTCCCTAGTCATTCCAGGCCAGAAGAAATCCCTCGCTATTAACTGGTAGGTTTTATCAACCCCAAAATGACCAGCTAATTGAGAATCATGTCGTCTATTGAAAATCCATAATTTTATTTCATTGTTGTTGGGTATGACTACTCTACCTTAGAAAACTAATAGACCTGATTAAATACTAAATCCTTTGGCTCCTTGCTTCGAGAGTATCTTGTCTTTTAACCCTAAACAATAGTTGTGCTTCAACTGAGCTTCGAGGATGTTGGATAATGGATTTTGCAACAATTGAATTGTCATTGAATTAAGTTGATGAGTTGTTAACATTGATTCGTTGAAAATTTATTTCACATTTGCTGGGTTCTTGTCAGCAAATGCGTCCCCCCGCTGTGGGTAAACGTCTTCCCAACGTGACAAGATATCTGTGACAATGCAGTTCTTACCTGGGCGATAGGAAATAGAAAAAGAAAATTCAGACAGAAATTCAGCCCACCTGTCTTGACGCCTGGTTAACACTTTGGAAGACATAAAGTATTTCAAAGCATTATGGTCATTTAAAATTTGAAAAGGACTATCTAGGCTGAGAAGAAAAGAGTGACATTTTTTAAGACAATGAATAATAGCTAAAAGCTCTTTGTCATGAATTTCATAATTTAATTCTGCTGCAATGAGTTTGTGTGACTCAAAAGCAACAGGGTGAACCAATTTTGTTTCAGGATTTAATTGAGAGATGACCCCTGCGATAGCATAATCGCTCGCATCTGTCTCGACAATTGTTGAAGCAGAAGGATCAAAGTGTCAAAGAATGGGATCTGTGGTAAATGCAGTCTTCAATGCTTCGAATTCCTTTCGTGCTGTAGAAGTAAAAACAAAAGGAATATCTTTTCTAAGAAGAGAAGTAATATTGGAAATAGTTTTAGAGTAATCTTTAATAAATCTTCTATATAAATTTGCAAAACCCAAAAATCCTGCAAGGGATTTAACGGTTTTGGGCTCAGGCCATTCCAGGACTTTTTGGACCTTTTTGTAATCCATGACTAAACCATCAGTGGACAATGTAAAACCCAAAAAATTGATTGATTTAAGATTGAATTCACATTTATTGTGCTTGGCGTAGAGACCGTGATCTCGAAGTTGATTTAGAACCTGTTGAATATGATGAATATGTTCATCCAGTGTCTTCGAGAAAATTAAAATATCATCTAGATAGACAACAACAAATTGTTCGACAACATCTTGGAAGATGTCATTAACAAAAGTTTGAAAAGTTGATGGTGCGTTACACAATCCAAAAGGCATAACTAAATATTCAGAACTACCAAATCTATTGCGCATTGCAGTCAGTGGTTCATGACCTTCCGCAATGCAAATAAGATTGTAAGCGCCTCTAAGATCAATTTTAGAAAAGAAATTAGCACCTCTGAATAGGGTAAGAAGTAATGACATAGGAGTAACAGGATATGCATTCTTCTTAGTGACTGTGTTGAGCTTTCTATAGTCAACACACAACCTAAGACTACCGTCCTTCTTTTTTACAAAGAGAACAGGGGAGCCGGTTGGAGATTTACTGGCTCTGATGAAACCTTTGGCTACATTCTCTGCAATTTAGTCTTGAAGAACTTGAGATTCATCCTTTGACAAAGAATAGACAGGACCTGCCGGAGGTACTGGACCTATTAACTCTATCTGATGGTCGTAGGGTCAATGAGGTGGTAACTTATCGGCCTTGCGGATTGAGAAAACATCGAGGAAATCATGATAGATTTCTGGTAGAGTTGATTTGGTTGTCCACATCATCTTCGAGAGAATCTGTCGAGGGAAGACCAGAATTGAGAGAGCATAATTCAATTACTTCAAGGCAATTTAAATCCTCTTTGAGTGAAGTAATTGAGCTAGAAGGGTTAGCCAATTGCTCATTTAAAGAAAGATCAGATGCTTGAAAGTCATCTGGCAGAGATTTGTCCTCTAGCAGGACGTTGTCAGGCGGGTTGTTTAACTCCCTATTGACCTGAATTGAAGAATTAGAAATATGCTTAGTGCGTGGGGTGATCAATCCCCGTGTCCAATCAATTTCAGGATTCCAATGCGTTATAAAGTCATGGCCAAGAATGGTATTGTCCATCCTTGGGGCCTCCAAGACTGATAATTCCCACTCGAAGGGGGGAAAGTTGGGAAAGTTGAAAACCCATAAAACTTTCTTACTGACCCAATATTTGGGTTTCTCTGATTCGACCAAGTAAATTGGAGTTTGATCAATATCTTTAAATGTCAGTTGTAACTTCTCGGCAAAAGATAAACTGACAAAAGAAATTGAAGCTCCAGAGTCTATAAGACAACTGAAGGGGGTATCCTCCTTGAAAAGAATGAATCTCAAGCGGTTTAAGGCAACTCCAGTCCTTAAGACATGGAGGTTCTGTGCACTGGGAGAGATAAGATAGTTTGCTTTGCACACAAGAAACTATCTACTAGTTTTTTGACTTCAAACTAGTACCTTCTCTTTCCCTCAATTTTACACAATCTTCCAGCTTGTGCTTACCCCCAAAATACATACATAACCCATTATCTGCTTGCCTCTTCCTCTCAGCTTCTTTAAGTTCCCCTTTAGGATCCAGTACTTTACTGATATTGCCTGGGGTCGAGCTTTTCAGTTGAGGTTTGTCCTTTCCCTTATTTGGTTTGGATTGAGTTTTCCATGGGTGTGAAGAAGGTCCCAATTTAAAATTTAGGCCTTGAGATTTGTTGGCATATCGACGATGTTGAAGTCGTCCTTGGTAAACGCCGTCAAGTTTGAGGGTTCGATCCATTAAATCCTTTAAAGTAGTCATCTTCTGACCGTGAAGATTTAATTGATCCAGAATCCTCAAAGGAAGTCCCTTTTTGAAATGATACTTGAGGTCAGAATCATTCCAACCTACTCGAGTTTGAAGTGCTCTGAAATTCGAGATGTATTCAGAAGCTTTACCATTATCACTCATGCGAAGGAATTCCAGTTCAATTTCCACGTTGTCAGTTTCATTAGGGTCACCAAACAACGTAAAAAGTTGGTCTTCGAATTTTTCCCAATTATTGATGAGTAAGTGGGTTTCAGTCAAAGAGAGCATGAGAAGATAAGGTTAGAACCATATTTCTGCTTTTCCAGCTAGGAATGAAGAAGCATAAAAAACCTTTGATTGGTCGTTATTGAAGGTTCAAGGGTCATTATGGAACAGGAGCTTGCAGATTTGCAAGATGGGCCGCAATCTGTCTTGATGTTCTCCATAAAATTTATCAGGAGATTTCATAGAAGGAGTTTTTAATTTAGATACCTCTGAAGACGTTGAATTTGAAAAGGTCTTCATGAAAAGCCTCATGAAGTCTTCCAGAGAATTAGAATTAGATGGTCCTGGTTCTGAAGGTTGACCAGAAGGGTGTTTAGCAGGGGCAGATGGTGCCTCATGCATTGTGTCCTCACCTTCTTCATCATCACTAGAATCATCAAAATCTTGTGGGATGTCTTCTACAGATTGGACTGAATGTTGCCGTTCCCTAAGGTCGAGAGGTTCCAGAGAGTGAGTGCAGGAAACAGGCCGTGTGGCTGTTGGCCTGTCTCTGGCGCAAGCTCTAGTAGTAGCGCCTGTAGGAGGAGTGCGTTGAACAGGTGCCATTTAAGAATTTAGAAAACACCTGAAAAGGACGTAGTAGTCCAAAGAATGAGAACTACGGATAATTAAATTATACCGTCACCGGACGACCTACGCACAAGGTTGAGGGTGTTCCTGGAAGTGAGATGGAGAGAGGAGTTTAGAAACTTTGTCGATGCACAGAGGGAATGTTCGAGGAAGTGATTTGAAGATGACTCGAAGGAAGAGCTACTGCTTCTAGACATGTTCGAGGAGAATGCTAATATAAGTTAAAGGTAATATTAAAATTCTTAGAATCTCACGAAGGGTTGGAAACTCAATAATCAAAGATTTTAGGATCTAGAGATGATTACTGAGAAAATAAGGAAAGATATAATAATAATGATTTAACTAAAGCTTTACTACTATTAACTATATATATGTTCTATAATTTAATTCTAAAGATTATCGAACCAAAAACCCAACCCCTTTTATATCCTTTACTCCTCCTCGCATTGACCTCATACCCATCCACTATTCCACACATCACAGACCATTTAAAATACACCCGTTACACCTGGACCCTCCTCACTAAAATCCGTTAACCCCTTAGTCCTCCACTAACCATTCTTTCCATGCTCACTACCCCTTTTAATAATTCACAGACATTTAATAAACCTTTTAGTGCACCATTACATTGACTATTGCGCTGTGTGTCGCTTATTGAAGAAAAGACTGAGACACACTATTGAGAGATTGACTAATTTGGATTTAGAGTTTAGACTAGCGCGGTTGAATAGTGAGTACATAAAGGAAAGTCACAGTTGCTATGGAGAATTGCTTTCTGTGCTTCGAGTATGGATTTAAACCTCTTATTATTGATTTAATGAGATGCTTTTGCCTTGAGTGTCACGTGGCGCATGACACATGTCTCTATACATGTGACAGTAACATTTATCTAAACAGATATGGAAATAAGATAAAAATAAAAAATGATAAAGTAGAAAATATAGAAAAATCTATCCACTCTTATAAAACCATCATTTAATTCTCTCACTCCTGGTTCATCACCTTACATGCCAATGTCACCTCATCTTATCATATACAGCTAATTCAAAAAACCTTGCGGTCTTTTCCCAGTTTGGCAGCCTCCGCCCTCCCAAAAAAAGCATGTGTGGAGGTAAGGTAACCTGCTATATCTGATTGATCAATTGATTGGATATGCAATCAGCTGCCCCACCATTTTCCCCCATCCTTCATCCTCCCTCTTTTTGTCCCCACTTTCCATATCTTATTCCATTTATTTTTATATTTCTTATTTCTTATTTTTTTCTCTTCTCCTCAGCACAACTCAATCAAAAATATAATCTCCACATTTCTTTCTTCTTCTTCTTTCTTTCTCTGTTTGTTTTTCTTTTTTTCCTTTTTTTCCAATTTTTCTTTTTGTTTCATGTAGGTTTTTCATATTATATATATATATTTTAATATTGATGTTTTTTAATTGCAAGGAGTTATGTCTTTGCTCTATCATGAGCTTTTCAACTGGTCTTGAAAATGAAAATTACCAAGATTCTCACCAACTTCAAGACTTGACATCTTCTGGAATTCCACAGTCCATTTCAACTTCCACTCCATTTGATCAATTTGAAATCCATGTGACAATATATTTTATATTATTTCTTGAAGACAACTCAGATAATTTGAACAAAAAAAAGTATGGCAAAGTCACTGCTGATGAAGGCAACTTGGAATTATAGTTTTGATGAATTTAAAGATGCTGCTGTTGGTGTCATTAAAGATAAGGAGGATATGAATTTGGGTGAGTTTGTGCAAGAACTTGAAGAAGAAGAAAAATTAATGGTTCATCCAACTGCAAAATCTCAATCAAATGTTTCCTGGACAAAAGAAAAAGCTCCCAAGTCAAGATTGTTTCAGACAGTTCATAAATGATGTTAGAAAGACTCCAAACATTCAAAATATATTTTTACGTCTGGAGCATAGAGATCCTAGATCTGTTGTAGAGGTTTTTCTTTTTTTTTCTTTTTTTTGGTCACCAAAATAAAATCTTTTTTTTCTTGTTTTCAGAAAAAGAAACTTTATGGAGATCTCAAGAAAACTTGACAGCCCCCTCAAGATTCAGATTGTTTGCCATCTCCCTCTCAAAATTCTACTACAGGTGCAATTTCTTCTGCCAACTATCATGATAGTTTGCATACAATTTTGGCTTCACACATTCCTCCACCTGATCTTTCAGGATTAACTGAATCAAATGTGGTTGTTAGCCCTGATAATACAAATGAATATTTTTACTGACTCCAGACAGAGCGTGTATGTGGGCCAAAGAAATTGTAAGTAAAATGTCTCAATAATAATGTTAAATAATATTTATTTATTTCCTTTATTTTTTAGACCTTCAACCTAAGAGAGTTGACTCTTCTCAAGCCTCCCAAAACTCCTTCTTTTATTTGGAAAACAGAACCTGCTTCAAAGAGTACAAAAAAGAAAAAACAATACAAAGCTGATGAATCCAGCTCTCCTCCATGCTACACTTCTCCGCATCCATCAGATGATGAAGCTTCCTTGGAGGAATTTTTCAAATTTGCTAAAGTAGATGCTAATGATTTTGAGATTTCTGAAGGTTCGGATAAACTTCAAAGGAAGCATTAGAGTTACTTTAAAGATTTCCCATATGACTTGATGCTAAAAGCAGGGATGCCTGGTGGACCAGCAGTAGCTTTGGTTAATGAGCCAAAAATAATTCAACCCACTTACACTAAAAAAAATATCATTAGTTTTATATATATATATGCAATTTATCAACTGTTTTACTTGTATTTTTTTTATACATTACAAAATTTTCAAATAAAAAAAATTAATAAAATTGTTAAACATTTTCAATAAAAATACTATGATATAATTATACTAGGGTTTAGATTTCCAGACAAAAAACACGGGGGATAATTATTTATGATGAAGATTGGTATTGAAAATAATAAAATAGACTTTTTTTATGAAAACATATTTCTCAAAGAAATTTTAACAAAAATTAAAAAGATTTCCCCTGGTGACTTGGTTATTTTTTTACTAACTTAGAAATGAGGTTTTAAATCAAACCAAAAACCATTTTTATTACCAAAAAAATCAAATTAATATCTATTTTGAAAAAAATTGCCTTATTAAATTTACAAATATATTTAAATGTTTCATATTTCAATTAAGGCAAATACCCACTACCCCTAACCATTTTACACATCAAAGATGGAGTGTAAATCATACTAACAAATGTTTCTAAAATTTCACCATCTTTCTCTCCACCAATCATGATCCAATGTTGCCGCAACTTAGATTTTAGAGTACTAAACATTTTTTCTATTGGGTTAAGATCAAGTGAATAAAGAGGCAAATATAATAGTAATGACCCGGCTTGCTCAATTAAGGTTTCAACTTTTCCCTTGTGATATATTGAAGCATTGTCAATTATCAAAACACTATGGGGTCCAGGGAATGGATTCATCATTGGAAGCTACTTTTCAAAAGCAATAAAATCAATATATCTCCAATTACAGAAAAAAACATGGACTTACCAAAATTTTCTCCAGGAAATATTCAAAGTCAAATCTAAAAAAAGTTTCTTTTTGAATTTTATAAGCGACTAGGCCTTGATAGCTTATGGCGGGAATTAGATTGAAATGTTGTGTAGCCATTTTTTGTTTTACATGTTTAGTTTGATGCCCCTTTTTGAACCTTTTTTTCTTTCAACAAAATCTTTTGAAATTCCAGATTCATCTGCTAATTTTAAACAATAAGAAAATTTGTTTTGCTTACTTAAAAATAATTACCTGAAAATACAAGCCATCCAGGGTTTGAATGTCCAACAGTAGCAATGTAATTAAGGCTTTTTTCAGGGGACTGGCCTGAGTGGACATTCTGAGTCGCCTTGTGTGACATTTGAAGGCGCCTGTGTAGCTCTGCATGAATTTTTGAGGTATCAACTTCAACACCATGTTCCTCTAACAGAGCATCCCTCAGTTCTGATAGATACAAAGTTGGATCAGTTGCAATCAGCTCTAAGAAAATACACAGTGTTCTTCATCCAAATTCAGAGGTCAACCTTGCTGTAAGTATGTGCTAGGATACCACACTACAGCATTTGTAGTATTAAAGAGGTGAAGCCATTGCTGCAGAGAGTCATCACTAACTGAAGAGCAGAACAGGTGGCTAATTTCCTTTAAACTTTTTCCAGAAATAGCTTCATTAACGATTTGGACCTTAAAACTGGACTCATATTTTCAAAAACCATGAATAAAAAGAGAAATCAAAAGAATATAGCAAAAATAACAAAAACCTGAAATAAAATAAATTCCTAAAAACATAAGTAGAAATTGTGAGATAACACTTAATAATCAGATTAGGGAAAAACCTATGTGAAACAAAAAGAAAAAAGAAAAAATTGGAAAAAAAAGGAAAAAAAAGAAAAAAATCAGAGAGAGAAAGAAGAAGAAAGAAATGTGGAGATTATATTGATGATTGAGTTGTGATGAGGGGAAGAGAAGAAAATAAAAAATAAGAAATATAAAAATAAATGGAACAAGATAAGGAAAGTGAGGACAAAAAGAGGGAGGAGGAAGGATGGGGGAAAATGGTGGGGCAGCGTATTGTATATCCAATCAATTGATCAATCAGATATAGCAGGTCACCTGACCTTCAAGCATGCTCTTTTTGGGGGGCAGAGGCTGCCAAACTGGGATAAGGCTGCAAGGTTTTTCCAATTAGCTGTATATTATTGCCTCAGCTATTTTCACTTCATTTTTTGGCTTCATTATTGTCACCAGACAATCTATGCACAAGGTCAAGGGTGTTCCTGGAAGTGAGAGGAGGAGAATAGTTTAGAAACTTCTTTAAAGCACAAAGGAAATGTTCGAGGAAGTGATTCGAAGATGACTCAAAGTAAGAGCTACTGCTTCAAGATATGTTCGAGAAAAATTCTAATATAATTTAAAGATAATATTAATATTCTTAATATCTCACAAAGTGTTGGAAACTCAATAATCAAAGATTTAGAATTGAGAAATGATTACTGAGAAAATAATGAAAGATACAATAATAATGATTTAACCTGAAGCTTTACCACTATTAACTATATATATGTTTTATAATTGAATTATAAAGAATGTTGAACCAAAATCCAACCCCTTTTATATCCTTTACTCCTCCTCACATTGACCTCATACCCATCCATCATTCCGCACACCACAGACCACCAAAATTACACCCGTTACACCTGGACCCTCCTCACTAACATCCGTTAACCCTTTAATCCTCCACTAACCATCCCGTCCATGCTCACTACCCCTTTTTAATAACCCACAGATATTTTAATAAACCTTTTTAGCAGACTATTACATTGACTATTGCGCTGTGTGTCGCTTATTGAGGAAAAGACTAAGACACACTATTGAGAGATTGGCTAATTTAAATTTAGAGTTTAGACTAGTGCTGTTGAATAGTGAGTACACAAAGGAAAGTCGCAGTTTCTATGTAGAATTGCTTTCTGCGCTTTGAGTATGGATTTAGACCTCTGTATTATTGATTTAATGAGCTGCTTTTGCCTCGAGTGTCACATGGCACATGACAGATTCCTGGGTATAAAAACGCGAGCTCTGTTGAGCGTGAGACATACTTTCCCACACTACTTTCTCTCCCTTCTTGCTTTTAATTATTTTTATACTTTATTATGTCGACTTGTCCTACCCCAGCTCCCATGCCTCCAAACCCTAAAGCAGATGGTGGAATCATTACCCGGCAGTATTCTCAAGCCTTCACTGCCTGCAAATCAATGGAGTACTTCTGCGTTGAAAGCATGGAAACATGAGGTCCTTGCCAGAAATGCGACTTTTGCCGCTGGAGACAGGTGGCGTGTGATGCCCTATCAAAAAACGTGGACATCGAGAGCCGATTAACAAAGACAAAATATTGGGTAATACCAAAGACCAAAGAGGTGGTCGAAGATATTTGGGATGTATCGGTTGGGGACAATCAGTCAGTGGGAGAGTCTGAGGAGGAGGTTGAAAATACCGTGCAACCTGGGTAACCCAGGCCACAAGTAAGAGACGAGGGGTCAAAGAAGAGGTAGATGAATTAGTTGAAGAGGATGAGGATGAAGTCCCTATTTTGAGACGGATGCCGAAGAAGCGGCGGATTGTCATTGAGGATGACAAAGAGGAGAAGGAAGTGACGGCGGAAGTCACTCCTAAGTTATTCTTAGAAGCTGACCCATTGTTCAAAGTAAGTCTGCTCTTCTTTTATTTTAAAAATTTTATTACTGATGACCTATGTTTTAGAATTCAGATGTCATCGCTGAAGCTCCGATTGTGGAAGCTGTGCCATTTCTGCCAGTTGAGGCAAATCATCAGTGATTGATTTGAGGGAGAACAACAAAGAAACTCTTGACCAGGTATGATCGAAGAAACCTCAGCAAGGTCAACAAACTCGACTCATCGAAGATTTAAGCAGTGAGGTCGATAAGATTGTCGACATGGCCAAATAATTACTA
This sequence comes from Hemileia vastatrix, assembly GCA_030280995.1. NCBI lineage: Eukaryota > Fungi > Basidiomycota > Pucciniomycetes > Pucciniales > Zaghouaniaceae > Hemileia > Hemileia vastatrix. The sequence continues at coordinate 16,607,341 of JASXTE010000017.1, forward strand.
GAAATTGGTGAAGTGGTACCAGTAGGAGAGGAGGAGGTATTTGAGAAATGTAGGAAGGAAAAAAGAGTGGTTTTGGAGAGAATGAAGAATTTGGTTTGGGAGAAAATACAGGAGAAAATTTGAAATGGAAGGGAAAAAAAAGAAGGAAAGAAAAGGGAAGAAAGAAAAAAATAATAGAAAGCAATTTGTGTATATATTTATTTATCTTTTTTATTTTTTTGTTTTAATTAAAAATGTTGATATATATTTTATAAGATTTTGAGAAAAGAAAAGAAAAGAAAAGAGGAAGAAAGAAAAGATTTGAATAAAATTTTGTTTTAAATTTTGAAAGAAGAAAATAAAGAATGTTTAACTGAACAAATTTTACTTTTGAGTTTTGAAAAAGAGAAATTTAAGTAAGAAAAAGAAATAGTTGATTGAAAACAATTTTGTTTGAAATGAAAATTTAATGAGAGGAAAAAAAAATTTTGTTAATTGTGAAAGCTTATTTATTGAAGTTTTTGAGGAATTTTGGTTATTTGAAAAGAAAGAAGACAAATAGTTTTTGAAAAAAAAGAATTTGAAAGAAAGAAGTAATTTGTTCGAAGAATTTTAAAAGAGAGATTTAAAGGCTTGAAGTGAAGTTTGAGAAAGATTGTCTTATTGAGTTCGTGAAAAAATTTGATAGTTCAAAAAAAAAATAAATAAGGGAAAAGAAGAAAAATTTGAAAGAGAAAAGAAAGAAAATTAAAGGAATTGTTGATTTTTAAGAATTTATTTGAATGAATTTTAAGATTATAATTTTATTATTTTATTTTTTAACTTTTTACCTTTTTTTAATTTAATTTAATTTTGATTTTAGCTTATTTTATTTATTTTTTTAAAGAAGGTTGAAAAAAAGCTTTTGAGAAGAAGAAAGAAGAAAAGAAAAAACAGAGTATGGATTTTAAAAGAGAAGGAGTTTTAGAATTTTAAGAAAAGAAAAAAGAAAAGAGAAAGAAGAATAAAAGAATAAAAGAGAGTTCTAAGGTTTTGGTTTTAAAAGATATTTAAGATGAAAAGATTTTAGGAGTTCACGGGCATTAGAAACATTGATGGCTGGTTCACAGGATGTTTTGTCTGAGTCATTGAGGAAGCCTTCCCACTCCACAAGGTATTAAAGTTTCCCTTGTGCATACTTGAATCAAGGATTCAGCTTACTTCCCACTTTAGATGGTCTTCTACTTCGACTGGTTCCAGAGGAGGTTGGTTCCTGCCTGGGTATGTTTCTAAATCCAGATCCAAGAGAGATACGTGGAAAACAGGGTGAATAGCCTGCCATTTAGGAGGTAGCTTGAGTTGAAATGCAGTTTTAGAGACTTTGGAGTCAATTTCAAATGGTCCCAAGCGTTTTTCAGCCAGTTTCTTTGATGGTTGAGTTGTTTGAATGTTTTGTGCGTCAAGCCATACTTTATCGCCTGGTTTAAAAGAAGGAGCATATTGTTGATGTTTGTTGGCCTGTTCCTTGTACCTTCGAATCTTTAATTCCAAATTTGATTTAAGCTCTTCTTGGAGTCGTGATATGGTTCAAAGATAATGTTCAGCAGGATGACTAGTTCCTACATGGATTGAGTTGAATTGAGGATGTCTTCCATAAACAGTTTTGAAAGGAGATTGTTGTGTCAAAGAATGAGTCGAGTTATTATAAGCAAATTCGGCCAATGGTAACCATGTTGTCCAATCATCTTGTTGGTAACTGACATACATTTGAAGTTATTGTTCGAGGATTTGGGCCTTGATAGTCATTTTCAAATCCTGACTGACCATAATGCTTTGAAATACTTTATTTCTTCCAAAGTATTAACCAGGTGTCAAGCCAGGTGGGCTGAATTTTTGTCTGAATTTCCTTTTTCTATTTCCTATTGCCCAGGTAAGAATTTCATTGTCCCAGATATCCTGTCAAGTCAGGACAACGTTTAACCACAGCGGGGGGACCTATTTGCTGACAAGAACACAGCAAATGTTAAATCAATTTTCAACAAATCAATGTTAACGACTCATCAACTTAATTCGATGACAATTCAATCTTTTCAGAATCCACCATCCAACATCCTCGAAGCTCAGTCAAAGGACAATTATTGTTTAGGGTTTAAAGACAAATACTCTCAAAGAAAGGGGCCAAAAGATTTAGTATTGAATCAGGTCTATTAGTTTTCGAAGGTAGAGTAGTCATACCCAACAACAATGAAATAAAATTATGGATTTTCAACAGTCAACATGATTCTCCATTAGCTGGCCATTTTGGGGTTGATAAAACCTACCAGTTAATAGCGAGGGATTTCTTCTGGCCAGGGATGACCAGAGAAATCAAGGCCTATATAAGATCTTGTTATGAATGTAATAGGAATAAGGCTCCCCGTCACCGGAAAAATGGGTTGCTTCAACCGCTTCCTATTCCCTTTAAACCTTGGGAATATTTATTGATGGATTTTGTTTCTCAACTTCCTCTTTCTAATAATTTTGATGCTATATTAGTAATAGTAGATAGATTTTCATTAAAACCACTACTACTGCTACAGCAGAAGATTTGCCAAAATTGTTTCTAGAATATGTATATAACAAACATGGATTACCAAATGATATTATTTCAGATAGAGGCTCATTGTTTGTATCCACATTCTGGACTCAATTGTGTTGACAACTAAATATCACAAGGAATCTCTCCACAGCCTATCATCCTGAAACCGATGGGCAAACAAAAAGGGTCAACCAAATCCTCGAAAAATAACTTCAATTGTATGTCAGTTACTAACAAGACAATTGGACCACATGGTTACCATTGGCCAAATTTGCTTATAATAACTTGACTCATTCTTCGACACAACAATGTCCCTTCAAAACTGTTTATGGAAGACATCCTCAATTCAACTCAATCCATTTAGGAACTAGTCATCCTGCGGAACATTATCTTCAAAACATATCACAACTCCAGGAAGAACTTAAATCAAACTTGGATCTAGCGATTTAAAGGTACAAGGAACAGGCTGACAAACATTGACAATCTGCTCCTTCTTTTAAACCAGGCGATAAAGTATGGCTTGATGCACAAAACATTCAAACAACTCAACCATCAAAGAAACTGTCTGAAAAACGCTTGGGACCATTTGAAATCAACTCCAAAGTCTCTAAAACTGCATTTCAACTCAAGCTACCTCCTAAATGGCAGGCTATTCACCCTGTTTTCCATGTATCTCTCCTGGAACTTGCTCGAGAAACATACCCAGGCAGGAACCAACCTCCTCTGGAACCGGTCGAAGTAGAAGACCATCTAGAGTGGGAAGTAAGCCATATCCTTGATTCAAGAATGTGCAAGGGGAAACTTCAATACCTTGTGGAATGGGAAGGCTTCGATGATGACTCAGACAAAACATACTGGGAACCAGCCATCAATGTTTCTAACGCCCCTGAACTCCTAAAATCTTTTCATCTTAAATATCCTTTAAAACCAAAACCTTAGAACTCTCTTTCATTTTTTTCTCTTCTTTCTCTTTTCTTTTTCTTTTCTTAAAATTCTAAAACTTCTTCTCTTCTAAAAATCCTTACTCTGTTTTTTCTTTTCTTCTTTCTTCTTCTCAAAAGCTTTTTTCAACCTTCTTTAAAAAATAAAATAAATAAATTAAAATAAATAAAATAAAATAAACTAAACTAAAATCATAATTAAATTAGATTAAAAAAGTAAAAAGTTAAAAAAATAAAATAAAATAATAAAATTAAAATCTTAAATTTTATTCAAATAAAATATTAAAAATCAACAATTCCTTTAATTTTCTTTCTTTTCTCTTTTCAAACTTTTCTTCTTATCCCTTATTTCTTTTTTCTTCAAACTATCAAAATTTCTCACGAACTCAATACAACAATCTTTCTCAAACTTCACTTCAACCTTTAAATTTCTCTTTTAAAATTCTTCAAAAAAATTACTTCTTTCTCTCAAATTCTTTTTTTTCAAAAACTATTTTTCTTCTTTCTTTTCAAAAAACAAAAATTCTTCAAAACTTCAATAAATAAACTTTCACAAATAACAAAATTTTTCTCTCATTAAATTTTCATTTCAAACAGAATTGTTTTTCAATCAACTATTTCTTTTTCTTACTTAAATTTTTCTTTTTTTTTAAAAAAAAAACTTAAACTAAAATTCCTTCAGTTAAACATTCTTTCTTTTCTTCTTTCAAAATTTAAAACAAAATTTTATTCAAATCTTTTCTTTCTTCCTTTTTTCTTTTCTTTTCTCAAAATCTTATAAAATATATATCAACATTTCCAATTAAAACAACAAAATAAAAAAATAAAAAAATAAATACACAAATTGTTTTCTATTATTTTTTTTTCTTCTTTCCTTTCTCCTTCCATTTCAAATTTTCTCCTGTATTTTCTCCTGAACCAACTTCTTCATTTTCTCCAAAAACACTCTTATTTCCTTCCTACATTTATCAAATACCTCCTCCTCTCCTACTGGTACCACTTCCCCAATTTCTAGTAATTCTTTGGCCACGTCGAAGGAGGCAGCATCGACAATCTTATTGACCTCACCGCTTAAATCTTCAATGAATCAATTTCATCGACCTTGCCGAGGTTTCTTCGACCATACCTGGTCGAGAGTCTCTTTGTTGTCCTCCCTCGAATCAACCACTGGTTGATTTGCCTCAACCAGAAGCAATGGAACAGCATCCACAATCAGAGCTTCCACAATGACATCTGAATTCTAAAAAAATAGGTCATCAGTAACAAAATTAAAAAAAAAAAAGAAAAGACTTACTTCGAAAAATGGGTCAGCTTCTAAGAATAACTTTGGGGTGACTTCCACCGTCACTTCCTTCTCCTCTTTGTCATGCTCGATGACCATCCGCCGCTTCTTTGGTGTCTGTCTCGAAATAGGGACTTCATCCTCATCCTCTTCAACTAATTCATCTACCTCTTCTTCGACCCCTCATTTCTTACTTGTGGCCTGGGTTACCCAGGTTGCCACGGTATCTTCAACCTCCTCCTCAATCTCTCCCACCAACTGATTGTCCCTGACCGATACGTCCCAGATATCTTTGACCACCTCTTTGCTCTTCGGTATTACCCAATATTTTGTTTTTGTAAATTGGCTCTCGATGTCTGCGTTTTTTGATAAGGCATCACACACCACCTGTCTACAGCAGCAAAACTCACATGTCTGGAGAGGACCTCGTGTTGCCATGCTTTCAAGGCAGAAGTACTCCATTGATTTGCAGGCTGTGCAGGCTTGAGAATACTTCCGGATAATGATTCCACCATCTGCTTTAGGGTGTGGAGGTGTGGGAGTTGGGGTTGGACAAGTCGGCATAATAAAGTATAAAAATAATTAAAAGCAAGAAGGGAGAGTAACTAGTGTGGGAAAGTATGTCTCACGCTCAACGGAGCTCACATTTTGATACCCGGGCATCTGTCACGTGCCACATGATACTCGAGGCAAAAGCAGCTCATTAAATCAATAATACAGAGGTCTAAATCCATACTCAAAGCGCAGAAAGCAATTCTACATAGCAACTGGGACTTTCCTTTGTGTACTCACTATTCAACTGCGCTACTCTAAACTCTAAATCTAAATTAGTCAATCTCTCAATAGTGTGTGTCTTAGTATTTTCCTCAATAAGTGACACACAGCGCAATAGTCAATGTAATAGTCCGCTAAAAAGCTTTATTAAAATATCTGTGGGTTATTAAAAAGGGGTAGTGAGCATGGACGGGATGGTTAGTGGAGGATTAAAGGGTTAACAGATGTTAGTGAGGAGGGTCCAGTTGTAACGGGTGTAATTTTGGTGATCTGTGGTGTGCGGAATGATGGATAGGTATGAGGTCAATGCGAGGAGGAGTAAAGGATATAAAAGGGGTTGAATTTTGGTTTGACATTCTTTAGAATTAAATTATAAAACGTATATATAGTTAATAGTGGTAAAAGCTTCAGGTTAAATCATTATTATTGCATCTTTCCTTATTTTCTCAGTAATCATTTCTCAATCCTAAATCTTTGATTATTGAATTTCCAACCCTTTGTGAGATCTTAAGAATATTAATATTACCTTTAAATTATATTAGAATTCTTCTCAAACATATCTCAAAGCAGTAGCTCTTCCTTCAAGTCATCTTTGAATCACTTCCTCAAACATTTCCTCTGTGCTTTGAAGAAGTTTCTAAACTACCCTCCTCATATCGCTTCCCGGAACACCCTCAACCTTGTGCGTAGGTCTTCTGGTGACAAAAACTACCAATCCATTGCAGCCCCTTTAACAACATTAATCAGGAAAAATGAGGCTTTCATTTGGAATAATGAAAGACAACACACCTTTCATAAATTGCAGGAATGTTTAATGTCAGCTCCAAGTTTGGGACTGACAGATTTTAACCTCCATTTTTTCTTGTATACTGATTCAATTTTCACAGGGTTAGGTGCTGCTTTACAGCAGAGACACATAATAAATGGGAAATTATCTGAAGTAGTTATCTGTTATATGTCCAGAACCTTAAGAAAGACATAATTAAGGTATGTTGCCACCCAACTGAAATTTTTAGCCATAGTGTGGGCCCTGAAGAAACTTCATTACTATCTGGAAGACCAGAAGTTTGAATTAATAACAGATTGCAGTGCAGTAAAATCATTACTAAACATTAAAACACCTAATAGGCACATGTTTAGATGGCAACTAGATGTACAAGAGTATAGAGGAAGAATGTCAATCACTAATAGAGCAGGAACATTGCATTATAATGTGGATTTGTTTTCCAAAAGCCCTTTGCCAAATGATACTGACAACCCAGAATATGTACCTGAAAATGAGGTTATACATATATTTGGGATTTATATAGTGGACTTAGAGGAAGAGTTTATGCAAACTATATTAGAAAATTATTCATCTGATAAATATTTGTCTAAATTATCTACCACTTTAAATGATACAACTAATTCCTCTATGAGTGCATTAATTAGAACCTTACCTCCAAAGTATAAAACTGCATTGGAAAAAGGTAAGTTATCAATTGAAGATGGATACATATGTTACAGGGAAAAGCTAAGTAATGTTATAGTTGTAGCACCTTCTATCAAAGAGTTATTGTTGAGTACTTGTCATGATGACATCTTAGCTGGTCATTTTGATTTTAACAAAATATTAACTAGAGTTAAAAATAAAGCCTGGTTAATAAACATGAAATATGTACAAAAATGAATTGAAAAATGTGACTCTTGTCAGAAATCTAAAAGATTGACTAGAAAGAGAGCTGGGTTATTACAAAAAATATAGAAGCCAAAAGCTCCATGGGAAATTATAAACATGGATTTTTTCACTGGCTTGCCATTAGCAGGAAAAGAAAGTTTCAATTCTTGCTGGGTAATTGTAGATAGAATTACAAAAATGTGTAAATTTATCCCTACCCATATAGAGGTATCTGCAAAAGACTTGAAATTACTATGGTGGACTCAAATGATGAATATTGCTGGGTTTCCCTAAGCCATAATTTCTGACAGAGACCCTAAATTTACTTCAGAGTTCTGGACATCTTTGATGGAAGTATAAGGTTTTCAATTGAAATTGTCTACAGCACACCACCCACAAACTGATGGGATGGCTGAAAGAATGATACAGACTCTTGAGGAAATGATCAGAAGATATTTTGCCTTTGGATTAGAATACAAAGACAATGAGAAATTTACACATGACTGGGTAATATTAATTTCTGGCCTTGAATTTTCTTATAATAGGGGGCATCAAAGTTAAAAATTTGCAATCATTTAAAAGGTATTTCACAGCACAAAAAGAAAGCCACAAGCAAGACATTAATTCTCTGTTAAGAGATGTTTTGGGGGCACAAGATGGCATACCTTAAAAAATAATCATGGTTGATTTGGTGGAAAAAAGAGGTATTTTGAAAGGGAAGATTTCTAACTTTGATACCCCCTAATAGCACAAATCATTCTGTAACAGAGAAAAGACCATTTGAACTCTGGCTGGGATATGTATCAAATACCCCATAAAATCATTTAAATAAATTACCAAGGTTAGATATACACCCTGGAACTAAATCCTTTATTAATATGCAACAAATTTGTAGAAAGCATGCAGAGGAATAAATCCAAAAATCATTTGAATATGAAAAAAAGGTGTGATAAATTTCATAAAGAATTTAAATTTAAAAAAGGAGATGAAGTCCTAATTTCAATACTAAATTTTAACTTTCAAGGTAATGATAAATTGAAGGATCCCTTTGTAAGACCTTTTGTAGTAAGAAAAATTCTTGGTAATAATGCTTTGGAAGTCATATTATGTGCCCCATATGGTAGGAAACATCCGGTTTTCACTATCTCATTATTAAAACCTTACCATGCCAATGATCCTGACTTATTTCCAAAAAGAAGAGGAAGGACTAAAAAGCAGCCTGACGAAATTGTGGAAAAAGCAGAGATTGAAAAAATACTCAAGAAAAGAATACTTACTAAAGAGAAAGGAACTGAGTATTTATTAAGATTTAAGGGGAAATCAAATGAATTTGATAAATGGATACCTGAAAAAGAAATTTGAAATATATCCTCCCTTCTTAAAAAATTTAAACAGAAATAAATTTCTTTTCAACCAGCTAAGGGTTTAAAAACCAGTACTCATAATATTTTATTATGTTTTATTTTTTTAAGAAATAATCTTTAATGCTACAGAATTTTCTGAATACCTGAAAAATAAAAATAAAATAAAAAATGTGTATAACTTATCATTTTTTATTGTTTTTTTTGGGTGGGTGAGTGTCAGCCTGGATATCCTCAGGACTGAGTAAAAATTACTTATAAGTTATGTTAAACACATGGACTATACATGGGAGCAATAAATTAGAGTACACAAATTGTATACATAAGTAAATGTCACGTGCCACGTGACACTTGAGGCAAAAGCAGCTCATTAAATCAATAATACAGAGGTCTAAATCCATACTCAAAGCGCAGAAAACAATTCTACATAGCAACTGTGACTTTCCTTTGTGTACTAACTATTCAACCACGCTAATCTAAAGTTTAAATCTAAATTAGTCAATCTCTCAATAGTGTGTTTAGTCTTTTCTTCAATAAGTGACGCAGAGCGCTATAGTTAATGTAATATTCCGCTAAAAGGTTTATTAAGTATCTGTGGGTTATTAACAGGGGTAGTGAGCATGGACGGGATGGTTAGTGGAGGATTAAAGGGTTAACAGATGTTAGTGAGGAGGGTCCAGGTGTAACGGGTGTATTTTCGGAGGTCTGTGGTGTGCGGAATGATGGATGGGTATGAGGTCAATGCAAGGAGGAGTAATGGATATAAAAGGGGCTGGATTTTGGTTCGATATTTCTTTAGAATTAAATTATAAAACTTATATATAGTTAATAGTTGTAAAGCTTCAGGTTAAGTCATTATTATTGTACATTTCCTTATTTTCTCAGTAATCATTTCTAAAAACTTTAATCTTTGATTATTGAGTTTCCAACCCTTTGTGAGATCCTAAGAATATTAATATTACCTTTAAATTATATTAGAATTCTTATCAAAATTTCCTCTGTACTTCAAAGAATTCTCTAAACTCCTCCCTCCATCTCACTTCCAGGAACACCCTTGACCTTGTACGTAGGTCATCCAGTGACAGTAAATTTATGATAAAATACTAAATATTCCATTATAACACCTTATATATGCACATGTATCCACCTTTTATAAGTCTTATGTACTTAATATTAAGTTGGAATATGTTAGGGTAATCTTAAGAACTTTAAATATAAGGCTACATAATTTTTAAGTAGACTTAAAGCTGTTGTTTTCATTATTTTACATGAAAAACAAGAAATGCACTTTAAATCACTCATAAGTTGACTATATGTGCTATAAATTTAATAATATTAAAAATGTGCTTTGATAGATCAATTTTTCTTAATTGGAGCTATTGATTTGGCTACTCAAATAAATAAAAATAACACCTTTCAAATTTGTTGTTTTTTATGCCAGAAATGGCTTCTGTGTACTGGCCACATACTGCCTGCATTTTTCCCGTGTGAATAGCTTCATTTTTAGCAAAGTTAGCTTTTTCACACTATAATTACCCCACACTCTACACCCACTGTGGGGAAACACACTAAAATAGGCGACAGGTGCTATCAGCTGGTTGTCTAGAAGAAGGACAAGAGGAAGACAGAGGGAAGGAAAAGGGACATAAAGGATATAATAAAAAAATAAAAAGAATAAAAGAAAATAAAGAGAATAATTAAAGGGAATATAACAACAACTTTGAGAGTGGTGACAAGACAAAAATTATGTCTTAAAAAGATATTTTGATCAAGTAAGGGATCTTATTTTCTGCTTAAATATCAAGTATAATTACTAATAGACATAAAGCAACCTTTATAGTATTTATATATTATTCTTTATAGGACTTATAGCGCCACAAAAAATAGTAATAAAATTATTTATATTTTTATAATATTGTAATGTAAGTGATGGTTACCAAAGGGGAATTCCAAGGCCCTTTTATAGGCAATGATACCTCTGAAGTGCCTCAAATGTGTATACAAAAGTAGTAGTAATGTGAAACAAGAGATTAAAAGAATTTAATTAAAACATATAAATTAAGAGAAAAATTTGAAACAATAAATTAAACCCGTGAATAAGTAAATAATTTTCCCACCATAAAGTCTCAAAACAAGTAATTAATATAATGAGTAACTAAGTTAGTATGAAACCTGATAACTGTGAGAAAAAAAATCCTATTTAGGTATTACAGTAAGATGTAAAGGGTTTAATGAAAACAAATAAAATTATTTTCACACCAAAATTTATTTAACCAATTTAATTCAGTATAAAGAAAACTTAATTAATTGTTTTAACTATTTTAAGTAATTTAAAAATTAGTTTAATCGAAACAACTAATTAATTTAATAATATTACTAATTTAAAGTGAGAATTTAAATGTCATTTTATTTAATAAGTGTTTTAATTTATTTAATAATTTTAATGACACAATTCAGGGTCAAAAAAGCTCCCAATATTTATGGATAATAATATATGACAAGTTGTAGTTACTAAATAAATTTTATTAATTAAATTGTAATTACATTATAAGTTTATTTTACTATTACACCTATAATATAATTTTATAAATAATTAATTTATTAATTTATAAATATTAAATACATAAACATGCGCCATGATTTCATAGAATATAATATAATTCTATGTAATAAAAAATTTACTTAATAAAATAAATATAATAATTATTTTACTTATTTATAAAATATTTATATAATTTTATTATTCAATAAAATATTTTATTTTACATACATAAAATACATAATAGGGGGTGTCAGTTCTGGCAAATCCACACTTACAAATCCGCACTTAAATTTGACCAAATCCGCACTTAAATAAGTGCGGATTTCCAAAACACACTAGCCCCAATACTGGTGGATTTCAAAATGAAATAAGTCACTTATTTCACTCAAATCTGCACTTTCTCAACCAAAAGTGCTGATTTCACCATCAAGTCCCATTTCACTGATTTGTCAGCATCATCCCATTCATACGCAGCACTCCGCAGCATAACACTTCATAACTCAAAACATCGTACATCACTTACATCTTCATATCATATCATATAAGAGTTATGCCTTCCTCACTTTCAAATCGTGATAAATTACATAAAGCAATGACTTTCATGGCTCTTGAACTGCTCTTGGACTCTGATTGTGATTCTGATTCTGATCTAGAAGAAGATTTTGTCTTTTTATCAAAAATGGCCACGAAACGTTACCTTCTTCCCAGAAAGCCTCAAGTACTTCATACCCCCAAGTACACCATCCAAACACTTCTTAAACTATCTACACCCAGTTTTAGAGAGCTGTTCAGGACTTCTCAGGAATGTTTCCTTAAATTGCTTGAGCTTATTCAGGATCATCCCATATTTCACAATAATTCTCAAAAAGAACAACGACATCCTTCAATTTGATTGGCCATCACACTATGTTGTTTGGGTTCAAATGGTAATGGAGCCACTTTGAAACGTTTAGAAAGTGTCTTTGATTTAGGGTATGGTTCAGTTAACACTTATACCAAAAAATGTATCACTGCCATCAACTCCTTGTAATCTCAACTTCTCACCTGGCCAACAAAAGAAGAGCGACTTGAATCATCTCAGGTTATGCAAGCAGAAGGCTTCCCAGGATGTATTGGTTTTGTTGATGGTACTGCTATTCCTTTGAGCCAGAAACCTGCTCAAGGTGGAAACAATTACTTTCACATTCTCGTCAAAAATTTTCACCAAAATATTTACAAGTCCACAAAATTCTATATCTGTTTTAAAAAATTGGCAATACTTTCCCCTGCATTTTATTGAAGCAAGGGGTGGATATCACCAAAATTTTTCTAAGTCATCAATTTCACATGTCAGATTTGAAAATTTGGCAATACCCCCCCCCTGCATTTTATTGAAGTAAGTGGTGGAAGTCATCTAAATTTAATATAATTACGTAAATTATTAAATAAATATCTAATATATATCAATTTCCCTAGTTTAAAGTAATGACAATCCCTTAAGCCAAAATGCAGATCAAATCTAGAAACAAAAGTTTGGGACTTTCCACAGGTATAGGCTAGAGGAACCCCATGAAACAAATAAATGTTATCATGATTACCATTTATACAACACAAGGTCGTGGGCCCATTACTTTAGTTGAGGAAATTGATACATAAAAAATATTTATTAAAAATTTACAAAAAAATATAAAATTTTCGATGACAACTCTAATCCCCATACTTTTTGGATCTAAATAAAGTTTTTTTAAATCAATTAACTTTACCTTCTTTCATTACCTTATTGATTCTTTGAATCAACTAATGACTGATTTGAAATGAGCAACCAAAATGTGTTAAATGTTGACAGGATTCCAAACCAGGAAGAGCTTTGGTCGTTTGATGATTATCCTTAGAAGAATTCCAAATAGTTTCGATGATACCATTTCCCAAACCAAAATCAATGATGCACCGGTGGTCTGGAAAATATAAACCATGTCATTTGATTTTAGCTGGAGATGGTATTGGTTGGCCAGTAATCGGTTTGATATATGAGAATATACCAAAAGTAAGAAAATTGGTGTCCTTGGTATCAGTGTGAATTTTATTGTGAAATCCAGAATGAGTGATAATAACATTAGAAAATAAAAGATATTCGTGGCTGATATCTTCCCATTCGGAGTCACACCAATTCAGTATTCCAACTTTGGTTGCAAGTTCATGATTTTTTTCAAATGCTTTATTACAGTGCTTTTTGAGTCGAAGAGCAAGAAAAGAGTTAAAGGAAGGTAGAGTGTCCCATAAGCAAAAATCTTCATCTTTTTGAGCTTTAGTGATATTCTTGAGCAACGAATACATGCCTATATAATTGAAATGCCTAGATAATAATCATATAAGAGTTTCAGAATCCTTATCCTCTAAATATGCAATATAAAAATGTGAAATAAGACAAGTGAAATTCGGAAAAAAGGCTCAACTTCAAAGGTCAAAATCTCAGCAACCACTGAACCTAATTCAAACCTGTTTGAGGGAAATGAAAGATATGCTTTAGTAGAATCTTCAGTTAGAGGACATGTGATTTAAATAAACCTAACCCTAATTTGTTACATAAAAAAATGAAATAAAAATTTAAATTGGGAAAAAAAAGGCTCAACTTTAATGGTCAATATCTCAGCAACCACTGAATCAAATTCAAATCTGTTTGTGGGAAATGAAAGGTAGCCTTCAGGAGAATCTTCAGTAAAAAGAACATTAGATTTGAATAAACCTAACCCTAATTCCGAGTCTGATTTTCAAAATTTTACAAAAACTTGAAAAGTGGTAATGAAGATGAGATCAAAAGGAGTTTTATAAGTTCACTGTTATCCAGATAAGAGTCATACATATATTCAAGTATGAACTTTTCATAAAAGGAATGAGATATCATATAGGCATGAAAAAAAGGAGATGAAACTTACCTTGATTGAAAAGTAGGAAAAATAGAGTGAGAAAGATTGATGTTGGAATTGTGGGGAAATTGAATATGGAGTAAGTGAAATGTATAAAGAATGTGCAATGTATGTGTTTCAATGAAATAGAGCCAAAAAAAAGTGAAATAAGGGAAAGGGGGGATAATGACCAAGCCAAGGAGGGATGAAGAGTAGGGTGATGGAGCTAAAAAAGAAAGTAAAGAGGGAGAGAAAAAAAAGGTTAATTATAACATTGAAATCCAAAATAACCACTTACAAAAAAAATTTAGATAAAAAAAATAAAAAAAACAGAAAAAAACAAAAAAAATTATAATTAGTAATCAAAAAATCAAAAAAAAGAATAAAGTGACTTACCTGGAGAGATGAGATGACAAAATGAATGAAACCAAATTGTTTGAGGGATGTTGGAGGAGAATAGGAAAAGGATATGAGGGATGAATGAAAAAAAAAATCACTGACAAAATATGCAATTTCAGAAAATATGCGATTTCATGTTGAGCTGGTGAAAGAAAACCAATGAGCCATCCAAAAAAAAAAAATTCACTGTAAATTCCAAAAAAAATGAATATGCAACAAACCAAAATACCAACCCAAGTGAATGAAGTACACAAAGAGAACATTTGGAGAGTACAAAATGGTATGGGAAAGAAAGGGATGATGTGGCCAACATGTGGTTTTGAAAAAAAAATCATGAAAAAAGTGCTGATTTGAGGTCAGAACTGACACCCATAGAAAAAAGATTAAGAAGTAGAAGAAATAAGTAAAAAAGAATGTAAACATGCCTGGTCAAAATATTGAAAATGTCAGGAAGGGGTGTGTGCCGAGGATTGATGGGTAGGTAGCGAGGAAGGTCAGTGTGTCACATGTGACAGGGATGGGGTAAGAAAGGAAGGGATGTTTTGTGGCCAAAATGTGGTTGTGAAAAAAAACGGGAAAAAAGTGCTGATTTGAGGTCATAACTGACACCCTTTTTTGAAATAAGTGACTTTTTTGCAAAATTTAAGTGCTGATTTGTAAGTGCTGATTTGGTTTGAAAACCGCACTTAAGTTAAGTGCGGATTTGCCAGAACTGACACCCCCTAATTTTATTCCCTTATATGATTCCAATAAATTATTATAACAATTTACTGGGCTCCTGAGATAGCCTGGCTGAAAGGTGCTTATTTAGTGTCCTAGCTTTATTATAAATGCATTGAACCTTATTGTATGCACTAATTTCATTAATAACATCAAACTTGGTGCTTTAATTCACTACCATGCTTAAATTTGCCTACATTAGTCAAGGATTTACCCTTGCAAGCACCTACCAAGGACTGCATGTAGTTACCCCACATCTCATGCCCTTTTTTGGGTTTTTAAGTGGTTTCTCAGTCAATTTAGGTTATTTTTGAATGAGGATTTCACGTAGTATAATGTCATTATTAGCCTCATCATTTCTACTGTTAATCCCCCTTAATATGGAGTAATACTTAGTCTTAATTTTTCCTTTTAGTCTTTTATTTTAAATTTATTACACGCATATACTCTCTTTTTTGCTTATTCTTTATTTTTGATGGATTATTCCTATTACTGCATGATTTTGGCCAGTGATGTCATTCTAATTATGTTATTGGTCACTCCTTATGTTGTTGAAAATGTCTATTAGTTGGAATGAGGCATCATTAATCATGTATAGAGCTGGTAAATCAAGGGGTTCATTGGGGAAGTTATTGTGCATAAAAGGAGGGGGTTTTTGGTCTTGTTTTCTACATTCTTTATCATTACAATCAAATATATAAACAATACAATTACAATACATATCAACAGCAATTATAAAGTCTTTGAATAGTATCTGAATTATTACATCTATTTTTCTACCAACTATAAGATTGTAACCCATTTATAATTAGTGAGATTAAAATTACTGAGACCCTTTTATTGAGTTATATTTTAATACTTATTGGATTTGTACTACATTATTCATATAGGACCATTAAAATCTTTTAGAAAACTGACCATTCAAGCTATTTCATGTCTCTGTACTTGACCTCAGCCTGACAGGTAATTTCAACTTTTGTATTTATTCCATCTCCTCAAAGTATCTATCATCAATTCTCTTACTTTTTTATTTCATTTCATACAATCTCACTCAGCTTGTGGCATGAAAGAAATATAATAACTGTAAGGTACAAGAGTGGGAGCAGCACATGTAATGAGAATCTAACGGGCAATAAATTTTAACTCGAGATTGGTAAATTTTTAGTGAATCTATTGGTGGAGGTCAGGAAGTTGCCAACTTCCTGGGCGATTGGGGATGGAATTCTCTTACTTATTTATTAGGTATCATATAAAACACTGTGTATCCTTGAGCATCTTAGTAGAATTTTTTCTTATTGGGAGTCGTTCTCTTATTAAAGAGGTTTACTCAGCTGTCTTTACCTTTTTAGTTTAATTCCTGCTTGAAATTAAGTTAGTTTGTTCCTTCCACCGGTATCATTTGACTCACTGCGTCCCCTTGGGCATCTTAGTGAAGCTTGTGCTTATTAGGAGTCATTCTCTCCTTTAAAATTTCACAAAATTAGAATAAAAGGGGTTTTTTTTACAAAATCTTTTCCTCCTACAGTTTGTCAGACTTCAAACGCAATACTTCCTAAATCATCATGTCAACGCGCCAGTTAGATCATCATCTACTCCCCATGTTTATACCTGAGCCTTGCAACAACGTGGCAATCTAGCATTGTTAATTGATAGGTTAGAAATAGGTTTATAGTAGTGATAGAATGAGTGATATTTAATAGAATAGTCCGTAGTTATCTTTCCTCATTGATTTTCTTCTATTACTACTTCAATTAAATCAATCATCTATTTTTAATCCTTTGCGCTATCCCTTGCTCATATATTGATCTGCCTTGTCACAATCGCGCTCAGGAATTTCTCCACTACACTTTACTATCTCTGTTTCTCTAATTACTTCAATCCTACAGGTTGGCTCCAATAAGAACTGCCAACTAGTGACGATTTTTGTGACTGACAAAAATCGATAATTATATTTAAAAGGTTAGAGTCTTACCCACACTTAGTATTGATAACTTTTGATTCTCATCCATGTATTTACTTTGCTCATTGATTTTCTTCTATTACTACTTCAATTAAATCAATCATCTATTTTTAATCCTTCGCGCTATCCGTCGCTCATATATTGATTCGCCTCGTCACAATGGCGCTCAGGTTGGCTCCAATAAGAACTGCCAACTAGTGACGATTTTGGTGACTGAAAAAAATCAATAATTATATTTAAAAGCTCAACAAGCTTACACAGTTTAGAATTCTATCAGAAAATTTCAGATTCTCAAAATCAATTATATACAGCTAAATTGAAAAAGGTTGGTGCAACATTTCAAAATTTTGCTCATTATACCCATCATTTTTGGTGGGTAACAGGCTAGCGGGATGAAATAATGAGGGAAAATGCTGGGTAAGTTAGGAAGAAATGTGGAAAGCTGCAACAGCCATTTTCAATGTAGCTGTAAATGAATACATTTTATGTTGTTATTATTTTGAATTTTCGCCTTTCTATGAAATAATTACACTAAAATAAAGACAGATTGGGAATGAAATCCAATTTCTAAACTATGTTTAAAAGTATAATTACATAAAAACTAAAAAAAAAAAACTCAACCATTTAACTGGAAAACATAACTAGAAAATAAGACAATAACAGAAGCCACCACTGCAAGTAAACTTGGTCTTATGTTACCTGCAGCTCCATCCGAGCTATCTGATGGAGTTTGAGCAGGCGGCGCAGCTGGTGCAGTGGGAGGTGTGGAAGATTCTTTGTTTGGCTCAGCAGAGGGTGGATTTTGTACCCTTTTAGGCTTACACTTAGGTTTCTTCGGAGATGGAGGTGGGCCAGGTGCTTTTTCAATAATAGGTTTATCCTTATCTGAGACACTTGGAGGTTTTTTGTTGTCAGGGCCATGATTTTCTGCGTTAAATTTTAACGAAAAAAAAATTACAAATAAATTTTTTATTTGATGTAAGAAAATAAATATTTCTGCTCACCTGGCGGATTCACCTCCTTTTTTTGATTTTCACCGCCCTTTGTTTGACCGGGCTCCTTATCTGTTGGGGAGCCAGGCTTAGCTTTGGGCTTCTCACTTGATGGCGGTTGGTCCTTTTTGGGACTCTCGCCACCATTTGGTGAACCGGGTTCTTTCTCTATAGGCTGACCAGGTATTTCACTTCCATGACTAGGTTTGGATTTAGGCTTCCCATCTAATGGTGATGTGTTCAATTTGGGATATTCATTACCTTTGGTTGAATCAGGTTTGCCAGGAATATTTGTGATTTTTGGATTTTCAGATTTAAATGGTGTCTTATCATCTGAAGACTGTTCTGGTCTGTGAAGTAGTTCTGGAAGACAAACTTGAATACAATCTTCCGGCACCTTTTTGACCTTCAAAATATGATCTAGAGTTAAAATATTCATTAATTTGTTTGATCCCAATGATTGGGTACTTGAATTTGTATAAATTTTCTTACCATCAGATCCAGAATTTTTATTATGATGATTTTTCTTTTCATTCTTGAGCTCATCAAATTTACCCGTAATGTCTAGTTTTTTAAAGAGAGTGTATTTTAGACAAGAAAAGTAAATAAATTTTTATTTTAGCTTTTCCATCATTTTTATTTATTTTTGATGAAACACACATACTGGAAGCTTTTTCTTTAAGACCAATAGGAAGTAATAAGGGCATCAAACTAGCAAGATCTTTGGGCGGATTTGAACTCAGGATTTTCGCTATAGAAGATACATCCTCAGGCTTAAGAGTGTTCAAAATTGGCTCAAACTTTTTAATATCTTCAGGTGATAGAGAGTTTAACATTGGCACTAAGGGCTTCATAAACGATTTGCAGACATCACACTCTTTAGGAAGATTTTTTATCCTGTATAGAGGAACACCAGTAACTCTGGTATCGTTGCCTTTCTGATCGGTTGGCTTCAAGACACCCGAGCCAGAAGTTGGTGGTTTCTTTTCGTCCTCACATCTACCATTTTCATCCTTATCATCTTCCTTTTTGGGTGGTTTAGAATGATCTGGGATTGATAGTGTATTATTTGTTTTGGGGTTTTCAGAGAAAGGATTTTGAATGGCGGGTAGAAATGGAGAATCATTAGTTCCGTTTTTGCCTGTGCCTGGGTTTTCAACATGAGGAGTTTCTTTCTTGGGTAGAATTTCGTCCGGATTTTTAATACTTGGTGGGCTCCCGTTGATGTCTTGCTCCGGATTAAATGGCCCAAAATCAGAAGATGTTGAATTTTTTGGCGTTTTAGAATTGGAAACTTTGGGAGTGTCCGGACTATTTGGGAGAAATTCTTCACCAGGGGAATCACCTAATGAATTAAATTTGGGAGGAGGTACTTTTGGTCCAGTTGAGGGAATACCAGGCAAGGCTTCCTTTGTAGGCGTAGCTCCTTTTTCATTTCCTTTTTCAGGTGATAAAACACCTGGCTTATGAGGCGGAGTCTTTGCAATTCCCGTCTCGTTCTGAGAAGATACAGGTAATGACGGATTTTTAGATCCATTTTCAGGTTTGCCATTGGTTGATCCAGGAGGTGACTTGCCAGGAGATTCAGATTGGGGGCTTGGAACGTCAGGCGTGTTTGGAAGAAATTCTCCTCCAGTGTTTTGAAAGAATAATAAAAGCCTTTAATCTAGCGTAAGTCTTCTCCTCTAGTAACACTGTGGATGAAGCTGAAATCGCTGATAGTAATGCGCTAACCTTTAATCTAGCGTAAGTCTTCTCCTCTAGTAACACTGTGGATGAAGCTGAAATCGCTGATAGTAATGCGCTAACCTGTATGATATGAGATCTACTCGTAAATAATATGGATCACAAGAGAACAGTGTTGTGCTAACCTTTAATCTAGCGTAAGTCTTCTCCTCTAGTAACACTGTGGATGAAGCTGAAATCGCTGATAGTAATGCGCTAACCTGTATATTCAAGTGAGTACGTGTAGAGAGATGAGATGAGATGATGAGCAAAAGAAGACAAAAGATATTTAATTGCAAAGATAAGCACACCTGTATGATATGAGATCTACTCGTAAATAATATGGATCACAAGAGAACAGTGTTGTGCTAACCTACAAACATAGTGGAGTATGAATATAATAGTAACAATAGGAAACTACAGTTAGAGCACACCTTTAATCTAGCGTAAGTCTTCTCCTCTAGTAACACTGTGGATGAAGCTGAAATCGCTGATAGTAATGCGCTAACCTATAACAATAACAATTAAATGTAAAAATCAACTTATGATAGTAATGGTACACACCTGTATATTCAAGTGAGTACGTGTAGAGAGATGAGATGAGATGATGAGCAAAAGAAGACAAAAGATATGGTAATAGATGAACACTTGATAGCTATATATACCATAACTACAACTTCTCACGCTAGCACAATACACTTCTCTCTCTTCTACATACAGTTAGTATCAGTCCACTTCGGGACAAGTAATGCAAAAAAGATTATAATAATAAGTATGAATTAGAATATTATGTATATACTAACACTCCACCTCATTACTTGAACCAATAGTGCGTCGACATTCATTCAGACCTAGATCTGTTCTAAATTTTTCAAATTTTGTACGATCCAGTGCTTTTGTCATGATGTCTGCAACCATGTCGTGCGTAGAGCAGTATTTGAGATTTAATTCGCCATCAAGTACTTTTTCCCTGACCCAGTTGAAATGTACTTCAATATGTTTTGTTCGTTTGTGAGCTACGGGATTCTTTGACAATGCTATTGCTCCTTGATTATCTCCATAAAGTAACGTTCCTTGATTGTTTTCATACCCTAGTTCACTTAGCAGTTTTCGCAACCATACTCCTTCTAATCCTGCATCAAGATATCCCTTATACTCAGATTCAGTGGCTGATGTGGAAACAGTGTTTTGCTTTTTGCTCTTCCAAGAAATAGCACCTCCACCGAGCAGAAAGGCATACCCATTAGTTGATCTACGTGTTAGATTACATCCAGCCCAATCCGCATCACTGAAACCTGTAGGTGCTTGATTGCTAATATTGATTTTCGTGGGTATTAATGTTTTGAAGTCTCGTGAGTACAGTAGGCCAACATTGGCTGTACCCTTGAGATATCTTAGAATTCGGAGTGCCGCTTGCCAGTGAGACTGATTTGGTTTTATGAGGAACTGAGATAAATAGTTGACAGCATGGGTGATATCCGGTCGAGTACATTGTGCTAGATAGCCAATACTTCCAATGATACTTCGATAGTCATTTCCTGTTTTCAGAAACTGAGCGTATTGGTCATCATCAGAGGGTAACAGCTGGATATTTGATTGCATTGGAGTAGGATTAATTTTGCAGTCTGTCATACCGAAGGTTTCTAATAGATCTGCTATGTACTGACTTTGGTGTAGTTGAACAGAAGTACTATTTAGTCGAGTAATTTGTATACCCAGTAGATAAGTTGCTTTTGTGAAGTCATGTACCTTGAAATCCTTCGATAATTCAGCATGAAATTGATGAGCCCCGTGTCCAATGATAGCCATGTCATCCACCCAAATAAACACATATAAATAGTCATCATTTGAATCTTTTCTAATAAATAAACAGGGATCGCTATTGCTGGTTTTAAACTTATGTTTATGGAACCACTTAGATACCTCCTGATACCAGGCTCTAGGTGCCTGCTTTAAACCGTAGAGTGCTTTTTTTAATTTTAAAACTCTGCTACCACCATTTAATTGCTCTATCTCCTTTTTACAGTTCAAGTTTGATCTATCCAACCACTCAGTAAAACCTTCTGGAGGTTGAATAAAGATGTCTTCGTCAAGATTACTGTTTAGGAATGCAGTCTTTATATCAAGTTGATGCATCGGTAATCCTTCAATAGCAGCAAGCGCAAAGATCGTTCGAAGGGTTGCCAGTCTCCCGGTAGGTGCAAACGTTTCGTTGAAGTCTATTCCATGTCTTTGTAGATAGCCTTTGATAACCAGTCTTGCTTTAAATTTGTTAAGGACTCCATTTTCATCATACTTTGTTTTGAAGATCCAACGGGTAGGTATTGTTTTTTGATGATTAGCAGGGACGATACACCACACGTGATTTTCATGAAGTGAGTCAAGTTCTTCTTTAATTGCACTTATCCAGTGTGACCTTTGAGACCCACTGATTGCCTTTCTGTAATTGTCAGGATCTGTGTTTTGTTGTTCGACAAAGTTTATTAAAGCATTGTGGGTACCTTCAAGTTCATTTATCACCTTCCTGGTATGAGATCTCAGGGTGGGTCCAGAATACTGATCTGATTGATTTTCAGGTGGCGGTGGACCAAGGCGTAAGATTAGTCGTCTGGTTACTGGATTTTCAGTATCTGCTGACTGTTCTTCTATTTGTTCCTCTACTGCATCATGAAATTCCTCATCATCTTCAACATTTTGATTTGTTGGTGTCTCTGTTGTGTGACTTATGGTGACGATATTGAACATTTCTTTTGGGCTGTTGCAATCTTTCATAGGAAACACTGACTCATTGAATGTGGCGTTGTGAGTGAAGATTATTCTTTTTGTTTGAATTTCCATCAACTTATAGTTGTTGTTTCCTTCAGAATACCCAAGTAGAACACATCTGGTGCCTGTCGGAGCAAACTTATTTTTCCTCTGTTGTTTTGGAATATTGGCAATAGCTAGGCATCCAAACGGGTGTAGATGTGTTATTTTTGGTTTTCTGCCGGTAAGTGCTTCATATGGTGATATCATATTTGCAGCCTTACTAACTATCAGATTTTCCAAATATACTGCTGTTATTACTGCTTCTCCCCAATAGCTAAGTGGTAGCCCTGATTGGAACAGCATCGCTCGAGCTTTCTCGGTGGTGATTCGATTTCCTCGCTCGCTGATTGGGTTCTGCTCAGGTGTATAAGGCGCAGTGATTTGATGGAAAATACCATTGTCTTTAAGGTATGTTTCAAATTTATTCGAGCAGTATTCTCCTCCTCCATCTGTTACAATAGTCTTAATTTTTGATTCACAGATATTTTCATATTTTGTCTTAAATTCCGTTAATTTAGATAGTGCCTCATCTTTGTTTTTTAACAGGTATACTGCACGAGTTGAAGTTAATCCATCTGTGATCTTCATATAGTACTCATAGCCACTGTTGGTTGGTGGATTGATTCTGCCACTAAGATCGGTGTGGATCACTTCCAGAGGTTTCTTTGGTGTTGGAAAATGTCCTTGAAATGGTAGTTTCTTCGCTTTTGTCATTTCGCAGATTTCACAGAAGAACTGACTGTCGTCCAACGTCTCACCAACAGTTGACTTTGTATACTTCGAGTTTGGATGTCCCAGTCTATCATGCCACATTTTTACAGAGCAAATCAGTGCGGACTCAGCTGGTTTGAAGTTTCCACGCATTTTGCAAAGATTGTTCTCGATATCTGCATTGAATTTAAGATTTTTATTACTGATGATGCATCTTTCGGGATTCTTAGCAAATTCAACTTGATAATTTTTTCTCCAAAACTCAATAGTTGCCACAAGATCATACGGTAATTTAGGTACATGTAGTGCATTAAGAGTCACAACATTTTTCCCTTCAACCAATTTAACAGTTCCCTTTCCAACACATTCTGTGTTTTCATTTCCAGTCACAATATCGAACTTAGTACTCTGATATGTCCAGAAGTACTTTCGGTTTCTAATCATCGTTGACGTGGCTCCTGAATCAAGGATTGGTTTCAGGTTGGTGTTGTTGTCGATAGAAGAGATAAGAACATACTGATTGTACGCCATCATAGCTGACTCATTAGTTTTTTTATTCTTCTCAGCCATCTCTTTCTTCCATTGATCGCGTTGTTCGACCCAGCTTGGTTTTCCAACCTTCTCCCAGCATTCGCTTTCAAGATGTCCTGTTTTATTACAGTACGTGCATTTCTTTCGCGGTTTTCTTTCTCTGGACTTCGACGTTTCAGTTTTACTTGAGTCGGCAATAAGGGCTTTGCTAGTCTTAGATTCGTTCGATTGGTTGTCCTGAAGATTGTGAAATTTGCTAGTCTGTTCGAGTACTGCCAGGACATTCATCATGGTTACCTTTCCAGAAGCCAGGATATTTTGAGCTGTGGTTTGATATTGATCAGGTAATTTCATAATTATTTGAGTAGCTACAGTGTCGCCTTCATAGCTGATTTTAGCATTTCTCAAATTTCGTAGGACTTTTCGGATATCGTTAATAAAGGTTTTGAGATCCGTAGTGTAAGTCAGATCATTTAATGATTTGTAGGCAGCGGCTTTAGTGAATTGATTTACTTCAGCATGTTTCTCTTTCAGTTTCATCCATGTTTTGTATGGATCTCCTTTTAGCTCTGGACTGTCGCAAATTAGCATCGTGTTTTCATGGTCAAGATGTCGAAGAGTCATTGAATACGCTTTCATGTTTGTCTTAAGGCGCTTCTTGATCTCATTTGCACTTGGAGACGTGATTGTTGTCCCATCTTCTTTTTCAGTAGTTGTTATTATAAACTCGTTTTCGGTTACTTCCCACAGTTCATTTTCGAAGAGAAGACCTTCCATGTGAGCAGCCCAGGTAAAGTAATTGTCACTTCCGAGTTTTGTGTCATTTTTGTTTTCAAGTGCAGAGATTAATTCACGGATGCTATTGTTGTCCATGTTACTAGTGTTACTAGTTGTTGTTTGTGCTTAAGTACGTGAGCTGGTACTGATAATGTGAAAGAATAATAAAAGCCTTTAATCTAGCGTAAGTCTTCTCCTCTAGTAACACTGTGGATGAAGCTGAAATCGCTGATAGTAATGCGCTAACCTTTAATCTAGCGTAAGTCTTCTCCTCTAGTAACACTGTGGATGAAGCTGAAATCGCTGATAGTAATGCGCTAACCTGTATGATATGAGATCTACTCGTAAATAATATGGATCACAAGAGAACAGTGTTGTGCTAACCTTTAATCTAGCGTAAGTCTTCTCCTCTAGTAACACTGTGGATGAAGCTGAAATCGCTGATAGTAATGCGCTAACCTGTATATTCAAGTGAGTACGTGTAGAGAGATGAGATGAGATGATGAGCAAAAGAAGACAAAAGATATTTAATTGCAAAGATAAGCACACCTGTATGATATGAGATCTACTCGTAAATAATATGGATCACAAGAGAACAGTGTTGTGCTAACCTACAAACATAGTGGAGTATGAATATAATAGTAACAATAGGAAACTACAGTTAGAGCACACCTTTAATCTAGCGTAAGTCTTCTCCTCTAGTAACACTGTGGATGAAGCTGAAATCGCTGATAGTAATGCGCTAACCTATAACAATAACAATTAAATGTAAAAATCAACTTATGATAGTAATGGTACACACCTGTATATTCAAGTGAGTACGTGTAGAGAGATGAGATGAGATGATGAGCAAAAGAAGACAAAAGATATGGTAATAGATGAACACTTGATAGCTATATATACCATAACTACAACTTCTCACGCTAGCACAATACACTTCTCTCTCTTCTACATACAGTTAGTATCAGTCCACTTCGGGACAAGTAATGCAAAAAAGATTATAATAATAAGTATGAATTAGAATATTATGTATATACTAACATGTTTGGATTTTGATCGGTTTTACCAGAGTTCAAAGGTGGGTATTTTGATTCATCTGGGGAAGAACCGAGGAAGTCTTTGTTTGGAGATTCCTTTCCTGGCTTGCTATTTCCTGGTCCATGGGGTGACATGTCGGAGTCATGAGAAGGAAGGTCAGTAGAATTATGTTCTTTTGGTGTCAATTTTCCGTCAGAATCAGGAATAGATTTGTCCTTTCCAGATCCAGATGGTAACTTTTGGGGAATCGGCGCGAAGGAAATGTTTGGTAGAACTTGTTCAAAAGGTAAAGGAGCATCATGAGGCTCCCCAGGGTTTGAAGATGGAATTCCCGGTCCATCTGCATAAGAGTCAGGCCCCTTTCCATTTCCTGGAAAAGGCACAGAAACATTAGGACCTAGTGAATGATGACCTGGAATGTCAGGCGTCTTTGGAACAATCCCTCCCCCAGGATTAAGATCAGGACTAGATTGACCAGGTTTCGAAGATGGGACTGGTGCTTCATCTGGAAGAAAATCAGGTAAGGGTTTGTTTTTAGGTCCATTTCCTGGTTTGTCTTTACTTGGGCTAGGGGTAGACTTGTCTGGAGCTTCAGAAGGAAGAGATGGAATGTCAGGCGCGTTTGGAAGAAATACTCCCTCAGGATTAAGATCAGGACTAGATTGACCAGGCTTCGAAGATGGGACTGCTGCTTCATCTGGAAGAAAATCAGGTAAGGGTTTGTTTTTAGGTCCATTTCCTGGTTTGTCCTTATTTGGGCTAGGGGTAGACTTGTCTGGAGCTTCAGAAGGAAGATCTGGAATGTCAGGCGTTTTTGGAACAATTCCTTCTCCAAGATTAAGATCAGGACTAGATTGACAAGGTTTCGAAGATGGGACTGGCGCTTCATCTGGAAGAAAATCAGGTAAGGGTTTGTTTTTAGGTCCATTTCCTGGTTTGTCCTTATTTGGGCTAGGGGTAGACTTGTCTGGAGCTTCAGAAGGAAGAGATGGAATGTTAGGCGCGTTTGGAAGAAATACTCCCTCAGGATTAAGATCAGGACTAGATTGACCAGGTTTCGAAGATGGAGCTGGTGTGTTATCTGGAAGAAAATCAGGTAAGGGTTTGTTGTTAGGTTCATTTCCTGGTTTGTCTTTACTTGCGCTAGGGGGAGATTTTCCTGGATTTTTAGAAGGAAGACCTGGAACGTCAGGAGTTTTTGGAACTATTCCTCCCCCAGGATTAAGATCAGGACTAGATTGACCAGGTTTCGGAGATGGGACTGGTGTTTTGTCTGGGAGAAAATCAGGTAAGGGTTTGTTGTTAGGTTCATTTCCTGGTTTGTCTTTACTTGGGCTAGGGGTAAACTTGTCTGGAGTGTGAGAAGGATGTGATGGAATATTAGGCAAGTTTGGAAGAAATACACCCCCAGGATTAATATCTGGACTATGTTGATCAGGTTGTGAAGATGGAACTGGTGTTTTATCTGGAAGAAAATCGGGTAAGGGTTTGTTGTTAGATTTGTGTTTAGATTTGTGTTTAGGTTTGTGTTTATGTTTTTTTTCTGGTTTGTCATTATTTGGGCTAGGGGGAACGTTTTCTGGCGTTTGAGAAGGAAGACCTTGAACTTCAGGTAAGCTTGGAGGAAAGCCTCCTCCAGTGTTTGAATCCGTAATAGGTTGGCTGGGTGTGAGAGATGGGGTTTGTGCTTTATCTGGAGAAGACTCAGGTAAGGGGTTACCTGACTTGTCTTTACTTGGGCTAGGGGAATCCTTGCTTGGAGTTTGAGAAGGCAGACCTGGAACGTCAGGTAACTTTGGTGGAAGCCCACTCTCAGAAGTATCATTAGATTTATCAGGTTGGTTTTTGGGACCAGATGGGGTAGACTGATCTGGGGGCAAGTCTTGGTCCTCATGCTGACCTTTCTTAGAATCTGGATTTTGTGGAAGAGTATCAAACGGATTTTCAGGGTTTTCTAAGTGACACTTGGCACATTTTTTTTTGCAGCAAGCTGCACAGGGACAAGGATTCCGCTTGTTAAGGGACATGTGTGGAGAAAGCTATTGATGGATGTGATAGGTCAATCTTAAATTTATTTACAATTCCTCTTCATGATCAGTTCACTTACCGGAGACGTTCCAAATTTTCCTTCGAAGAGTGTGCTTGACATGAAAGTTTCATTGCCATTAGTTTGTTCTCCCATAATATCCTCCAAATTATCCTTATACTCTGATAAGACTTCAGGCATTTTATTCTGTAAGATTACCTTAGATTTAGTTATGTTTCTATTACTTTGATTTTTGGATAATCAAAATAAAAATTAAAAAAATTAAAAAAATTAAAAAAGCCTTACCATTCCATCACTTCTTCTTTCGAGATTTAATAAACTAGCTATAGGGGCACTAAAATATGATGCATCGGCCCTATCAGTCACAATATTTAAAAAAAATGTTTTTATCAGTTTTATGTTATCAAAAGAATGCTTTGATTAGTAATCAGTTGAGCTCCTTACCCTCCTAAAACGGTCCAAGTCATGCACCCAAATAAGATGATGAAAGTTGCCCATCTAAACGATTTATCCATAAGCATTTGTTATCTTGACGTCAACGTAAATACTTCACGACTTTTAAAATGTGGTAGCGTTAATAAACAAATTAAACTTTGCAGGAGTCTTAGGATATGTTTTATGAAGCTTTGCACTATAAAAATTAATGAAATGTTTTGATTTAGTGGAAAAAAGAAATACAGCCCTGCTGCTTAATTTCAGATTCCAATCGATATTCAAAAAACTCCCCTTAGAGTCGCTATTTTTAAGTTCAATCTTTAGTCTTCTTGAGTAAAAGGATCGGTAGTGAAAGTTGAGGAAAGGAGGAAAGATTTTTTTTATGCCATAAAAATTAGTATTGTTACAGATGATTGGCGAGAATGATAAGGGACTGTGAAAAAAGAAGAAGGAAGGTGGTTTTGGGGCTACGCTAAAACTATATAATCAACAGTACCGGATTTTTTAAAATTAAGCAAAACTTAATTGAGAGAGTTGTCAAATTTGTTGATTTTTGAACTAATACTAGACATGGTTACACTATGAAAATCAAAGACATTTGAGTCGTTTTCAACATGTAAAAGTCCGTTGTGATAACCTTTTGATTTCAAAGACTTAGTGACAAGTTGTTGATTCATAGGGGCTAATGAGCATTTAAGTAGTACTTTGATGACGTTCACCTTGATACCGAACATGAAAACATTTCTCTCTCTGCTATCGACGTCCACTGCTGACTAACTGATCCATCATTTACTATTCGGGCTTTTCTTGCGTCACTTTGTCACCTTGACTTATCAATGGTTTCTCCAAAATACTATTGAATTTATACATCTCCTTGGTATATTTTGACTGGTTAACCACAATTCGTTAAACACCCAAAATTATTATCTAGTTACTTCATCAACTAAGTAAAGGAATAGTCATTTTAATACTGTAAAAATAACGTATCAATAATTAGCTTAAGTTTTGAGCGTTATGTTTTCTTTCAAATATATTTGATCATGCTAGTGCGATTTCTCATACCAAAGAAAGAGCGAGATGTTACCAATATCATCATTCTCTGATACCTAAAATTTCGCGATATCTCAGCTATGGGCATTTTACTTTTAGAAACTTTCTTTTTCTTTTTTTTTCAAAAAAAAGAAAAAAGAAAAAGCTAATTTTACTTTATTAGCTTACTCTTTTTTTTTCATAAAGAAAAAAAAAGAAGAAAAAAAGCTAATAAAAGCCTTTCCATTTCAAAAAAGCTACAACTTATTGATTTCTTGAAATCGTTGAAATGAAATGAAGAACCCTCATATAAGTTACAATAATAAAATATTCGAACGCCATGCAAGTCAATTAATTCATAATCTCTTAAGAACAAAACGATCTAAACTCTGTTCTATCTTATTTTGCTGAAAAATGACTTGACGACGGGTTTCTAAAGAACGGAGGACTCGAATACGATGTCACTCAATCAATTTAAATTGAAATGATATGCCACTCTATGTGAGAGTCAAGCTATATCACGGGCACTAAATTATTATCAAATAATATTCATTTATCAAAGATAGTGATTTCATGTAACGTATTTATAAAATGTCTTTTACAATCTCATCCAGCTAAGGGCATGAAGGAAACGATAGGATTTACTTAACAGGAGCATTACAGGAGAGTGAAAATGAGTAACCTCAAAATTAAAAATAGAGACGCCTGTTTGTTTTTTTTAATTTTTTTTCTTAAAATCTCACTCAGATGTTGGCATGAAGGAAATAAGTAACACTAAGGCCAAATACATAAGTCAGAAATTAAAGTGAAGGGGGCGGGGGGGGGCAAGGTAATTAAATGAAAAACAAAGAAGGGAACTACTGCGAGAGGGGCAAATTATTGAAGAATATTTTATTATTGATCAAAAAAGATACAGCTTAGAGAGTAATAGAAGAGGGAAAAAGAATAATAGAGATGATAAAAGGGTTCTTGAACCTTCTAATATCATGAATAAGAAGTGAGTGAGCCGTATTGTGAGCTGGGAAGAATAATAGGACATACTCTATACTATGTCTTTGAAAGAAAGGGAGCATAATTAGCAAAAAGGAGAATCAACAGCTTTGGAGCAGAAAAGATAATCCCTTGAAGGGAGAATAGTGTGCTGAGCGATATTGTTCAAAGCCTGTATAGCATAAGAACGTGGAAGGGAAGATAAAACGTTGAAAGTAATTAATGGGGCATACTTTCCTCTCAGCTTCTAGATAAATTTAGAGCTGGGAGGGAGAAAAAGGAGGATAGAGCGTGAGACGTTTTCTTTAGAAAAGAAAATTTTTCAAGGAGAAGAGAAAGAGAGAGAGAGAAAGAGAAGTTGAAAAGAGACGCTGCAAGGAAAGCTACCGGTTAAGATTCAATTACCAGGCTGTCCACTAAATCATTCCCAGAGACGCCTGCATAACCAAGGCATACACCAAAACAAAATAATTTTCATAAAGGGGTTTTCAAGGCCAAACCAAATATAATAATTAAAGAAAACAAGACTGAGTTGGATATGGTAGGTGAAGGGGGAAGATGATCATTTCATTATTGCTTGGTTGTTAGTGAAATGAATATAAAATTTTTGATAAGGGGGTGGAGAGGGCTACGGAGGAGGAGATGGAGATCAAGGAGAACAAGGAGAACCCCAACCCATTCTGTCTCCAAGACGTTGTGTATACATACATAAATACCTACAGGAGTAAATCTCCAAGGCTGGTCACATTAAAGATGGAAAAGCTTGAATCAAGGGCCGCTACAACAGAACCCTTTTATGAACAAGATCCTTCAGCGTAGGTGACGTATACTTGCAATAGCATCATAGAAATGAACTGAGAGACCTCACGTACGGTTTTTGCCTTGGAATCAAAGGTTTTGACAGCAAACAGAAGGATAGACACCTGTTACCAAGTGCCAATATTTTTATATCTGATGATCTATCCATGCTAAAAAATGAGACATAAAAATCATTTCATGCGATTCTTTCAAGATTTGAAATCCATTGAAGATTGAGAATCTACCTCATTTTAATTATATTACATGTAAAAAAAGAAATATTGATTAGTTTTTTTTTCAAGTCAGGAAAAAATATACACCCAAATCAACATATTTACTTAAACTTCTTTAATATTTTCACATGAAACAGAAAGAAAGAAAAAGAAAAAAACTGCTAGAAATGAGTTGACGACCGCTTATTCAAAAGACAAAAACAAATAATATCAATCACTTCTTTATGTATCGCAAATTGTGTTCTTTTCGACCGAAAATCATTATCAAATAAATGATTTTTATTAAAAGATAAAATATCACTATAATCAAAACTCCACGGATAGATAAGAAGGTTATTTCTATAAAGAATAGAAACTAAAAAATTGATCAAAACACAAAAACATCGCCCATCTGTTTTGACAAAAAAAAACCAAGTTTTTCAGCCTTAAAATGTCAACTACTCTTTCTCCTAATCACCTGAATACTGAGTTTCAGGTCATGGGTGCAGGCGGAGCAGGAGGGGGAGGTGGAACAGAAGGTGGGGGTGGAAGTGGAGGTGGATTTCCACTTGGACGTTGAGCGCCTGGCACAGACGGGGGTTGAGTTACATATCCATTTGGATATTGAGCCTCTGGTCCAGATGGAGCAGGTGGTTGAGGAGGTGGTGCATATCCACCTGAATATGGAGCTGTTGGAGGTACATATCCAGGGTTCATAGACCTACGAAAAATATCATGATCAGATTCAAAGAACTAAACAATAAGAATATGTTCAAAGGAAAAAAAAAAAAAAAACCAAACATTTGAGGGCCACGAGCTGGCTGAGCAGTGGATGTCGCAGCCAAGGGTTGAAAAGATTCCAATGGGGATTCCCAATCTTAGAAAAAGAAAAAAAAAGTTTTGAGAGGTTTAGTGGTTATGATGAAGAGCTTAAAAAATTTCGATGAACAATATTAAACATACTGCAGATACTACAGTGCCATATATCCTTACTGTTACATGGAATCAGAGGAACACAACAAATCTGGTACCATTTAACAAATACAAAAATTTGATTAATATCTCATTATTCTCTATGACTTGGTTTAGATTGAGTAAGAGGAAATGCGAATGTTTTACCAACTTCGATCCACATCCGACTAGTTGCTTGCAAAACGCTGCCATTATGACATCGAGGACAGACTCCAGCTTGACCTCCAGCACCTGAAGGTTCAATTTTAGTAGGACACCCTATACTAAAAAAAATAATAATAATAAAAGGTGTTCATGATAAGAATAAGATTTTATGATCAATTTTGAACTTTTTAAGATGTGTTTTCTTGTTGAAGAAGAAAGAGATCCAGCTCACGAAATGCATATGCAAAAATCATCGAACATCTTGATATACCAAAACGCGAAACGCAAAAGGCAAAGAGTTTGAAGAGAGAGAGAGAAAGAGAGAAGACAAAAATGAGAAGCTGAATAAGAGGGAGAGAAAAAGCGTGATAAAAGTTTTGTCCAATCACAAATTCAAATAATAAGCCGCGCCGATTCAATTATTAAGATCTTCGAGAGCAATGCGGTGCTTCTTTTGATTTGTAACCTTCCCTCCCTTGAACCTGGTTGTGTAGTACATATATAAACCCCACCTACACTGGCTTATTTATTTATTTGTTTGAATCGTCTGCCCTCGCGTTAATCTATAAGGTATGATCATATTCAGTAGCAAGTTCAAGTGTCGCTATAGACATCAATTTTTTCAATCCTTATATCCCCATCGGCATTATCAACATAATGTCAGGGTTGATTATTGTTCATCTTAATTATGGTTATATTTCATTTACATCTTACATTATGATGACTGATACCCTGGATCACAACATTACATATTACTATATAATGATCTATCTACCCTGGATCACAACAAAATCTAGTGATATCGACTAGAACCTCTGCTTCCTCACCCTTGACTACTACAGCCTGTCTCATTTTATTACAATGTGCCCCCAATTATAAAATCACAACATACGTCGTTCACAAAAGTATCATATAAATTACACAACTCCAGCTAAGTGGTGTACATGACGCATTTGCTAAACCCAACAAATCTATTAAACTTTCGAGATAATATCACAATCATTGTGGTGTTGCTCATATTACATCCCTATCCGTTGCTGCTGCCAGGTTTGAAAAGGAGAAAGGAAAAATCCTTATGATGATGTTCAATTTTGTCTGCATCGACAAACTAAAAAAGAATGATACATTTTTTGTATATCCCTTTGAAATTGGATCACCAATTATTGACTAGAAAGATAAAAGACTTATCTTTAGTGTAAGGAATAAAAGAAGAAAAAACAGAATCCTTACCGTTCTACATTTACAAAAGTGGAGGTCCAACAAAGATCTTCTCATATAACAGGATTTTTTTTGGTGAGTAGTAACACTACGTGCAAACAGCTGACCCTTCCACCGCAGCGTCGCGCCGACCCTGCGGGAGGTTCTTTTCAAAATTGGCCCGCAGCGTCAGCTGGGTTTCTCACGGTAACTATGTGATTTTTTTTTATCTTTTATCCTATGCTGCAAGACTTAATATCTTCCTGCTATTACCTTGTCGCACATTCTACTCCGTAACCAGGGAAAAAACACCGTACATAACTTTTGATTCATATGTAACAAAGAATCTAATTTTGTAGTAGTACGTCAGTAACAGAACTCCGAGAAGAATCAATTATTGCTTACCTGTAGTAGTACGTCAGTAACAGAACTCCGAGAAGAATCGGAGTTAGTTAGACGCACGTACTACAGTCTATATACAACGTGTCACGTGATAGCTAAGTACATCTATGTCTAAGTACATAACAGCCCCCCACTTCGCTATCACCGTGATGAAAAAAAAAAACACAAGAAAATAGAAAATGTAATGAAATACCCAGAAAAATATTGCTAAGTGACCCCTAGATGATATCTCTTTTCCACAGTGAGCAGTGGACCAACATTTTTTGTTAACATATCAGCATATTGATCAGAGCCAGATACCCATTCCAACAACAAATTTTTTCTAT
Organism: Hemileia vastatrix; assembly: GCA_030280995.1. Taxonomy (NCBI): domain Eukaryota; kingdom Fungi; phylum Basidiomycota; class Pucciniomycetes; order Pucciniales; family Zaghouaniaceae; genus Hemileia; species Hemileia vastatrix. The sequence goes on from JASXTE010000017.1 coordinate 16,641,529, forward strand.
ATAATTGTTCATTTACTAGGAAAAAATATCTGTCAGAATGTCTAGTACGTTTATTAGCAGGATTGTTTTTTGCTGATGCTACAGCACTTTGATTGTCACATCTTAAAATCACACTTTTGACGGAGCCACAGATGTCGGATAGTAGGTTACGGATCCAGATACTGTCTTTAGTAGCTTGGCACATTGCTATACATTCTGCAAAACAAGTAGAATCGGCCACGGTCGCTTGTTGTTTTGAGCTCCACAGAATGGGACACCCATTGAGATAGACAATATGGCCACTTGTTGACCTGGCCCATTCGCCGCCCCAAGAAGCATCAGAATATGTGATTAATGTCGGTGAGGAAGATGAATCTGGATAAAGTCGCAATTTAAGGTGGTGAGTACCCTCTAAATAGCGAAGTAGATGATGTAAAGCTTTCCAGTGCGAGTCCAGAGGTTTAGATGAGAAGCGTGCTAGAAAATTAACAGCAAAAGATAAGTCTGGACGAGTGGAAATAGCTATATAGTTAAGACTTCCTATAATTGAAAGAAATAAATTAGAGTCAATTCCTATGTCATCTGATTTAGCTGATTCAAGAGTAGCGTTGGATGGTAATGGTGTTTTGCTCTTCAGGCGTCCAGTATTGTGTTCTTGAAGCACCTTTTCAATTAATCTGTGACAATCAAGTTCAAAACCTTGATTTACCCTTTTAACATTCATACCTACAATACTATCTAAACCTGCCAACCATTTCACCTCTAGCCCCCCATTTAACCCCCTTTCCAACTTCCTCAAAACCTCCTCACTACTCCCAGTAACCACGCCATCGTCCACATGTAACCAGATTACCCCCATAGATTTTTCGTCTTTCAGGATATACAAGCTTGTATCGTATTGACTTGCAGAGAAACCTAAAGCTTTGAGTTTGTCGGCAATATGTAACCACCAACATCTCGCGGCTTGTTTCGTGCCGTATAAAGCTTTGTGTAGTTTCAATACATTACCAGGCTTGGATAAGGTCATTCCTGGGGGAGCATCAATCCACAAATCTTCATCAACATTACTGTGTAAGTACGCAGCAGTAACGTCGAAAGACCACACTTGCCAGCCATACATGGCAGCTAATGTAAATAGGATACGTTGTGATGCAAATGTAGCAGTCGGTGCAAATGTCTCTTTGTAGTCGATACCTTCCCGTTGTTTAAAACCTTTGGCAACAAATCGTGCTTTGAATTTAATAGGTGATTCAGTTGTAGAGTTTTTAACTGCAAAGACCCATTTTCCTTTGAGCGGGGTGGTATTCGGAGGTGGGGTGACTTCAGACCAGACAGATAATCTGGACATGTTGTTCATTTCAGTGTCACATGCCTTTTTCCATTCCTCAGCTTCAACAGACTTCATGGCTTGTTTAAAGGTGGTCGGAATTGGAATAGGTGAACGTGCAGTAGCAAGCTGTAAATCAAAGATTTGTTGATCTTGTTCATCAATCGATTTTTCTGCGGTGAAATCGCCGAAAGATAAAGAGTTGAGAATTGAGTCAATGGATCCCTTTTTCGGCGGGGTAGGAGATTGTTTTGCCAGTTCAATTGATGAAGGATCTCCTCTGGGAAAACTGACCATAGCAGACTCAAATAACCTACCAGTTTCCTCATGCCAGAATATCCAGCCATAGTTGTTTTTTGAGTATCCAACAAGTCGGCATTCAATGGCGCGGTTGTCCAGTTTTGTACGAAGCTCTTTGTGTACATGAACATACGCTTTTTCACCAAAAATCCGCATATTATTGAAGTTAGGCTTTGTGCCAAAAACCATGGTGAGAGGGGTCGAGTCTGTGACTTTACTATTTGGGAGTCGATTATGAACAAAAGAAGCCCACTGATAAGCTAATCCCCAACATGATTTTGGTAATCCACTGGCAAGAAGTGATGTCCTGGCAATGTCACCTACCGTTCTATTGAAGCGTTCGGCGGTACCATTTTGTTCAGGGTGATGAGGCATTGTGACTTCGTGCGTGGCACCAATAGATGAGAGAAAGGTTTTCATTGCATTGCTATGAAGTTCGCCACCGTCTGTTCTCAAAACTAGGAGCTTCTTGCCAGTAACAGTGGTTAGCTTATTATGAAAAGTACGAAAAGCCTCTAAAGCATCACTTTTGTTTTTAAGCATAAAGACTTCACCATATGTTGTGAAAGATTCACGAAACAAAGCAGCATACCGATAGCCACCAAGTGCTACATCTTTGATTGGACCAATCAAATCACCAACAATTAATGATAACATGTGTTCTGGGGTTAGTTCACGTTGTGCAGATGTTTTTCTCTCACTTTTAGCAATTATGCAGTCAGGGCAATCTATTTTACCTTTCGGGCATTCTGAAGGCAGGCCAGGTCCAAGATTGTTATTGATGAGTTTACGAAGGACACGGTCACTGGTGTGGCCGACATGTCGGTGCCAATCCAATAGGGAGTCAGGAGCAGCATACGGTCGTGAGATTGTAGCAGAATTTACATCATCAATAAATAACTTGTGAACGTCAATGTTGGCATCAGGTGCAGAAGGAGGAGCATAGTTTGAAACAGGAGATATATTGGGAGGCACAGAATTAGAACTAGGAATAGTATTTACAGTCCATCTTCGTGCAGTAATATCAATATTGCCTAAGAGGACATCAATGTTATCGTGTTTCAAAATAAAGTCTTTAGTAGGAGACATATTAAATTTCATCCCCGCTTTAACAAGGTCAAATAACGAGATAAGAGTTGTCCTGGCTTGGGGACAGAAGAAGACATTTTTAAGGATAATTCGACAATTTATTCCTTTAAGCGTGATATCCCCAACCCCAGTGATAAAAGAGGGTGAACAATCAGTCGCGACTTTAACAGGAATTTTATTCGCTAAGATTGTGAAGTTTGACAGTATACTTACATCACCCGTTACATGATGTGTAGCCCCTGAATCAACAACAGCCACGGGTTCTGCATTCGACGATTCATCGAGCCATTCGACACTGTTTAGGTCAATGTTGGCAACTGAAGTTGCTAGCGCTTCTAAAGAAGAAGAATCAACCTCGATAATTCTGTCATCAACATCAGCAAGTCGGACTTTAATCTTGCCCTTTGAATCAGCAAATGATTTGTTCGATTTACTAAGACTATTAATCTTCATTTGTAGATCAAAGTACATTTTTAAAGCAGCATTGTAAAAGGGAGATCGTGTGTTGTATGGACAATCAGATTGCAAATGTTTAGTAGCACCGCAATCGTGACATCGTCTTTGAGAATTAGCAGGTCGATAAGAATCAGCCAAGGGTTGGCGGGGGGGTCGACTTCGAAATGCATGGAGTTCAATGCTGGCAACATTCGGGGATTCATTCGATTGACGCAGATGATTAATATTAGTTTCAGCATTGAGCATCTCAGTTAGGTAGTCGTCATGCGACATTTCAAGAGCATTTCCACGCGCTTCTAAAGCTCTGCTCACATCATTGGAGAGTTCAGCAGCCTGCAAAGGGAGAAGTGCTTGAGACATTATAGCTTTTACTGAATCGTTGGTAAATTTAAATCCAGTTCGTATAATGGCATCTAAAGATTGCTGCACTAGTTCCCAATGCTTCGTGATAGAAGTAAATGGTTGAGACAGAATAGAGAGTAGCGTCTTGAAAAAAGATATTCGTGAGGTATGAGTAGAGCGATTAAATTTCCTAAACAGGATAAGATATGCCTCTCAACAGGTGCAGGAGTGAGGGAGTAAACGTTTTAACTGTATGTCGACAGTGTTAGAGATTATAGTTTTTGCCAATACATTAACGTCGTCATCAGCCGATTGAGGTGTATCATCCAAAGCATACAAACAAGTACCGATATATTCAGTCATTACATCCTGAACATGCCAGTCCCAGTCATGCCAATTGGAACCATCAATACGAAGTTTTTCGACGTTACAAGTGGCTTTCGTAATGGAGCTCAGAGCCTTTCTGCAACGTTCGATGTCTTCAAGGGATACTGTGGGGGGAGGACGACGAGGTGCATGAGAAGGAGAAGTCATAGTCGAATGGGGGGGAAGGTCACGAGGGAGGGGATCGAAAGGTTGAGGTGTTTGATCACCTTGAGAGTTTACTGTTTCGGCAGTTAAAGATCGGGCACGGGGTCTGCCACGGGGTCTTGGCATAAAATTTTGGGGAAAAGCAGAGGCGGTATGCAAAAATGGGGAAAAACCAGTGTGAATTTTGGGGAACATTGATGGGGAATGGTGTTGGGGAAAGTTTCAGTTTAACGTCGGGCAATGTGCCGGACGGGATTCAGATGACTCGGTAGTAGCGCTATAATATTTAATGACGAGCGCACAAGGGTCCCATAACCTGTAGTAGTACGTCAGTAACAGAACTCCGAGAAGAATCAATTATTGCTTACCTGTAGTAGTACGTCAGTAACAGAACTCCGAGAAGAATCGGAGTTAGTTAGACGCACGTACTACAGTCTATATACAACGTGTCACATGATAGCTAAGTACATCTATGTCTAAGTACATAACAAATTTAAGTCAGAATTTATTTCGCAATGCATTTTATATACTTTTTGATCATATGTAAGGAAGAAATTTCTCAAGGTGGTTTTATATTATGAAATATAAAATCTATAAGTAAAATTTCAAAGGAAGTAAAATTTACCTTCCATCCTATGACCTAAGGCTTATCATTTTGCCAATCTCTCACCATACCACTCAATTACAGCCAAAAAATACATACACCTATCATACAATCATGGACCCCAGCTCTGATTCAAATGTTCGAGTAATTTGTGATTGCCCCAACTGCTGTAAGTTCACAATACTCAATGCTGCAGGAGAAGAAGTCAAGGGATGTTATGTTAGTCGTAAAACTTGGACAAAACATCAAGGTAAAAAATACTGTCTTCTGGAATCAATGCAGCAACTCACTTTGTCAACATCTGCATCAAACAAAAAACATGCCAAGAGTCCATCATCCTGCAGTTCCGGAAGTGCTTCTATCACTGATGAAGATTTTGATATCAATTTTGATTCGACTTCCTTTCTAAGTAAGCACTTTACCTTTCATTTTAGGTTTCTATGCTGAAACTCGAGTACTTTGTTTTTATTGTAGACTTTATCTTGGGTTTTATAACCTGGCTACATATTTCCTGTGGCATCAGTCATATTAAAATGAAATATGTAATCCAATGCATAATATACATTGTCAGTAAATGCCGCCAACTACCACCAGAGTTCAACCTTGAATCTCGAGTTCCACATGACATCTGTACGGTCACAAAAAGACTCAAACTAAAGATAAAATTAGAAAAGTTTGTCAGCTTTCCAAAATGCTATTCCCTGTATAATCTTGATACTTCACCTGATATGTGTGGCTACAAACCTACCAAGCGATCTGCCACTTGCAATGAGGAACTTTTCTTTGCCATCAATTGCCATGCTAGATCCATGGACACATTGCAGAATAATATGATGCTTTCTCTACAAGATGAAGAATCCATTTCTTATAGGCCAAAAAGCTGCTTTATAGTTCAAGACTTTAATAACTGGCTTGGTTGGCTCCTTGGATTACCCAATGTTGAGATGGAAATCAAACAGTGGGCTAATTTTGTGGCTGGATTGTCGAATGGGAAGTTTTATGATTATCTTCAATCAGAAGTGTACCAAAATATACAAATTCATGGATCGGATGAAAATAAAAAAGATCTCCACCTACAATTTTTGCTTTTTGTTGACTGGTACAACCCATTTGGAAATAAAATCACTGGAGAACAAGTATCAATTGGTGTCATGGCCATGCAGTGTCCAAACTTACCACCAACAATGCGCTATAAGACTCAATATAAATTTCTCTTTGGTATTATTCTGGCACCTAATCAACCAGACATGGTGACAATCAACAATATTCTAAAACCTTTGGTAGACAAAATGCTTGAAATGGATAAAGGTGTTAAGATCAAAACTTATCAGTTTCCCAAAGGATGAACTGTGACAGCTAGATTGGCTGCGCTGATTGGCAATATTGTTGCAACCCACAAAGTTGGAGGGTTTGCTTTGCATTCATCATCTAAGTTTTGCTCCTGGTGTCATATAAGTAAATCAGATATCAGCAAAATGACAGTTGGAGAAAAAAGAGAAAGAGAAAATACTTTGCTTGTTTCTCATGAGTGGAAAGAAGCACGTACCTTGGCTGGACAGTCAAAACTTGTTAAAGAAACAGGAGTGAGATGGTCAGAACTTAATCGCCTCCCTTACTGGGACCCTGTCAACATGATTGTTCTTGGTGTCCTCCACAACTGGTATAAAGGAGTTCTTTGTCATCAATTTCAAGATCTTTGGAACTATAAGCCTAAAAGCACACAATTTGGAAGAGATACAGTATGTGGGTCAGCTAGTGAAGATGATACAAGTGGAAGTGATACAAGTAGTTTAAGTAGAAAAAATATAGGAGCTTACAATAAACGGCAACAGGATAAACTACTTCTAGCAATAAGCCAGGTTATAGTCCCTACTGGAATAGCTTCTTTTCCAAAAGGAGTTGGAACTGAAAAAAACAGAAAATTTAAAGCAAGTGAATGGATGGTTTTATTTTTGATTTATCTACCGTTAGCCTGGGTTGATACAACGTTGGACCAAGTTGATATAGAGGGCAAGATAGCTGAAGAGAAGGTCCACATTCAAAATATCAGTGCCATTGTTGAATGCACAAAAGTTGTTGCTTCAAGGGAGGTAACACCAGATTCACCTAGGAATTTTGCAGAAAAGTATGGCAAATACATGAGAATGTCAGCAATTTTGTGGGAGGGACAAAATCTTTGTCCAAATCATCATTATGCATGGCACCTTCCTGAACAGCTGAGTTGGTGGGGGCCTCCTATTGGAATGTCTGAGTTCTATGGGGAAGGACTAGTGGGCACTCTTCAGAAGATAAAGACAAATAAAAAAAATGTCAGTATTCTTTCATTTAATTACTAATGATTTTAAACTACTTACCTTTTCTTGTTTTCTTTTTTTTTAAAGTGGAGATGGCAAACACAATAATGAATCAGTTTTGTCAGTTACAAAGGATCACTGGACAGAAATTGCTGCATGTGAAAAAGAAAGAACATAAAATGAGGTCTATTGGTCAGACATTTATATTTACTGAGGAGCTTTACAATCAAATTTATAATTTTTTAAAACAAAACGAACCTTATCTGCGCCATTATAGTGACTGGCCACATCCCAATGGATGTCAAATTCTGAGTCAGTGGGGACAAGAACTTCCAAATCTTAAGTTTAAAAATGGAAGCTACATTTCAAAGAATAAACCAAACCAATATTGTGAAGTACAAATTGATTGCCATTTTGAGTTTGGTAAAGTTCTCAGAATCTTAAAGTTGGATGGAAGTGAAGAAAATATTGTGGTTTGCATCAATGTTTTGAATCTGGTGGATGAAAATAGAAAAGTCAGTGATATTTTCAAAACTTTTGGAGTTTATCAAAGGGCTTTGGGACATGATTTAGTAGCCAAAATTGTAAGAGGAAAAGATATTTGTGGTCCTGTGGCCTATTGCACTCTTCGTCCATATCTATTAGGGGTTAAAAAGCTGACAATTTTGTTTAGTCCAGTTTTAAAATATTTATCAGGAACTTTTGATGTTGTGGAAAATGATGAAATTGATATGGATTTAGATGATTAAATTTAATTGTAAAAAAATTTCAACGAATCAAAAAAATTATAATTTATGTGATGGTTATATGAATTCATAAAAAAATGTGACATTCATATAATGGGTGACATTAGTTTATATTAAGAAAATTAGGTTCAAAAGAAATTTATTTGAAAATTGGAAAAGGGGTACACATTACACATGAGAACAAGAGGTGAATAGTAAAAAAATTGACCAAAATTCCAGGCAATATTGCAAATGAGAAAGATATATGCAATAAAAATTAAATGTAGTTTTATCACAGTTAAATTTACCATTATAATTTAAGATTTATTAAAGAACTATAATTATATGAAATCTTATATTACAAAATCAATTATCAATTGAAAATTTGGTAGGGGGTGACAGCTTATATAGGCAAAAAGTTAATGGACGTTCAAAATCTGAAAAAAATTGCTAAATTAGTAAGATGCAAGAAGAAAATTGCATCCAAAATAAATAACTTTCATTGGTGAACTAGAGAACAGAAAATGGAAAAAGTACCTGGCAAATGAAAAAAAGTGTCTCCTGAACTGAAAATAGTGAGAAATTTAGGTAAAGTAGCATCATGATAGCTAGCACACAAACCCTTCCTTTATCTAATTAAAAAAAATTTTGCGCCAAAAAAATCCTAGTCTATATTTCAGTGAATTCGCTTGTGCCAACCCCTGATCCATTATAGATGCAATGATATACAAATGAAAAAAAAAATTGGCGGGGACAGGAGGTTAGGACTGTAGATTAAGGTGATGCTCCCGAGAATATCAAGCAAAAATCAAAAGATAATAAAAAAATGATATAAAAATGAAAGATAAAAAAATTGGAGGGACAGGAGGTTAGGACTGTAGATTAAGGTGATTCTCCCAAGAATATCAAGCAAAAATCAAAAGATAATAAAAAAATGATATACAAATGAAAGCAAAAAAAAATGGCGGGGACAGGAGGTTAGGACTGTAGATTAAGGTGATGCTCCTGAGAATATCAAGCGAAAATTAAAAGATAATAAAACAAAAAGAGATTAGGGGTGGTAGGATGTGCTACTGTTGACTAAGATAATGCACCCAAGAAAACACTTCAAAATTAAAAAACTTACTACTTACCCAAGAAAGATCAAAAAATTTAAAGCTTAGTTATAGATGAAGTTTTTAAGTAAGGCCTAAATCTACCACTATTAATCTCGGCTTAAGTAAAGCCCCAGACTAACTGAACCTCGGTTACATGTATTTTTTTTTTCTTCTTATTGGCTATTTTCAGTTTACTGAGTTAATTTGTATCAATAACTTAGGAGATAAAGCTTTTTCCTAAAGATTTTCACATTAACATAGAAATACTTTTCCCCGAATAATATTTAAATTGATTCTTAGTTTATTCTGTATGAAAATTTTATTTCTTTATTTTTTTCACTAGTCTAGCTCTTTATTTGAGTCATTTTTTATGTAGGTGCCAAATATTGAAAATTGGCGTTTATTTTCATACTAAAACATTTGTAATTACATGTACCCTATTTTTTTGATTGGTATTTACTATTTAGCTCAAAGATGGACATTTTTTTTACTAATGGCATTGATCATTTGACTTTTTCTATAAGCAAGAGACACTGGTAGTTCCTTCTTTAGTTATATTTTCATTGTCCTCAATGTTTGAATTTAGAATTACATACTACTTTAGATATTTTCCAGTCATTTTTTTGGATTCCCTCATTTAATTTACCCCTTTCACATCCATAGGTGCTATATGCTTTCCACTAGTTTAGCTCATAAATTGAAAACTTTTTTTACTTTTATTTTATGACACTTGTTTTCCTAAATAGCAATATATAGAGCCACATTTCTCCGTTCATCCTGTTATTCTCTTCATTAGATATAATATAATATGACACATGCAATGTATACAAAATCACTCAAAAACACTTTTTATCAAGTTTCCTAATATCATATGTGTGTATATCTTCTTGCTCAATAATATATATGGTCACATCAAATTTTATTATTAGTTTTTTAAATAATTCACAAAAATTATTTGAAATTATAAATCAAAATTACTTTTTGTGGTTTCAATAGTAAAAGCTCAATTGTAATCTTATAATTTATTTTCTCCTAAGTTTTTACTCACTAACGTTCTCATTATATTCCAAGCTATATACACTATCAATTGGCATGCCACAATTGTCCCTAATTTTTTATACTATTCATTTTCATCAATATCACCAATCGCCTTTCACTCCAATATATGAAGAGAATCCATAGCTTTCATCATAATCTTCTTTCTTAATATCTATATCTTCCATTTCTTTATCTTCTTCTAATTCATATTTAGCCTTATTCTTCCCCTTTTTGCTTTTCTGATTTATTTCTTCACTACTTGAAGCTCCTTCAGAGCTTACAGAATCTTCCTCCAAATATGAAGCACTGTCTTCACTCCACTCAGAGTCGCTGTTCAGGCTAACACTTTCCTTGTAGTCACTTTGTCCCTCACTTTCAGTCTCACTACCCTCTTCAAACTCTTCATTTTTCTCTTCAAAATCTAGATCGTAAAATTTGGTTGCTTGGTTCCAGTATTTTTGAGAAAATTTTTTATTGTTTAGTTTTTCATCTGGATGTTGTTTCCCGCAAATCTATTGATTTGGATCAGGTAAAAAAGCTATTTTAGACGTATCAGTTAAGTTTGCCCTTTGAGCTGGCAGCAATTCATTGAACCAAGTTGGATCGTAAAAATCAAGCGGCAAATCTTTTGGTGCTTTTGGAAATGCCGTTTCCTTTGGATTTTTTACTCGGATGCAAACACGACGTTTTTGGCGCTTTCCTTCATTTTGGTAAGTCCTTTGCATTTCAGCATCTAAGCGTTGAAAAAATATATTGGCAGATTTGGAACGGTATGGCAAGCGTTTGACAAGATATACATTTTTTTTGCATAATACTCATCATCACTATGAGCTTGTGTGCAAGAGATGATGTCCATGTAACGTTTGGGAAACTTTTGGATGACTGCAAACTGGAATTGTGCATCACGTAACTGGACTATGAAATAAAAGTTAAGTATTTTTTATTCTATCAGTTAATGAAAACTACTTACTCTTTGATGAGCTCTTTGCATCACCTTCCTTTCTTGATCTTGATTAAATTTTCCTTCACATTTTTTCTCACTTGCATAACGTTGTGCCATCATATAATAGATATAGTGGTCATAGGACTGTCGGAAAAGGCCAAGCTTGTTTATATAACCTTGGTTCACATTCATGAACTTGTAAGCTCCTCCAAGCACTTCTTCACAAAATGTTTGTATAGCACTAATTCGACATGCTTTGTTGTATAGGGAGTCAGGTTACTCATCGAAGTCTGGTGCCCAGAAACGTATACCAAGTTTGGCTAGAGATGTGTGAATATAGAGTAGAAAAAACTCAGATGTATGGACAACTCCTGAACCAATCTTATTACGGCCACTTTTCAAGTTTTTTAGTGCTTTGACTTCTTCCAAGGCAATTATCTCTGCAGCATTCATATCTTTCATTGTATTTTCAATTTGATTGACTGAAGAAAATTGTTGCACAAACTCTCTTCGCTCATTTGAATCTGGGGCTGGTGGTACAGGACGGGTTTCTAAAAGGTTCCACAAAAGGCAAATATGAAAAAAAGGTATCCTTGTGGTTATGAAGTACAGTTAGTTAGTCAGTAGGTGAGACAGAACTTTTATAATAATTACTTACTCTTCTCTTTTCAAACCCTTCAGGTATGTCTTCTGTAACCATTTGTAGCGGATTCTTCTTTGAAGCAGAGGCTGGAGATTTGGATTTATTTGACTCCTTGACACAATCTTTTGAGGATTTAGATTTCTTTTTTGATTTTGCCTGGGGAGTAACAACTGGTGTGGAGGTAGAGACTTAATCGCTCTTTCTACTCTTTCCACTCCCTTGATTTACTGATTTCAATTCAGTATTTTTTTTTCTCTATGATATGTCTTTCACTGACGTACCTTTTTTAACCTCTAGATTGCAAACCTTTTCTAAAATCTGTTCAATAATTTGATCCCGTTTGGCCAAACTATTTTGAAGTAACTGTAATTGCAGATAAAGAGCATGTTCCAAGCTGTTATAGCCTGACATCTAGTCAAAAATATTTGTTTTGTAGATCATTTTAGTATTATTTATCCTTAGAAAATGATGTTTTTTAAGAAGTATAGGCAAAAATAACTTAATTTACTGCTGGTGTCTTAGATTTCCACAGATGATATAGTTGGTCAGTCCAATGTGATTGTGCAAGTGACTTGTTTGATACGTAACAAGATAAATGCCAAGTAACCAAGTTGATGTTCATATATATATATATAAGCATTTATATAATAGATATATATACATTAAAGTATATAAAATTCATTGCAAAATAAATTCTGACTTAAATTAGATTCTTTGTTACATATGAATCAAAAGTTATGGACGGTGTTTTTTCCCTGGTTACGGAGTAGAATGTGCGACAAGGTAATAGCACGAAGATATTAAGTCTTTCAGCATAGGATAAAAGAGAAAAAAATCACATAGTTACCATGAGAAACCCAGCTGACGCTGCAGCCCAATTTTGAAAAGAACCTCCCGCAGGGTCGGCGCGACGCTGCGGTGGAAGGGTCAGCTGTTTGCACGTTGTGTAAGGACACAGGCTAATTATTAATATTTTGTTTCGGGCACAGATTTGCGCACCACTATCAATTCAATTTTTTCTTAAACTACAACGTGTATACTACCTCACGGATTTCCATCAAATTCTGGTAACTAAGTGATCAACTTTGCAGCGGAGCTTAGAATCTGCAAACACTACGCACCAAGTAAGATATCCCTGATGGGGATATCCAGCGTGAGTTGGGGATATTGTAGGGAGGGACATAAGGATAGAAAAATATGTGCAAGGAAAATATGTGTAAAGAAAATATGTGAGAAAAATAAGTGTGATAAAAATATCTTGCAACCATGGAAAATTTTGTTTTTTATTTTTTATTTATTTTTTCTCAAAAAAAGGATTTTTTTTCATTTTTTCTGTTTTTTTTCCTTTTTTTTTTTTTTGAAAAAAAAACTCTCATGGCCACAAATGATTTTCTTAAACTTACTTTTTTTGCACTTAACTTTTCTTACATTTATTTTTCTGACCTAAAGTCCCTTACTAAAATATCCCCATCAGGGATATCTTGCTTGGTGCATAGTGAAATTCAAATGACAATGCCGTTTACTGTCTTTACACAGGCTGACGAGCAAAGATGAATATTTAGGGAAGCCTTTAAGCAACTACCTTTTTGGCAGTTTTGGAGACTGTCTTTATTTTTTTTAGTCTCATCCAGCCATTACATCTTAACTAGCTACCAGAGTGATAGTGCTAACTTCAAAGATAATGAAAAGTAATTGTAACCTAACTTTTATGTTTAGTATGAAATCTTAGTGATTGTTAAGTACAAAAGGTGTATATAATCTGTGGTGCAGCTGATGCCTCTAACTCCAGTTCACTCCAGACAAAGCGCTGACACTGCTACCATAGGTTATGGGCTGTCCCTAATTTGTTACTAGCAGTAATCAAATTTTGTATTTTTTCCCAGAATCTTTCTGTGTGCCCCATTCTTGCCTCATGTTAAACATGTCTAACGACTGGTGTTGAGGCTCCTCAACCTTTTATTTCGAAAATTTAATCCATGCCGATTTCCCCTGAAATTCCTAATCCTTTCCAATCACGCCCTCGCTTAGCTCGCAAATGCCCACCCACTCTTAGCCAAGAATTTAAAAGTTGTAATCTTCCGTCAAATTTAAATATCCATGCGAGATGCTGCTCACATTCATTCTTTGGTACCCCATCTTCACCAAATTCTTCTAGAAAAAGCGCAAGCACTGCTCGCCAATCTACTTTAACCCCTCTGACTAATCCCTCCGCAAGTATTGCCCCGGATTTACCCCCACCTCTCCTATCCTCCTCTCCCAACATACCTCTACACCCTAACTCCCCTTGTGACCCACCTCCTCACTCTATGCCTTTGCGCCACAACAACGGTTTGCATACGCGACTATCGAGACACCGTCGTACGCGTGCCTTGACGTTGCGTCATGCAGGAACCAGTGTTGCACAGCGCACCACTTTGAATCATTGCTTAGCAATGATTTGTTTCTTTTGGAACCTGATAATGATAATGCCCCACTTGAAACTTACAAGGGCAAAGAGTGTGCAGAATTTATAGATGAAATTGTTCAATGAATTAATAAAATGTCTAAATTGAAAAATGATGGCTCTAACTGGCAAACTTGGGTAAAAAATGTTAACATCTTTTTAGCACGCCGTGTACGTTCCAAAAAATATATATCAGATGCTAATGCAATAATAAAGACAGTACAACAAAATTTGAAGACAAAATGAGTTGGCATACCATTTACAACACCATTGACAAAAAACTTCAAGGTTTCATTGACATTGGAATTATGAGCTATAAAGCATTTTCAATTCTCAGCTCCAAGTTTGATAAGGCATCTCACACTGCTCGCATGGCTCTTTTTAATGATCTTTTGAATATTAAAACCTCCCCTTTCACTAATTTCATGGAACATGGAGAAAAAGTTAAATCACTTTTAGAGGCAGTTCAATGATCAGGTTTTGTTTTTGGTTTTGATGAAATGGCAGCAGTTTTCACCCAACCCTTATTACCCTCATCAGTTAATCATCTTGTCACTGAAGCAAATTGTCATTTTGAATTGCAAAAAGACATCTCTCAACCTTCTTTTGATGACATGATGAATGTTCTTCAAAATTCATTTATCAATTCATCTCAATCTTCCTCCAATGCCCCTACCCTTTCCACTGTTTTTGAACTGGCAACTGAACCTGAATCTGTTTCATCTATAGCTTTGAAAAAAGGCCGCATGGACAGCTACCGCCCTGGAAATAGAAAACCTGAATATTCCTGTTTTTACTGCAAATCCTCTGAACACTTCCAGAACACTTGTCCATATGATCCCAACAGTAAAAGTTTTAATGTAGCAGTTTGGGGAAAATGTGAATCTTTTTCTCAGGACAACAAGGACTCTATGAACCTTGTCCAAAAGGCACTGAACAATAGGAAAGGAAAACAAACAGCTCAAAGTTCATCAAAACCCCCTTTAAACAAAATCAGCTGCAAAGCACTAGATGTTCTCACTACTGCTTTGAAAGAAATGGATTTTGGTACTGATAGCTGGACTGAAGAGCAAGACAGTAAAGATTGTCAAGGTGTTTTTGATTCTGGTGCCACACATCATTTCACTGGTGATGTATGTCTTCCTTCTGACCTCAGAACTTTGGATACTCCTATTCCAGTCAAAACTGCAACTGACTCTTGTGCTGCTTTCATTACTGGTCACGGAAACATGTTCATTAAAGGATGTGATGGAGAATTAGTTACAATCAAAGGTGTTTTCTATTGTGATAGGGCAAAATCCACTCTTATTTCTCCTTTTGATCTTCTAGATAATGGTGTTCCTCTTTCTTTTAATCAAAATCATGATTATATTATTTCAAAAAATAAAAAAATATTATTTCTAGCTCTTAAATCTTCTGCTGGTTGAAAATGGATGGTTGATCTAGTATATCCTTGTGCACTAGAGACCAATGTTTTTGAAATGATTTTTTTAACTCTTTATTCTCTGCTACCCTTCCTGCCCTTTTTGTTCCTCCCCCCCTTTAAAAATTCCTTATCCAACTGCAGTTCCTGACTCAATCATGGATTGGCATTGCCGTCTTGGACACACAAGTACCAGGTTTTTTAGAAGACTTGCCAAAAAAGGTCTTTGAAAAAATGTACCATCTTTAGTCCCTTCATGCAGATTACACTGTGATGTTTGTGCTATGTCAAAAAGCAAAAGGAAAGACATGTGCAAGACATCCAAGAGCACTTATAAGCTCATGGATTTGGTAGTTTCTGATTTAGTAGGGCCCATTGTTGATGTCACTGATAGAGGTGAAGTTTATGTAGCTACCTTCAGAGAATCCTTCTCAACTTATGGGGAAGTTTTTGTCCTAAAAAAGAAGTTGGATGTTTTTGATGCTTTTATTAATTTCAAATCTTGCTTAGAAAACATAACTAATCAACGTCTCAAAATCCTCAGAACTGACAATGGAAAAGAATACATGAACAAGAAATTCTCTGAATACCTTTCCCAACACAGTATCCTTCGTGAAAACTCTATGCCTTATCACCATGAACAGAATGGAATGGCTGAAAGATTCAATGAAACCATTGGTGAAATTTCCAGAACAATTCTTCTTGCATCAAATCTGCCTCCCACTTCCTGGACTTTTTCTTATTGTTGGGCCTCTTCAATTCACAATAAATTACCAAATGTGAGAGTTACTGATAGTAACCCATACCAAATCATTTTCAACAAAAAAGCGGACTTATCTCCTGTCAAAATTTTTGGTCAGTGGGCATATGTGCACATTCAAACTGAAAAAAGAACAAGAATGGAGTTCCGGGCTATGCATTGCAGGGTTGTTGGTTTTATTGATGGTGGTAAAGGTTGGATTTTTTGGCATCCAGAGTCTAATTCTTTTGTTCAGTCTGCAATGGCAAATTTCATCCCTGAAAGAGACGAGGACAATACTAAGACACTCACAGTTTCACATCCAACTGCATCTCAATCTAAAGGTGATCTAGCATTTATTTTGAATCAACTGAAATTTGGTGATTTTACAGCAGAAGAAACTATTGCTGCCCAAGATGTTATGGTTGATTTCATTCACAATCATGCTTATGAACTTTCTGAACACCTACCTCAACCTTTAAAGCAAGTAATGAAGCATCCAGATGCAGTTGAATGGAAGTCAGCTTGCCTTCAGAAATTGGAAAACATGTCTAACATGAAATTTTGGGATATTGTCCCTCTTCCTCCTGGAAAAACTGTCACAGGTGCTTGATGGGTGTTTGCTCTAAAGAGGGATGAATTTGGGAGGATCATCAAACATAAGGCACGATATGTAGCTCAAGGTTTCAAACAAGTGGAGGGTGTTGATTTTAACAACACTTTTTCTCCCACAGCCACTTTTGCTTCTCTGCGTCTGATTCTCACCCTAGCTGCTACCTACAACTGGCCAATCAAAACCTTTGATGTCACTGCAGCCTATCTCCACAGTGATATTGAAGAAGAAATTATGTCAAGCAACCCAAAGATTTTGATTCTGTGAATACAACTCATGTCTGAAAACTTAGGAAAGCTCTTTATGGTACTAAGCAAGCAGCCAGATGTTGGTGGAAACATCTCAGCAAAATTCTGGAAAATTTAGGTTACAGATCAAGCAATCAGGATGAAATTGTATATGCGCTAGCAAAAGAGGGTTCTGATGGAGTGTTGTGGATTCATGTAGATGATGGTGTGGTGGTAGGGAGTAGTGATGCGGTTTTGAGGGAGTTGGAAATGGATATGGAAAGTATTTTGAAGGTAAAATGGTCTGATGGTATCTCTTCTATTTTTGGTCTAGCAGTTTCACAATGTCTCAAAGGTTTTACTATCCACCAACCAGCTCTTGTCAACAAAATTCTGAATGAACACAATCCAGCTGGTCTCAACTCTCACTCAACTTTACCAATGGGTCTTTCTTTGGTGTCTTGGAAAAATCTCATCCTCCGCTAGAGCCTCTCAAATTTCTGTCTATTATTGGTTCTTTATCATATCTTGTAGCTGGATCAAGTCCTGATTTGGCATATCCTGTCAACTTCCTGGCACATTATGGATCAAGACCAGGTAAAGCTGATTGGGATGTGCTTAATCATTTGCTGAGATATCTACAATATACCAAAGACATGAAATTTCATCTTTTCCCAACAATCAATCCCAATCCATCCACAGAAGTTTATTGTGATGCTACTTGGGGTGGTGAATTTGCTAGGGCTACAGGTGGTCACGTTCTTCAGGTCAAAAACTGTCTTATCTTATGGAAATCAAAGCTTCAATCAAGGGTGGCCACAGCTTCACTTCACTCAGAATTAATGGAAATTTCAAATGCAACACGTCAAGCTCTTTGGATATGTAACCTTTTATGTGAAGTGGATTTGTGCCATGGTCCAACAACTCTGTATTGTGACAACAAAGGTGCAATTGTAGCAGCTACTGACAACCCCTCTGACAAACGTTGTAGGCATGTTGACAGAGATTTATATTTTGTGAATGAACAAGTTTATCAACGTGAAATTGACATTAAGTGGGTTTCAACTAAAAATCAGGTGGCAGATTTGTTGAGAAAAAATTTGGGACCAAATTTTTTGAAGGAGAAGAGATATTTATTAGGGGTTTTCTAGTTTATATGTTTTTCCTCTTTTCTTTTCTTTTCTTTTTATTTACTTTCAACTTTCTCTACTTGTTTTTGGCAAGGGATGGTTATAGGGAAATCACAAAGAGGGGGGGTGTTATGTGTATTATGATAGCTTAGTGATTGTTAAGTACATAAGGTGTATATAATCTGTGGTGCAGCTGACACGTCTAACTCTGATTCACTCTGGAAAAAGCGCTGACACTGCTACCATAGGTGAGTAACAAAATATTATTGGTTCACTCTGGAAAAAGCACTGACACGGCTACCATACTAACTCTACCCTCTAAGAGCATCCACACTTGTGCGGGTGTGTAACTCCTGCTTACTTGCATATTAGTTCTGAGTTGCACTAATCAATGAGGCCATTCCACACTTGTTATTGAAAATCTTCACTATTTGCAAGTTACACAAAATATTCAACACTCATGTTTTTGCATGAATTCAGTAATTTCTAATTTATTTTCTCACATGTCTTTGCACTAAATTGGTATATTCATTTTTTTCACTTATTCATTTTTTGCCACAATTAAGCCATTCAACTGTCTCAAAGAATTACTAGACCTAGATGAGGATCACCTTACCTTTACTTACTTGTTAACTTACCTCCAAGTGGACACTGATTAGGTGACCTCGTTTTCTTACTTTATGTGGTAATAGGACTATTTAGAGGTGTGTACATTCCACAGAGCCTGTAGTAAAATAATATAGAGCTGGTTTTGGGTGTGGTATGATGATGAGAAGTGAGAAAAGTAGCGTTCAGTAAGAGTGAAGTCTTAAATAAATGGAGGTATTGAGGTGTTGCAAGTGTGGTCTGTTGAGATGAATTCCTGAAAAAATGGCAGGCAGAAAATGAGTTACACAAATGATTCAATAATTCGTGGAAAGATCTACAAATTACTGAAAAAATTAGGGGTTTGACCCTTTACCAAATGACTAAAACATGATGAGTGCGGAATATTAGCCGTTATTTTCATTAAAATATGCATACCAAAGCTAATTTGACCCACGAGTGTGGATGCTCTAAGGAATGAGATAGTGAAGGAAATCTAACACTAACTGAAGCTCCACTGCAAAATTGACCACTTGGTTACCAGATTTTGATGGGAATCCGGGAGGTAGTACAGAGGTTGCAGTCCAAAAAAAAAATTGAATTGGTAGTGGCACCTAAGTCTGTGCCCAAGCCAAAATACTAATAATTACCCTGTGTCCTTACTGCTCAGATTTTTTTAAATATATATATATATATATATATATATATTTGTGTCAAGTTTCAATGATTCATGCTTCCTAACTCACGCAATACTGTTTACATACTATCTATTTCCATATTATAATTTTTTGCTATCTCACAACTATGTTTGTAATGCGTACTGTATACCTCAGTGTTAGGTTAGAGTAATAGGTTAGACAATGATGATAACAATTAGAGCATCCCCAGCCGTGTTGGTAAAGTGGTTTGGTATGCATATTTTACTGACTTATTCCCCAATCGTTGCTCAGTTAGACTCTAGTAACTAATTTATTCTGTAGTCATATAATTAAATGAGCAAAGTTGCTTGAGTAGCTTCTGTAATTGCCAAAACCTTGCACCACTTTTTTCAACTTAACCATTATCTACTGAAGCCAGACAGGCCTTATTAATAACTTATCCTGTTTTTTACCCTCACTTCACACAACAATAGCCACTACTATTCATTAAAGTGCTACATATATTTGCATTACACACTTCAGCCACACCTTCTCATTTATGAAAGCACAATAATAACTCATTTATTTCAACTGAATCTAAGAAAAAAAGATCTCCTAATTGAAACCCCCAAGAAAAACAACTTGTTCCATCATGGATAAGCATCAGCAAGCAACCTAAGTGCTCCACATTTGACTTAAAGTCCTCTGTGTCCAATACACATTAGGTAGCCATATATTGTTGGAAATTTTAAGAAATAGAGCTTTCACAATGCAAAAACAGTGGTGAAACATGGTTGAGATGTAGGTAATATAAGTATTCAAGTAGTTATTCATAAGATGGTGATGTCCATCAATCCAATTGAAATTAATAAATATTTTTTTGGGCTTTATTACTTGAATTCATTGACTCTAAAAGTTCTCTAAAAATGATTTCTTCTTCTTCAATAGATTTTAGTTCATCTAGAATGTGCATAAATTGTTGTTCCATGTTATTGGGGATGTGGTTGTGTGAGTTGAAGTGTGAATTGGATGTGCTAGTTGTTAAACAGACAGAATGGTTGTTTTTGGTAATTATTCTTAATGCATTTCACTAACTAGAATTATTCTTTATATACATAGTGCTGTGGAACAGTAGAGTTGTCAGGCTGAGGTCAAGGACAAAGACGTGAACTAGCTTGAATAGTCAGTTTTCTAGAAGATTTTAATGGTCTTATATGAATACTGTAGTATAAATCCAACAAGTAGTAAAACATAATCAAAAATAAAGGTCTCAGTAATATAATTCTCACTATTTTTATATATGGCTTACAATCTTTTTAGTAGGTAGAAAAAAAGATTTTATAATTCAGATACTATTGAAAAGTCTTATAAAAGTACTAATTGATATGTATTGTAATTTATTTGGTTATATTGGTTAAATTGTAAATGATAAAGAATGAAGAAATACAACCAAAAACCCTCCTCTTTTTATACACAATGAGTTCCCCAATGATTCCGTTGATGTACCATCCAATACACAGTTAATGACACCTCTAAACAATTAATAGACATGTCCATTAACATTCTTAGTAATCCATTACATAATTAGAAGAGTGACAAACACCAAAATCCTGTATTAATAAGGAAAATCCATCAAAATTAAGAAATAAGATAAAAAGAGAATATATGTGTAATAAACAATAATATAAAAGTCTAAAGTGGAATTTTCAAGGTTAATAATAGCTTAATAATAAGGGAGATTCACTGTAGAAATAATGGGTCTAATCTTGAAATTATACTACGTGAAATTCCCATTCAAAAATACCCAATATTGACTGAGAAACCACCCAAAAACTCAAAAAAGAGCATGAGATGTGGGGTAACTACATGCAGTCCTTGGCAGGCGCTTGAATGGGTAAATCCTTGACTAAATTTAGGAAAATCTAAGCATGGTGATGAAATAAGACGCCAAGAGTAAGTTTATTAATGAAATTAGTGCATATAAACAAGGTCAATGCATTATTAATTAAGCTAGGACACTAAATGAGCGCCTGTTGCCTATTTAAGTGTGTTTCCCCACAGTGGGTGTAGAATGTGGGGCAATAATAGTGTGAAAAATCTAACTTTGCTAAAAATGAAGCCATTCACATGGGAAAAAAGCAGGCAGTATGTGGCCAGTACACAGAAGCCATTTCTGGCATAAAAAACACCAAATTTTAAAAGTGTTATTTTTATGCATTTAAATAGCCAAATCAATAGTCCTAAATGAGACAAATTGATCTGTCAAAGCGCATTTTTGATATTCTCAAATTTATGGTGCATATAGTCAACTTTTAAGTGAAATAAAGCGCATTTCTTGTTTTTTTTGTAAAACAATGAATATAACAGCTTTAAGTGTACTTAAAAGTTATGTAGCCTTATACTTAAGGTTCTTAAGATTACCCTAACATATTACAACTTAATATTAAGTACCTAAGACTTATAAAAGGTGGATATATGCATGTATATAAGGTGTTATAATGGCATATTTTGTATATTATCATAAATTTACTTATGTATACTATTTGTGTACTCTTAATTATTATTCCCATGTATAGTTCATGTGTTTAACATAACTTATAAGTACTTTTTACTCAGTACTGGGGATATACAGGCTGACACTCGCCAACCCAAAAAAACAATAAAAAAATGATAAGTTATACATTTTTATTTATTTATTTGTTTAATTTCAGGTATTCAGATTAATTCTGTAGCATTAAAGATTATACTTTAAAGAAATAAAACATAATAAAATATTATGAGTACTGGTATTTTAACCCCTCAGCTGGTTGAACAGAAATTTATTTCTTTTTAAATTTTTTAAGAAGGGTGGATAAATTAGAAACTTCTTTTTCAGGTATCCATTTATCAAATTCATTTGATTTCCATTTAAATCTTAATAAATACTCAGTTCCTTTTTCTTTAGTCAGGATTCTTTTCTTGAGTATTTTTTCAATCTCTGCTTTTTCCACAATTTCTTCAGGTTGCTTTTTAGGCCTTCCCCTTCTTTTTGGAAATAAGTCAGGATCATTTGCATGGTAAGGTTTCAATAATGAGATAGGGAAAACTGGATGTTTCCTATCATATGGAGCATATAATATGACTTCCACTGCATTATTACCAACCATTTTGCTTACAAAGAAAGGTCCTACAAAGGGATCCTTTAATTTAACATTACCTTGTAAGTTAAAATGTAGTGTTGATATGAGGACTTCATCTCTGTTTTTGAATTCAAATTCTTTATGAGATTTATCCCACCTTTTCTTTTCATATTCAAATGCTTTTTGGATGCATTCTTTTGCATGCTTTCTACACACTTGTTGCATATGAATAAAGGATTTAGTACCAGGGTGTATATCTAACCTTGGTAATTTATTTAAATGATTTACTGGGGTATTTGGTACGTACCACAGCCAGAGTTCAAATGGCTTCTTCTCTGTTACAGAATGAGTTGTGCTGTTATAAGCAAATTCAAGGCCAGGAATTAATGTTACTCAGTCATGTGTGAATTTCTCATTGTCTTTTTATTCTAATCCAAAGGCACAATATCTTCTGATCATGTCTTCTAGAGTTTGTATCATTCTCTCAGCCAGCCCATCAGTTTGTGGATGGTGTGCTGTAGAAAATTTCAATTGGCAACCTGATACTTCCATCAAAGATGTCCAGAACTCTGAAGTGAATTTAGGGTCTCTGTCAGAGATTATGGCTTTAGGGAACCCAGCAGTATTCATCATCTGAGTCCACCATAATAATGCCAAGTCCTTAGCAGATACCTCTTTATGGGTAGGGATAAATTTACACATTTTTTTAAATCTATCTACTATTACCCAGAAAGAATTGAAACTTTCTTTTCCTGCTAATGGCAAGGCAGTTACAAAATCCATCTTTATAATTTCCCATGGAGCTTTTGGCTGCTATATTTTTTGTAACAATCCAGCTCTCTTCCCAGTTAATCTTTTAGATTTCTGGCAAGAGTCAGATTTTTCAATGTATTTTTGTACATCCTCTTTCATGTTTATCCACCAGGCTGTGTTTTTAACTCTAGTTAATGTTTTGTTAAAGTCAAAATGACCAGCTAAGATGTCATCATGAAAAGTACTTAACATTAACTCTTCTATAGAAGGTGGTATCACTATTACATTACTTAACTTTTTCCTGTAATATATGTATCCATCTTCAATTGACAGTTTACCTTTTTCCAATGCATTTCTATACTTTGGAGGCAAGGTTTTAATCAATGCACTCATGGAGGCATTAGTTGGATCATTTAGAATGGTAGATAGTTTAGACAAATCTTTATCAGATGAATAATTTTCCAATATAGTTTGCATAAATTCTTCCTCTAAATCCACTATATAAATCCCAAATATATGTATAACCTCATTTTCAGGTACATAAGCTGGGTTGTCAGCATCATTTGGCAAGGGACTTCTGGATAATAAATCCACATTAGAATGCAATGTTCCTGCTCTGTGAGTGATTTTCATTCTTCCTCTGTACTCTTGTACAGCTAGTTGCCATCTAAAAATGTGCCTATTAGGGGTTTTCATGTTTAGTAATGATTTTACTGCACTGCAATCTGTTATAAGTTCAAACTTCTGGTCTTACAGATAGTAATGAAGTTTCTCCAAAGCCCACACCACGGCTAAACATTCTAGCTGTGTGGCACCATATGTCAATTCTGTTTTTCTTAAGGTTCTGGATATATAACAGATAACTACTTCAGATAATTTTCCATTTATTATCTGTTTCTGCTGTAAAGCAGCACCTAAACCTATGAAGCTTGCATCAGTATACAAGATAAAAGGTAGGGTTAAATCTGGCAGTCCCAATATTGGAGCTGACATTAAACATTCCTTTAATTTACTAAAGGCGTTTTGTATTTCATTATTCCAAATGAAAGCTTTGTTTTTCCTGATTAATGTTGTTAAAGGAGCTGCAATGGATTGGTAATTTTTAATGTACTGTCTGTAATATCCACACATACCCAAAAAACTTTGAACCTCTTTTACATTTTTAGGTATACCAATGTTTTCAATTTCTGCCATCTTATTCTGGTCAAAACAAATTTTTAATCCAGATACAACATGTCCAATTACTTTCAAGGATTGAAATCCAAACTTACATTTCTTTAATGCAATTGTCATTTTTATTTCATCCATCTTTTGAAAGACTCTTTCCTGGTGATTTAGATGTTCATCATATTTTTTTGAAAACACTATGATGTCATCAATATAGACCAAAAGCCATCCTTCAACCATTTCCTGAAGGAAAACACTATCCATTAAATTTTGGAAGACTGAAGGCGCATTTTTTGGGCCAAATGGCATTCTCACATACTTAAATATACCCATATGTGTGGTTATTAATAAGTAATTTTGAGAATTCTTTTCTACAAGAATCTGGTGGTAACCCTTGTTTCCATCCAGACAGGAAATATATTTTGCTCCTTGTAAGGTAGCATGGATAAAAGCTATCCTTGGTAGAGGGTAAATATCATCTACAGTGTATGTATTCAGAGCTCTATAATCACCGCATAATCTTGCCTTATCTTTTTCATAAGAGATTAATACTGGTGAAATAACACAATACTTTGGTGTTGTGTCCACTTTTTCAACAATAGCTATTTCCAATAACATTTTTATGTTGTCTTCAATATCTTTCCTTTTTGTAGGAGAAGCTGGGTAAGGTTTCTTTTTCAAGCTGCCAGGAATATTATCCAAATCACAACTTAAAGAGATTTTCATCTCATGGTCTTTGACCAATCCTAGTTCATTTGAACCATGAGCAAATGCCATAGGATATGATTTAATCAATCTCAAAATATTTTCTTCTTCAATTTTTGAGAGTTGAGGACTGAAAGAGGCCTTTTGGATTTCATTATCCAATTCAACCATTTCAGTGGTGGTTCTTCCACCTTGCAGTTGTTCTTCTCTAGGAGAAATGGCATACACTGAGTTTTCAGAGCATATTTTAAATTTTCTCTTACCATTCACGCCTATAGTGAAGCAGCTGTTTTCAGGATCTAGTTTAATGCCAAATTTTGTCAATGAATCATTTCCAATAATAAACCAATAACTAAAATTTTTATTATCCATTACTACAAATTCACACACTGCTCTAAAATATCCATTATTATATTTAAATAATACAGCAGTTTTGTATTTGCCAATTGGATTTAATACTGAACCAAAACCTCTCCAGTTCTTTGTTTGAACAGGCTCTAGTTTTTCCTGGTACTTACTATCAAGTTTCATTAATGTCTTAATTGAAACTACACTACCTGCAGCCTTAGTTTCAAGAATGGAATTCATTTCTTTTCCACATATAGTAACAGGTGTTCTGATAGGTGTTATTTTGTAAGTATCATGAGTTACATCTTTAATTATTTCAGCTTCATCAATGGAAGTTAAAGATGTGTCTGTATGAGGTATAGCATCATTCAGGAACATAATATCCTGTTCTAATACAAATATCTCATGTTCATCATCACTGTAAGATATGTTACTTTTGAAATCCTCACTGGATTCCACATTCTCATCTTCATGATTACTCGGTTCAGAATTCTGTGAGGTTTCAATAACATTTATTCTTTTCTTACACGTGTGACCCTTTACCCAAGGTTCATTACATTTGTAACAAGTGTTATTCTCCTGTCTCTTAGGGAAAAGGGGAGCTGAAGGTTTTTTCTTCTCCACTGGCAATTTACTTGTAGTAGGTTTTACCACGTCAACACTTTGTCTGTAATTGTTATACTTGGTTTCATACTTGTGGTTTAATAATATCTCATTGCATATATTAATGAATCCAGAGGTACCTCTGATGGTTTCAGCTCTAGCTACAATAATGTGTCTAACTGATATAGGAAACTTGTATATTATCTTTTCTTTCCACTCTTAATAATCCGTTTTTGGATCCATGGCTTTCATGATTTTTATATCAATTCATTAAAAATACCATGGGTTTATCTCCAGCATTTGGATTATATCTGGATTTTTCATACAATCTTTGTTGAGTGATTCTAAATTTTGGGCCACCGAATTGCCTTTAAATTAGTGCCTTCCATTCATTTCAGGATTAATTAATTCTCTCACTCAATACAGATTCAAACCATAATAAGGCCACATCTGTAAATAAAGATATTAACTTTGAAGTGATTTCTTCATCAGGTAGTTTGTATGAAAATTTTAAGTTATCAATTCTTTGTATGAATTGCTGCCAATCAGATTTTGAATCCCTGTCAAAAGAAGGGTACTGATCTAACTTAGGCCAGCTCTTTTGGTTAGTTCTTGCTTCCCTAACCTGAGGAATATTCAGTAATTCACTTACTTTGGAAAGATGATCATTTATTTCATCTTTTACTGATTTACTGTTCTCAGAGCCCATGACACTATGTTCATGTTCCATCATTGGTGTTTCATTTGCATGTTTCATGAAAACAGGTACTCTTGCCACATAAGAAGTGTTATCTTTTGTTTTTTCAGTATTTTTCAATATGTTTTCTAGTTCTATTTCTACTCTTTGTAACCTATCGTTTATTACAGGTACATGAGTTAGAGTATCATTTACATTTGAAAAAGATAATTTAACACATCCTTCAATGGTAGCCATAACATTCTGAGTATGTTCTAATTTACTTTCTAAATTCCTAATCTCAGAATTCAATCTTTTATTCTCATTGATTAATTCATCATTTGAATTTTCAATCATTTTTAATTTATTGGCTGTGGTACTCAATGATTGTGTTAGCTGTAATAATACATTTTCTGTATTATTGTTTGACTCTTTTGAGAACTCATCCAATTTTTCAATTCTCAATAATAATTTACTTATTTTTTTTGATTCCATTGGATTCTCTTTCAAAAAATATTCTATTTTTTCTGTGTCCAACTCAGAAGACTCATCATTTGATTCCATTTTTATATTAATAGCATTATCCTGGTGATCAATAAAACTATTTACATTGTCCTCATGTAAAGAAAAGTTTAACGTATTTTTATCAGATGAATAATCCTTTAAATAATTATCAATAATATCCAATATTTCCTTATCAATATCATTACTTATAAGTAATTTATTGTCAGGTTGATACAATTGATTATGAGGAGTTAGATGACTTACCAAGGTCTTATCCCACTTCCCCTGCCTCTCCTTGCCTTTCCCCTGTAAGGGTGACTGCTGGAGCCCTGCTGTTGAGGATTGTTGTAATTTTGGGTGTACCAATCCCATTTCCATTTGCTTACTGTGATTTTTTGATCCTCCTCTTGGGCTGGAGGTGTTGCTACAGAATTGGTGGGTGCCACTGTTTGTGGTTGAGCCTTTAAGTCCACTAGAGCTTGGTTGACTTCTATGAAACCTTGAGCTGCTCTTTTCTCCAGGTTGTTGATCTGCTCCACTATATTGTTGACTCTTATTCTCAAGGTGTTCAATAGGGTGGATAGGGAGTGAATTTGTTCTTGTAATGTATTTTTTACTATCTTTATTGAAACTTGCTTTAAAAGCCTTTCCCTTTTCTCCAGAGACATTGGCGGAGTGTTGTTTATTATGGGAGAATCCTGGCCCTCCATTTGAATGTCCTGTAACAGGTCTTTCAGCTCAAGGTCTTAAGTTATAAGGTTTTGCCTTATTACTTACAATGTCATTGTTGTCACATATTTTTATGTGGAATTTCTTCTAAAGAATTGAAAGTTTATATATGAAAACTTCAAAATGAATTTTATCAGAATTTATCAATACCACTGAAGACAATTTTATTTCTTACTTATTGGTATGAAGTGAATTTCTAAGTGCTAAAAGTCAAATATGCTTTTGAAGTGGTCATTTGATTTAACTGGTCTACAATATGTAGCCGTGTTTTTATATTTATAAAGAAAACAACTGTTAGTAAGGTTCTTTTCAAATATAAATGAATTTTAAAAACCAATAGAAAGGGATTAAAAGTCCTGTTAAAAGAAAACAATTAATCAGTTTAATTGGTTATCATCTGCAAATATCACAAATTTAATTGGTCTATTGACAGACTCCCACTAAGAACAATTATATGTTAAATTAGTGGTAAAATTGTTGATTCAATATCAAAATTTTATTATATAACAGGGCTTCTTTTTCTGAAATCACTATATAAGTGACCCCATACTGTTGTAATTATCCAAATATTTCTAAAGGGATTTTATTTATGTGTACCTTCCTTGAAATTTTTACTTACTGGATTATAACAGAATTCTTGAGGAAAGGTCCCCAATTGTCAGGCTGAGGTCAAGTACAAAGACGTGAACTAGCTTGAATAGTCAGTTTTCTAGAAGATTTCAATGGTCCTATATGAATACTGTAGTATAAATCCAACAAGTAGTAAAATATAATCAAAAATAAAGGTCTCAGTAATATAATTCTCACTATTTTTATATATGGGTTACAATCTTTTTAGTTAGTAGAAAAATAGATTTTATAATTCAGATACTATTCAAAAGTCTTATAAAAGTACTAATTGATATGTATTGTAATTTATTTGGTTATATTGGTTAAATTGTAAATGATAAAGAATGAAGAAATACAACCAAAAACCCTCCTCTTTTTATACACAATGAGTTCCCCAATGATTCCGTTGATGTACCATCCAATACACAGTTAATGACGCCTCTAAAAAATTAATAGACATGTCCATTAACATTCCCAGTAATCCATGACATAATTAGAAGAGTGACAACCGCCAAAATCCTGTATTAATAAGGAAAATCCATCAAAATTAAGAAATAAGATAAAAAGAGAATATATGCGTAATAAACAATAATATAAAAGTCTAAAGTTGAATTTTTAAGGTTAATAATAGCTTAATAATAAGGGAGATTCACTCTAGAAATAATGGGGCTAATCTTGACATTATACTACGTGAAATTCCCATTCAAAAATACCCAATATTGACTGAGAAACCACCCAAAACCTCAAAAAAAGAGCGTGAGATGTGGGGGTAACTACATGCAGTCCTTGGCAGGCGCTTGCACAGGTAAATCCTTGACTAAATTTAGGCGATTTTAAGTGTGGTGATGAAATAAGATGCCAAGAGTAAGCTTATCAATGAAATTAGTGCATATAAACAAGGTCAATGCATTATTAATTAAGCTAGGACACTAAATAAGCGCCTGTTGCCTATTTAAGTGTGTTTCCCCACAGTGGGTGTAGAATGTGGGGTAATTATAGTGTGAAAAAGCTAAATTTGCTAAAAATGAAGCTATTCACATGGGAAAAAAGCAGGAAGTATGTGGCCAGTACACAGAAGCCATTTCTGGCATAAAAAACACCAAATTTGAAAAGTGTTATTTTTATGCATTTGAGTAGCCAAATCAATAGTACTAAATGAGACAAATTAATCTGTCAAAGCGCATTTTTGATATTCTCAAATTTACGGCGCATATAGTCAACTTTTAAGTGAAATAAAGCGCATTTCTTGTTTTTTGCATAAAACAGTGAAAATAACAGCTTTAAGTGTACTTAAAAATTATGTAGCCTTATACTTAAGGTTCTTAAGATTACCCTAACATATTACAACTTAATATTAAGTACCTAAGACTTATAAAAGGTGGATATATGCATGTATATAAGGTGTTATAATGGCATATTTTGTATATTATCATAAATTTACTTATGTATACTATTTGTGTACTCTTAATTATTATTCCCATGTATAGTTCATGTGTTTAACATAACTTATAAGTACTTTTTACTCAGTCCTGGGGATATTCAGGCTGACAAGAGTACTCAACACCTGCCCCTCTACAAGACACAGGATGGGATTTTCACTAATTTTTATTGTGTTTGATTATTATTTGTTTATATATTTTTTTATATTCTTTTTGAAAAATGGTCTTTTTTTTAATGAATAACATACAATAGGGGGTATCAATGCTCAGAGATCCGCAATTAAATAAATTGTGGAAAATAATCTGCATACCCCAATTATCTTCCACAATTATTTTTGCTAATAATTGGGTTATTAGACACTTTACATGTCAATGTTCACCTCTTATCCAACATTTTTTTACTCAATTTTTCATAACCACATCTTGGAAAACTTCCTGTCATAACCACATCTTGACCTACTTTCTGCTATAACCACATCTTGGACTACTCTCTGGATATGCCTTCTACCTTGCTGCACACTCACATTCTCATCCCATCCTGTCCATTCTATCCTCCCAGAACCCCTCACCATCTCATCTGCTTGTTTCTGCTCCTTTTCATCTCGCTATCTCATATGCTTGTTTCTGCTCCTTTTCATCTTGCTATCTCATCTGCTTGTTTCCTCTCCTTTTCATCTCGCTATCACATCTGCTTTTTTATGCTCCTTTTCATCTTCATTTATATTTTAACATGCCTCATTGTCCTAGATCTTCTTAAAGGCAGCCATCACCCAGTTGTTCTTCAAATCCCACTACTCCCACTTTCCCCTGCTCAGCCAAGAAATCTAAGAACTTTCAATTAAAAAAAGAAGATCATCTCATTCTTATCAACTGGCTGAAAACAAAATCTAACTATGATTCTTGTTTTGGTACTGAGTATGCGACTAAAGCAGGAGGGCCCCCAGCATCAAAAGTTAATGGCTATCTTCTAATGGCAAATGAATTACAGAACAAGACCAAGGGAAGCATTGATCTTTTTCCTAAAAAGATTTCTGAACGCTTCAAGAATTACCAAGCCAAATACAAGAAGGCAAAGGCTCTTTCATCTTCCACTGGTTTTGGGGTTACCAACATTGATATCACTAAGGGCATCAAATCCATAGATGATAAACTTGAATCTTTATGTTCTTGCTTTAAAGAGATGGATGAAATTTTTGGAGAGCGAGCAAATGTTAATCCTGTAAACATGTTGGATGGAGAAGATCCTATCTCCAAACATGACGTTGAAGCATATCTTTTCCCATCCTCTTCCTCCACTCAAGCCTTCCCTCATTTGAATGAGACCAATCTAGATAGCTTTTCTGTAGATCTTATTGGCAATTTACCCCAACCAAATCTAACTCAGGTCTGTTTCTTTTTTCTTTTATCTTATAAATTCTATTTTTTTATTTACTTATCTTTTTCTTATTTCTTAAAAGGCTGACAAACAAACCCAGGATCCTCAATCAACTGAGTCTGAAGGTACTGAAAATGGTGAGGAGGAAAATATGACCTTGAACAAGAAGCATAGGGCTTCAAGTAGTATAAATTTCGAATCCTAAAGAAGACAAAAAAGTGATACTTCATCACAAACCCCTTTTTTGTCTATGGAACAATTTTTAGAGAAACTTGATGCTGGTAAGTGATACCATACCTCTTATTACTTTACTCTGCTTTTCTTCTACTTTATGTTAATTTTTATTATCACTCAAGAACAAGTGAAAATCGCTAAAGACACTCTAAGCTTTGAAAAGAAGAAATACAAGCTCTCTTTAAGGAGGGATGATAGGCTACAAGATTTGGAAGAGAGGAAGTATGAGCTCTCTTTACGGAAGAATTATCGGGCCCAAGATTTGGAGGAGAAGAAGTTTGAGTTAACTCTAAGTATTGAAAAATCAAAAAAAGAGGAGAAAACACTCAAACATCAAAACCTATTAGAGCAGATGAAATATAAGTTTGATCATAAAGAAAATTCCAAAAAGAAAGATTTCTTGATAGAATGTGTTAAAGCTAACAAATCTGTTGAAGAAATTGAATGTTTAAAGAAATTGTTTGATGACTAGTTTGTTTTATTTCTCTCATACTTCAACTGTTCATATTTATTTGTACATAAAATTTACAATAATTTCCTGTATTTCATTACTCTATCAATCATTACTTGAATTTTCATAATTTAATGTTAAATATTCTTTTTTTAAATAAAATTTTCATGTATCCTTTAAAAATTTGACATTCCCCCACCCCTGGATTTTTTTGAAGTAAGGGGTGGGTATCAGCAAAATTCTTTCATGTCATGAATCTTGAAAGTCTTATATGAAAATTTGGCTTTACTTCCCCCTGCATTTTACCAGTATCCCCAAAATTCTTACAAGTCAAGAATTTCAAAAGTCTTATAAGAAATTTTGGCAATACCCCCCCTGGATTTTATTGAAGTAAGGGATGGGTATCACCAAAAATTTTCACCAAAATATTTACAAGTCAAAAATTTTACATGTTACATTTGAAAATTTGGCAATACCCCCTGCTACATTTTATTTAAGCAAGGGATGGGTATCACCAAAATTTTTACAAGTCTTCAATTTTGAATGTCAGATTTGAAAATTTGGCAATACCCCCCCCTACATTTTATTGAAGTAAGGGGTGGAATTCATCTAAATTTAATATAATTACATAAATTATTAAATAAATATCTAATATATATCAATTTCCCTAGTTTAAAGTAATGACAATTCCTCAAGCCAAAATGCAGATCAAATCTAGAAACAAAAGTTTGGGACTTTCCACAGGTATAGGCTAGAGGAACCCCATGAAACAAATAAATTTTATCATGATTACCTATTATACAGCCCAAGGTTGTTATCCCATTAATTTAGTTGAGGAAATTGATATATAAAAAAAATTTATTAAAAATTTATGAAAAAATATAAACTTTTTTGATGACAACTCTAATCCCCATACTTTTTGGATCTAGATAAAGTTTTTTTAAATCAATTAACTTTACCTTCTTTCTTTACCTTGTTTATTCTTTGAATCAACTTATGACTGATTTGAAATGAGCAGCCAAAATATGTGAAATCTTGACAGGATTCCAAACCAGGAGGAGCTTTGGTTGTTTGATGATTATCCTGAGAAGAATTCCAAATAGTCTTGATGATACCATTTCCAAAACCAAAATCAATGATTCACTGGTGGTCTGGAAAATATAAACTATGTCCTTTTATTTTAGCTGGAGATGGTAATGGTTGGCCAGTTATCAGATTGATATATGAGAGTATACCAAAAGTAAGAAAATTAGTGTCATTCCTATTGATATGAATCCTATTGTGGAATCCAGAATGAGTGATAATAAAATTAGAAAATAAAAGATATTTGTGGCTGATATCTTCCCATTTGGAGTCACACCAATTTGGTATTCCAACTTTGGTTGCAAGTTCATGATTTTTTCCAAATGCTTTATTACAGAGCTTTTTGAGTCAAAGAGCAAGAAAAGAGTTAAAGGAAGGTAGAGTGTCCCATTAGCAAAAATCTTCTTTTTTTTGAGCTTTAGTGATATTCTTGAGCAATGAATATATGCCTATATAATTGAAATAAGTGAAATGATATTAAGAATGGAACAAAAATTATTAGACATACCAAGAGAATATCCTTTGACAAAACCAGGTCTCCAACCAAATCCAATCATGATACCACCCAACAAATTTGTATTCCTTATAGGTAACCAAACCAAAGCCAATTGATAAAGAGTTATGATAAGATCTGATAGTTGATAAAAAGATTCATCTTTTACACCATTGAATGAATGAACTTCCAAAATGAATTGAGCCTTAAAAGTATTACTGATAACTGCAACAACTCAATCATCTCCAAATTTGGTTAGATATTTGATATCTTCTGGTAATTTTTTTGGATATTGAATTTTTATATCTACTTTAGTTTTCTAAAAAAAATGTTTGGGATATTTCAAAAAAACTTTTGCAGAGAATTTATTTTTTCAGATATCTTTTCTTCTGATGAGACTGATTATCATTAAATTTTTTTGATGATTTAGAGGATGATTGTATTGAAGTTTATTTTTAAGAAGATGATAGAGATGATAAAGATGAAGATGATAAAGAGGATAAAGATGAAAATTATAGAGAAGTAAGGGGTGAATCTGAAGAAGAAGACATTTTTTTGATCTGAAAAAAAATTTAAATTTCAAAAAAAAATTCAACAATTTTTTTTAAAAAAAAACTCACCTAATAATATCTTTTAAAATAAAGTTTAAAGAAAAATCCTTTTTAAAAAAAATTTTAAAAGCAAAAAAAAATAAAAATTTTCAGTAAAAATTATTTCAAAAAAAAAATTAAATGAAAACCTGAAGTTTGGTTATAAAAAACCTTCACAGAAAATCCTGACAAAGAAATTTTAAAAAAAAAATTAAAAAAATAAAAAAAAATTCAGTAAAAGAAAAATCAAAACATAAAAATTTAAAAAAAAAAATTATATTCAGTAAAATTATTTGGAAGAATAATTAAAAATTAAAATCTAAACCTTTTTTGTTTTGTAATTAACAGGGAAAGTCCTTAACAGAATGTAAACAATATTTTTTTTTCTAAAATTCTGCCAAAAAACAAAAAAAAGAAATTACAAAAAACAAATTTTTAGTATGTTCTATAGAAAGTAGGTAACCCCTCTTTAAAGAAGAATTTGAATATATTGAAGGAATAGAATAAAAGGACATTGAAGAGATAGAAGAAAGTAAAGATAAAGAAGAAGAAGTTGAATATATTTGATGATAAACTTTAACAGTGGTGATGAGAAGTCCAAAAAGAAGGAGACAAATGCCTAGATAATAATTAGATAAGAGTTTCAGAATCCTTATCCTCTAAATATGCAATATAAAAATGTGAAATAAGATAAGTGAAATTTGGAAAAAAAGGCTCAACTTCAAAGGTCAAAATCTCAGCAACCACAGAACCTAATTCAAACCTGTTTGTGGGAAATGAGAGATAGGCTTTAGTAGAATCTTCAGTTAAAGGACATGTGATTTAAATAAAACTAACCCTAATTTGTTAAAAAAAAAATGAAATAATAATTTAAATTGAGAAAAAAAAGGCTCAACTTTAATGGTCAATATCTCAGCAACCTCTGAATCAAATTTAAATCTGTTTGTATGAAATGAAAGGTAGCCTTTTGAAGAATCTACAGTAAAATGAACATTAGATTTGAATAAACCTAACCCTAATTCCAAGTCTTATTTTCAAAATTTTACAAAAACTTGAAAAGTGGTAATGAAGATGAGATCAAAAGGAGTTTAATAAGTTTACTGTTATCCAGATAAGAGTCATACATATATTTAAGTATGAATTTTTCATAAAAGGAATGAGATATAATATAGGCATGAAAAAAAGGAGATGAAACTTACCTTGATTGAAAAGTAGGAAAAATAGAGTGAGAAAGATTGATGTTGGAATTGTGGGGAAATTGAATATGGAGTAAGTGAAATGCATAAAGAATGTGCAAAGTATGTGTTTCAATGAAATGGAGCCAAAAAAAAGTGAAATAGGGGAAAGGGGGGATAATGACCATGCCAAGGAGGGATGAAGAGTAGGGTGATGGAGCTAAAAAAGAAAAAAAGGTTAATTTTACCATTGAAATCAAAAATAACCACTTACAAAAATAATTTAGATAAAAAAAATAAAACAAACCAAAAAAAAACAAAAAAAATTATAATTAGTAATAAAAAAATCAAAAAAAATACAATGACTTACCTGGAGAGATGAGATGAAAAAAATAAATGAAACCTAATTGTTTGAGGGATGTTGGAGGAAAATAGAAAAAGGATATGAGGGATGAATGAAAAAATAAACAGTGAAAAATTATGCAATTTTAGAAAATATGTGATGTCATGTTGAGCTGGTGAAAGAAAACCAATGAGCCATCCAAAAAAGAGATATTCAGCATAAATTCCAAAAAAAATGAATATGCAACAAACAAAAATACCAATCCAAGTGAATAAAGTATACAAAGTGGAAATTTGTAGAGTATGAAAACAAAAAATTAAAAGGGTTGTGTGCCAAAATGGTGGAGGGTGATTGGCATAATGACAGAGCATATGCCAGTTGAATGAATGTTTTGTGATTCAAGGGATGGGAGAGCAGGCACTGGTTCAGGATCCTCTTCTTCATAAAGATCATTCCACTCCTCCTTTAAATCAGCTAGGATATTGTGGAGTATAACGCAAGTCATGATCCAATTATTGGCACTTTTGATCTCCAATTTTTTTTGAAATTGGATTCAGAGCTCCCAAAGACTTGAAAATTGTCCTTTAAAATACCTATAGCATTTTCAGTCCATACACTTGATTGGGAAAGTTGATAATTAAATTTAGTTTTGGGGTCTTTTTCTAAGGTTGCACCATGGAAAGCAGGTATAATGTACTTCCCACTTGCATATGCTGAGTCTGAAAGGAGGTACTGAGATTCATCAAAGTATGAGTCTGGGGTTTGAGAAATCCTCATTCTTTGGAAGACAGAAGAGTCATGACATGATCCAGGGCAGCCACTGTGAAAAGCAATAAATTTTTGATTTACATCACATATAAGTTGAACGGCAATAGAGTATCTAGAAGGAAGATAAAAATTTAGTTCATGAATGATGTGAAATTGGAGAAGGTTTTGAACAAACCTTTTTTTGCGATCAAAATAATGGTTCTCATCATGAGAAGGCTTTTGACTCAAAGGTATAGTTGTGCCATCAACAAAACCTGAACAGCCAGGGAAACCTTTGGCTTGCATTACTCGAGAGGATTCAAGTTGTTGTTCTGGAGTTGGCCAAGAAAGTGTTTTAGACTTGAGGGAAAGGATAGCAATCATACAGCGCTTGGTGTATAATATCACGGTACCATATCGTATGTTAAAGAGATTATCCAAATGTCTTACAGCAGCACCATTTCCATTTGAGCCAAAGTGACGTAGTGCAACAGCAAGTTGAATGGTGGGATTACACTGTTTGTTATGGGAATTGTTATGAAAGATAGGATGTTCAGAGATGAGTTGATAAAGTTTGAAGAAATAATTGGGTGAAGCTCTAAATAGCTGAGTGAAGTTTAGTTGGGGAATGTTGAGAATGGAGCGGAGATCATATCGGGGATCATGATAAAGATTTGGCCCCCTGGAAATGAGGTAACACTTTTTGGAAAGAAAACACAAATAGGCCAAGGCATCTTCCATATCAGAGTCAGATTTATAGTAGAGAACTAAAAGTAAAGTGATGGAATTAATAGTGGAGTGAAGTAGCCCTCTAGTAGAGAGGTGCTTCATTCTTGTCAGTAGTATAGGTGTTGGTAGAAGGTTTAGGTGATGAGTGGGAAGTGGGAATTTGCTGCCAAATGTGCAGTTGGGGTGTGTAGATAGAAAAAAAACTTAAGTGTTCGCCACCAAAATTAAGTAGCATAGAGTGAGGAGAGACTTAAGGATGGCATCAGAAATTATATGTCATGTTACTTTCTTAAAAATCCATCATGAATGTGATGAGTTTGGGATCAGGAATTAGGAACAGAAATTGGGGTATAAGAGGCAGGATAATGCATTATCATGGATTCCTTATCCACTAGCCCCGGGGCTAGTGGATAAGAATCTTCCGCAATTAATAATGTCTGTACCCGGGAAAAAAAATTTCTGATCCCTAATTGCGGATCCCTGAACATTGATACCCCCTAATGTATGTGTTCTAGATGAGTCAGAGAGAAAAAAGGATAAAAATAAAAAACAAAAAGTGGAATGATTATTATGATAGTTTTAAACTAGACAGTGATGATTGATGAAGTATTGAAGTTAATGGTTTTGTGAGTATGTCAGCAAGCTGGTCTTTTTATTTTACCCAGGAGATGGTTGCGTGAATTTGATACAATTGCTCATTGAAGTAGTAGAATTCCCTGTCCATGTGTTGTGTAAGCTTGTTTGATGATTGATCAGCAGAGATGTTGATTGTTGACTCATTATCACATTGTAGTTCCAACTTGCCTGTGAATTTAATCATATCTTCAAGTAGATGCTTGATTCATATACCCGTTTTTGTCATAGAGCTTAAAGCCATTAGTTAAGTGTGACTTGTGGATTGGGCCACACATGATAATCTCTTGAACAACCAAAATATTGGGAAATCTTGTATGGTGATTAATGACCTGCCCATCAACTTGGAATACTGACCTCCCCAGTTTGCTTCACTGTAGGCTACTAGTTTTGGTTTGGAATTTACTGAAAATTTGCTAGGGTATAAGGTCGGTCAAAGGTCCTTTGTGTTTTGGAGGTAGGCTATAAGGTTATCTAGGGTAGTCAAGTGTTTTTTAGATGGACATTTGGAGAATCTGGCTAGGTAGTTTACGCTGAATGATAAGTCTGGTCTGGTGCCACTTGCAACGTAACTGAGGGAACCAATAATTGACAGATATTTTGTTGGCTCTATTGGTTGGCTGTCGATAGGGGAATTTGTCAGATTAGTTGAGTGTCGAAGGGGGGTGGTCTTCTTACCTTTTGTTGGATTGTGTGTAGTCAGGATTTTGTTTATGAGTTTTGATTTTGAAAGTGTAAAGCCGTTAGTATCTCTAGTAATTTCAATTCCAAAAATTGATTGAAGACCATTTTGACATTTAATCATTAGTTTTTGGCTGAGTAGATGCTGAAAGGATTAAAGGGTTTTTGTGTTGTTTGCTGTGACCAGTCCATTGTCAATGTGGATCCAAATGATTGTTGAATTGTCATCAGTATGTAAGACATAAAGGCTTGCATTGTAAGGAAAAGACTATATCCATTTTTTTGGATATTTCCTGAGATTTGTAGCCACCAGAATCTTGCTTCTTGGCATGTTACATAGAAGGCTTTTTTGAGGTTCAGAGCCTTACCATCTTGTTGTTAAAAACCCAGGGGATCTTTAACCCAGATTTCTTCATCAATATTTCTGTGGAGGTATGCAGCAGTAACTTCAAAGGATTTTACTGGCCAATTTTTGACTGCATCAAGTGTGAGGATTCATCTTTGCAATGTGAAAGTGGCTGCTACCACAAAAGTCTTGTTATAGTCAATTTCAGCAGTTTGTTTGAAGCCTTTCACCACATATCTGGATTTTTGTTTAATGATGGTAGCTTTTTTGTCCGCTGTTTTAGTGAAAAGCCATTTGGAATCTGTAATTCAGGTGCCAGGTGGTGGCATTAGGCGGTCCCATACCTCCATTCAAGTCATGTTTTCAAGTTCATCAAGGAATTCTTGATGCCACTTCTCAGAGTGTGTAGATTTTGTAGCCTCTTTGAAAGTTTTCAGAGCTGTAGATTCTAGGTAACCTGAAGCTTTTTCAATGGTTTTGATGAGCTCTTCCTGTTTGTCAAAAAAAATTTCAGCTGTGAAGTCTCCTAGCTGTAGGGTTTCAGATGAATTGACAGTGGATGAATGGTTGACAAGGTGTGGAATTAAAATTTTTGTATTTTGGGTTGGTGAGTGGGGAATAGATTCCCAGGCTGATACAATGACTCTTTAGTGGCAGGGTTCCAGGACATCCAGCATTTTGATCCCAGGGGAAAACTGATTAGAATGCATTTGACTACTCAGTCATCTAGTTTTAGTCTTGTTTCTTGTGGGATATGAACAAACGCTGTGGCACCAAATGGTCTAATCATATGGACAGAAGGAGTGTTACCAAAGAGAGCTTCATACGGTGTCATATTGGGGCATGTCTTGTTTGGAAGTTGATTGAGAATATATGACTCCCACTTATATGCAAAACCCCAGAAGAAGTTTGGTAAGCTGCTTTCCAGTAAAACTGTTCTTCCCATATCAGAAACTGGCCTGTTTTGGCATTCTATTTTTTTATTTTGTCTGTGGTTTTATGGGAGAAATAATTCATGGATCACACCTTTCATGGCAAAGAAATTCCTAAGCTTTTTATTGACAAATTTTCCCCTGTTGTCTAAGCAGAATGTTTTTATGAGTGTGTTACATTGATTTTCCAATCAAGTTATTATTTCTATTAGCTTGTTGGTTGTTTCTGATTTCTGTTTCAAGATGTGACACTCAGTATAAGAAGTAGCAACATCTTTGAGTGTTAATGCATACAAACCATTGTTAAATGTGGTCTCCTCAAGTGGTCCTATAACATCATCAGTGAGTAGTTTGAGGTATTGGAAGTTGCAATTGGTAGATAATGGCAAAGCTGATCTAGTTCTTTTAGATATTTTGCCCTCAGGGAGAGATTTGGGAAGACCAATAGCCATACCATTATCAATAAGGTTTTTAATTTGGCATATGCTAGCCTGGCTGAATAAAGGTGGTAATAGTATAGTAGGTCTGTGTCTTTTTGTGAAAGGTTTTTATTATTGTATTTTGGAGGGTTGTGTTATATGGAGGAAAAGATTGAAGGATTAATAAGGGATTTTTTTTCAAAAATTAGTGTGTTGTTTGTTGTCATAGTCGGGATAGGTGTCTTGGGGTTATCAGTTTTTGCATAAAGTAGAAACCATCAACGGTTTGTGAGAGTGGATTTTAGTATGAGTTCATCTTGGAATTTTATATAGACATTGTTATGTTGATTGAAGGACATGCCAGCTCTTGCACATATGAGTGAAGCTGGAGATATCAGCATACATGTTGCTTTTGGGAAAAAATATACATTTTTAATGAGCACTGTCATCCCACCTAGACCAATGAAACACATGTTTCCCTTCCCTGTAATAAAATTGGGGCCATTTTCAGTAGCTACTTTGAGGGGAAGAGGATCAGAAAGTGCAATATTGACTCACATAAGAGGTGTGGCAGATACTTGGTTCCATGACATTGGTGAAGCGTGGTTGAGGAGGTGGTGGATAGGGGCAATCTTTACGTAAGTGTCTGTTTAAGTTACAATTCCAGCATTTAATAGGATTGTATGCATCAGCTTTAGGTGTGGGGTTAGCTGTTGAGGTAGATTGTTGTGGCTGGTCAATGTTGTGGTCAGAAACATTTTCTAAAATTGGAATTGATGGGTAGTTGAGCGGTTCAGCTCCATGGATCCAAATGAATTCCCAAGTGGTGGCAATAATCTGGTTCATTGTAATGCTGGTAGGTGGGATCCTGTCAAGGCGCATGTAAATTTCAGCCTCTTGTAATACCTCAATTTTAATTTTCATTGGTTTGTCAACAGCATTGTGCAACATGATTGAGAAAAAATCATCTTCTGTGAATCAATAACCTTGGTCTTTCAATTCATTAAGAATTTCTTGTAACTTAGAGTGAAGTAAGTCTGGGTCACCTAGTAAGCTTAGCTTGAGCTTCCAGATTTTTTATGAGGTTTAATTGTGATTCCCTCTATGCAGCGCTGAAAAGGTCTAGAAGGTGTGTAAAGGCTATGGGTGTTGGTCGTTTATTGAGTATTTGTTTTTGTAAGTTGGCGCTGACAGAGTTTAACAGGATGTTACATCCAATTTTCTCATGATTGGATGATATGGAGGGCTTTTGTAGCTCAAAGAAAGATTCATCATTTATGTAGTCAATTAATAGTAGTTTAATTTCTTGCAGCCACAACCAAAAGTTTGATCCATCCAATTTTAGCGTATGTGGCCAATCCTTGAGTTCAGATTTTACATTGGCTATTACCATAGCTGTTTCTTTACGTTCTTCCCTAGAATGTCAATCATAAGTTTCAGGTGGTGATTTGTATTCATCTTATTTGGTTTCATTTTTCATGGATTTTAGGGTTTGGGAGGTGTGAGAAGACTGTCATTGTGTAGGATGAGGGATGTGCAATGGTCAAGGGGTTGACATTGATGGTGGGATGCTTTTAATTTTTTTGTTAAATGAAAAGAAGAAGAAAAAAGAACTATTCAAAGGACTTTTTGGGATGTCTCCCTCAAACTAACATTGGAACCTGTAAGGGGATTAGTGCTGGTGTCCTAGTAGAGGATAGAAGAAAGAGACAAAGAAAAAAAGGGGGGCCAAAGGAAACTTGAAATTTTTTTTAAAAGAACCAATGGAAACTGGTAGAGAATAGTCAGA
Organism: Hemileia vastatrix; assembly: GCA_030280995.1. Lineage (NCBI taxonomy): Eukaryota > Fungi > Basidiomycota > Pucciniomycetes > Pucciniales > Zaghouaniaceae > Hemileia > Hemileia vastatrix. The sequence continues at coordinate 16,683,367 of JASXTE010000017.1, forward strand.
GGAAAGGAGAAAGAAAAGAAAAAAAACACCAATGAAAACTGGCTATTCAATGATGGCCAACAGAAACAGGCAGTATGATTGATAGCGGGAAAATCTTTAAGGGCGCATAACCTGTTAGGTGGGTAGAATGTTTGTTTTTGGTAATTATTCTTAATGCAGTTTACTAACTAGAAATATTCTTTATATATATAGTGCTGCGGCTTTGTAGAGTACTAAACACTAGTAATTATTGAATGAGTAACACAATTAATGAATATTTTTAACATGTGTTTAGTTAAAGAATTTACATATGGCTGATTAATATTGCAATTAAGTAACAAATAGCGCCAGTAAAATGCATATAGCTACTGAATATTTGCTGAAACAGCTGCAGATGCTCTTACTAAATATATATTTGCTTCTCTTTAGTGTTACATAAACATTGATTTTTATCATATTACTATCAATTATTAACCCATTAATTAATTATGTATTGCCTGTAACATTCCATTACTGTCACTCATAGGTATCTGTTTATTTATCTCTGTTTCTTCATTACCTTTATTGACTGTTAACTTTCTCACATTCAGGTTGGCTCATAAGCATTTTCCAACTCCCTGATTCTTTAATTTAAAAAGTCTTTATTAACTTATAAAAGGTTAGAATCTTAGTGTTACATTGTCATTTATTGTTATCATATTACTATCAATTATTAACCCACTAGTTGACTATACATCTCCTGTAACATTTCATTACTGTCACTCATAGGTTGGTTCATAAGAATTTTCCAACTCTCAGACTTTATAGCTTACAAAGTCTTTATTGATTTATAAAAGGTTGGCTCATAAGAATTTACCATCTCCTTAAATTTTTGACTTACAAAGTCTTTATAAATTCATATAAGTCTACAATTTTTAAAGACTAACAAGAAACCATACTACCTCAATCTCAGTCCCAAACTCAGATTAAATTAAGATTACCAAGATCTACAAATACATCATTCTGATTAATAAAAGTTCATGCACAAACACCAAAATTTAATAAAAAAGAATAATGATAATAAACTATCATTAAAAAATGAAGGTAATGGTATATGATAAAAGAAAGACAAAATAAAACAATAATCCACCCCCTCTCTGTTAAACCCAAAGAGGGAAGACTACTACTAGTTCTAACACTAGCCTAAGAAAAGACTGACTATTCTGATACAGCAGTGAGACTAACTAAGACTGACTATATCGGGTCTACCAACAGTGAGGGTTACAACTATGAGACACTAAGAAGTAACTGGATTACTATATAAGTTACTCAATGAGGAGCACCCCACAGTTCTTTCCCCATAAAACTCCCTTATGCAATATCCCTTGCTTCCACCTATTACAATGCATAGCACCCATAGCACTCCTCCTCCTCACCTCTCAACTCAATCCTAATATTACCCCTCTTTTACCCTTCCTTCCCCCTGTTCTCCTTCTCAAAATTCTTCAACTTCTCCTTAGCATTATCTAAGTCTCCTACTGGCTCCCAAGATCTATCTCCTACTCCATAACCTTTCCAGTGCACAAGGTACTGAGCATTTTTCCTGTACAAGGGCTTAGAAACAACCTTTTCTACTTCAAACTCCTCCTTATTTCCAAAATAGACTGGCACTGGTGGCTCTTCTGGGTGTCCTGATATTGTATCTTCTTGGTGCTTTGTGAGCAATGAGATATTGAACACTGGATGTACTTGTCTCATTGAGATTGGTAGTTCCAATTCATATGCTGAGTCAGATATCTTGTGCTTGATCTTAAATGGGCCCACCTTCTTGTAATCTAGTTTGGTGCTTGGGCGCAGTGTAGAGAGAAATTGTGAGCTTAGCCAGACCTTGTCACCTACCTCTAGTGCCTGATGTTGAGCCTTCCCTTGATCATGGTGGTACTTCATTGACCAATGGGATATTATGAGTTCTGCTTCTAATTCCTGACAGATACTCAGTATTTTCTGAATATGTTCTTCAGATTCTGGAACTTTCAGAATTGATGGGGTACCAATTGAGAATGTTGGTTGGTATCCATAGTTGGCATAGAAAGGTGACATGCCATTTGCCGCATGTGTCTTGTTGTTGTATGAGAATTCAGCCAATGTTAGAAGCTGCACTCAATCATCTTACTTGGAATTAATGAAATGGTGTAGATATTGTTCAATTTCCTTATTCACAATCTCAGATTGCCTGTCAGTCTCTTGATGCTATGCTTTTGAAAAAATGGGCTTAATGTTCAATTTCTCATACATTTCCTTTTAAGACCTAAGAATGCAGACTACCACTAGTACTAACACTAGTCTAAGACGGGACTGACTATTCTGGATACAGAAGTGAGACTAACTAAGACTGACAATGTTGGGACTTCCAAAAATGAGGGAAGATGGGACTGGGTATGCCAATTGACAGTGAGACTAGAGAGTAACTGGATTGCTAGATAAGATGTCCAATGAGGAGAGCTCCACAATTCTGGCTCCATATAATCCCCTTATGCAAGTTCCAATCTTCCACCTCTTTACAATGCATAATTCCCATAGCACTCCTCCTCCCCACCCCTCAACCAAATCCTAACATTACCCCCTCCTTTACCCCTCCTATCCCCTGCGCTTCTTCTCAAACTCCTTCAACCTTCCCTTTGAATTTACCAAATTTTTCACCACTTCACAGGACCTATCTCCAGCCCCATAACCTTTCCAATGAACCAAGTACTGAACCTTTCCCCTATATAACCTCTCAGAAACAGCCTTTTCCACTTCAAACTCCTCTTCATTTCCCACCTGGATTGGAGCTGGTGGCTTGTATGGAGTCCCTGGGACTGTATCTTTTTTAATCTTTGTGAGAAATAAAATGTTGAAGGCTGGATGTACTTGCCTCATTGAGATTGGTAGTTCCAGTTTATAAGCTGAGTCAGATACTTTGCATTTGAATTTAAATGGCCCCACTTTCTTGTGATCTAATTTAGCACTTGGGTGCAATGTGTAAAGGAGACATGAGCTTAAACAAACCTTTTCACATACCTGTAGCATGTGATGCTGGGTCTTTCCTTGATTGTTGAGATAACTTGAGAGCCACTTCTAGTTCTTGACATATACTCAATATTCTTTGGATCCACTCTTCTGATTCTGGTACTTGTAATGTGGATGGGGTACCAATTGAGAATGTTGGGCGATATCCATAGTTAGCATAAAATGGTGACATGCCTGCTGCAGCATGTGCCCAGTTGTTGTATGAGAATTCATCTAATGATAATAACTGTACCCAATCATCTTGATGATAGTCAATAAAGTGGAACAAGTATTTTTCAATTGCTTTATTCACTATTTTAGATCTCCTGTTAGTTTGCAGATGCCATGCTTTTGATATGATGGGCATAATTTTCAGTTGCTCATAAATTTATTTTAACAATTTAGAGTTAAAATTAATTTCCCTATCTGATACTATACTTTCAGGAAATCCATTTAATTTCCAGAAATGTGCCACCATTAATTCTGAAATCCCCCCTGATGTAGCCTTGGTAGTTGTGGGAACAAAGTGCACCATCTTGGTACAGCAGTCAACTACTGTGATGATAGCATTCTCTCCTTGAGACTTGGGCAACTCCACTATAAGATCATAAGAAAGTTTCTTCCATGGCTTCTTGGATATTTTTAACAGGTTTGGTGGTGTGGTTTTTGGAATGATCTTTTTCCTCTGGAAAGAGTTGCATGCTGCTACATAGTGCTGGATATATGTCTTCATGGAATTCCAATAAAAATGGTGATTCAAAAGCTGCACAGTCTTCAGTGGTCCTGAGTGTCCTTCCATTTGGGAATCATGCCTATAGTTGACCACCTACCTCTTGAGCTCTTCACCATTTGGCACCACTATCCTCCCATTCTATTACAGCCCTTCCGCTACTAGGTGATACTCCTCCAATCCTTTCCTTGCCAATACCTCTTTTGATAACAGAACCTTCACCAACTCCTGAACCCCCTCATCATTTTCATGCTTTCTCTTAACCCATTCCATCAAATATTCATTCGCCAACTCCACCTCAACTAGGATTGCCCCCTCTTCAAGGTCCCTCTTCAATAATGTTTATCCAAAAGTATTTAGCTGGTAAGGTTCTGGGTGCAAGTCAGGACATCATGACAGTGCATCCGGTTTTCTAATTTTCTTCCCTGGTTAGAATTAAACAACAAAATTAATTCATCTTAGCAGTTCTTCCCAGTGTGCTTGCCAGTGAGTCAACTTTTTTGTTGTTAGGAAGGTTTCCAAGATTTTATGGTCCATGTAAGTAATAACTTGCAAATTTTGAGGACCTCCTTTCATATAGTGGCACCATGTGCATATGGGTTTTACTAGTTTTAATAACTCCTTATCATATATTTCATAGCTCAATTTGGTACCTAGAAGTGTATGTGACAAAGATGCTACTGGGTATAAGACATTTTTGGAATCATATTGGGATAACACTTCACCTAGTTCAAAGTCTGAGCAGTTTTGTTCTAGAAAAAATGGCTTTAGTAAGTCTAGGATCACAAGAATGGGGGTTGTTACAAATTGTCTTTTCAGGTAGTCAAACATATCTAGTTGGCTACTTGTCCAAATGAATTTGGCTTTCTTCTTTGTGAGGTCGTGCAGTGGTTTGCAAATGTGGGAGTAATTTTCAATGAAGCAGCATTAAAAAATTGAAAAGCCTGAAAATAACTGAAGCTCCTTTACTGATGCTGGTGTTGGCCATTCTTTTACTGCATTTACTTTATCTTGGTCTATTTTTACCCTATTCTTTGAAATGATCATACCTAGGTAGGGGATTTCACTTAGTGAGAAGACACATTTTTCCAGTTTTAACCATACTTATTCATCTCTCAAGTGATGCAAACAGTCCTTTACATGTATCTGGTGCTCCTCTATTGATCTGGAGTAAATCAAGATGAAGTCCAGATACACTGTCACATCTATTCCTATCCTATCTCTGAAAATGCTATTGGTGAAGTGTTGGATAGTGGCAGATGTGTTACATGGACCAAATGGAATTACCAACCATTCAAAATGACCAATTTTAGAGCCGAATGCCAGTTTGTGTTCATATCCTTCTTTCACATGTATGTTGTGGTAGACAGCTCTAAGATCTTGGTATAAGAAAATTTCTGCACCCTGAAGACTGTCAATCAACTCACTAGTCAGCAGAAGGGCATATCTGTTCTTAAATTTCAGTGCATTTAATCTTCTGAACTCCATACATGGTCACAGTGACCCATCCTTTTTACCTTAAAAAATCACAGGGACTTCCCAGGGATATTTCAATACTCTGATGAAACCATTCTTTAGATTTTCATCAATCATCTCTTTTAGTGCTGTTGACTCCAAGGTTGGAAATGGGATTATGCAGCTAAATTGAGGAGTTGCACCTGGCATCATATCAATGGCAAAGCTGTATGGTCAATGAGGTGGTAGGGTCTTGACTTCTCCATCTCCAAACAGTGGTAAGAATTCCCAATAAGCTTCAGGGAGAATTTCCTTAAGGATTTTTGTTGTATTTGTGGACTGGACATTAGCTGAAATATTGGAAGATATATTCAATTCTGTTGCATCACATTCCAGTTCCTCCTCTTCCTCCAGTGCCCCCTCCAGGTCCTGAAACTTAGCATAAAGACAAAGAGTCAGTTCTTGCAGAAAGTCTACTGATGATAATAAAACACCAGGAGATTTTTCTGGGCAAGGCCACTGACCCCTGAAGGGTACAGGGGGCCAATTCTTTCTCTTAACCTTCCACATTTACATCCTGTGCCTCACGCCTTCTCTTTCAGCCCCTTTACTCCTCTTGGTGTGCTCCATCCCCTATTTGGTTTTTCTCTGGAGCTCCCTGTTGGTGACCCATCCCCAGCCTGATTCTTAAAATCAAGGGGAAGCATTAGTTGTGATGGAAAGTCAAATGATGATAACAGAACATCAGAAGACCTTCCAGGATAGGCCCTTGACCCCTGAAGGGTCCAGGGGGCCGATACTTTTGTGCCAGCCTCCCCTTTTCTTCCCATATGAACTTTCATTTTCTTTCAGTCAATTTTTGGGCTATACTGGTCCTTTAGTTTTGTTGCATATTCCTTGCACTTAGACTCCATTCTGTCACACCAGAACCTGCATACAACTTTTTCTTTTACTTCTCCTTTCCCACCAGGAAATCCATCAAACATAATTAAGCACCTGGGGTTGACCAATTTTTCTTTTCTCATTTTATTCCTTTGTAAAAACGTTTTTGAAATAAAACAGTATTTGGCCCCACATTCCAGCAGGTCTTATATATTTGTTGAGGCATCAAGGTTCATGAAAGGTAAGTTTAGTATAATATGATTATCATCTAATTCAATTGGCTTACATGCTGATAATTCCTCTACTAAATCTAACTTGTTCTTTCCCTCTAATCTGTTCAAGGAGGGCACAACATTCACTCCTGAGTTCTGTCTTTTACCTGCACCCTTCCTGCACTATCCTCCACTTCACTAACCCTTATTTTCCCCTTACACTCTCTTGTCAGATGACCACTACTCCCACATTGGAGGCACAGCCCTTTACTCATATGCCTCTGGTATTCCACATCAGATAGCCTTATTTTTCCACTAGCTCTGTGTGCATTCACTGCATCAATATCCATGACGTTCATATCCTGAGTTATAGACCCACTTTCCTAGTTGCACCAGTAGCAAGCACCACTCACTCCATCCATGTGCTGGTGTGTGAACTCATTATCAATTTAAATGGCCAGGTCCATAAGTACCTGGAGAGAGGTGGGGCACAGATGATTGATTAAGGCATTCCTAATTTTTTGTGAGAGCTCATTTCTGAAGTGAGACATGAGTGCTCCTTCTCCCCATCTTGTGACATAGCTGGCATGGCCCTGAAGTTATGACATGCACTCAGAAATAGAGTGTTTTTGTTGTAATTGGTTGAGCACATGCTCTGAGGTTGTGGCCACATTGAGATCACCAAAGGTTAATTAAAATGCTGTCATAAACTGATGGAAAGTTGTTACCAACTTTCCATTTCCAAGGAGTTCCTTTGTATATGGCCTTTCCCAGCATGCCACCTCATCTGTGAGGTAAGAGATTGTGAATCCTATTTTTGATTTCTCATTGGAAAACTGATGACTGTTTAGAAGGACATAAAGGTTTACCTGTGATGCATACTGATCTTCACAGGGGCATTGTTTTCCATCAAAGATTTCTTGGACTTCAATCATTGGGCCTTTTACAGGTGGTACCTGTGCTTTGGCTTTGGCAGAATCCAACTCTGCTTCAGTGGGGCCACAGGATGAATACTTTTTCTCCACTAGAAATTCCATGAGTCTTGTGTTCTGTTCTTGAATTTCAGCAAGAAGTGTTGCATCAGGTTGATCTGAGGGGTTCATAATCCTTTTGTAGTGGGCTGGTGATAGATCAGACAAAATGTTAAGAGCTAAGAGGATGGACTACTGCTAGTTCTAACACTAGCCTAAGAGGGTTCTGACTATGTTGGGGCTGCCAACAGTGATGGTTACAACTGCTAGTGACTAAGAAGTACCTGGATTACTAAATAAGTTGTCCAATCAGGAGCACCCCACCCTGCTTGCCCCATAAAACCCCCTTATTCAATATTCCTTGCTTTGGCCTATTACAATGCATAGCATCCAAAGAGCTCCACCTCCTCACCCCTCAACCCAAATCCTAACACTCCCTGACTTAATAAAATTACAAAGTCTTTATTCATTTGTCAAAGGTTGGCTCACCAGCATTTACCAACTCCCTAACTTTATAACTTACAAAGTCTTTTAAAATAAATTTATAAAATCTAAAATTTGTAAAGAAAAACAAGAAACCATCCTACCTCAATTTCAATTTCAATTCCAAACTCAGATTAAATTAAGATTATCAAGATCTACAAATTCATCAATCTGATAAATAAATGTTCATGCACAAACACCCAAACTTAATAAAAAAGAATAATAATAATAATAATAATAATAATAATAATAATAATAATAATAATAATAATAATAATAATAATAATAATAATAATAATAATAATAGGGGGTATCAATGTTGAACAATCCGCAATTAAATTAATTGCAGAAAATAATCTGCACACCCCAATTCTCTTCCGCAATTATTTTTGTTAATAATTGGGTTATTAGACACTTTACATGTCAATGTTCACCTCTATCCTACATTTTTTTACTCAATTTTTCATAACCACATCTTGGACAACTTTCTGTCATAACCACATCTTGACCTACTTTCTGCCATAACCACATCTTGGACTACTCTCTGGATATGGCTTCTAACTTGCTGTACACTCACATTCTCATCCCATCCTGTCCATTCTATCTGTTCAGAACCCCTCACCATCTCATTTGCTTGTTTCTGCTCCTTTTCATCTTCATTTATATTTTAACATGCCTCGTTGTCCTAGATCTTCTCAAAGGCAGCCATCACCCAGTTGTTCCTCAAATCCCACTACTCCCTCTTTCCCCTGCTCAGCCAAGAAATCTAAGACCTTTCAATTGAAAAAAGATTATCATCTCATTCTTATCAACTGGCTTAAACCAAATCTAAATATGATTCTTGTTTTGGTACTGAATATGCAACTAAAGTAGGACGGCCCCCAGCATCAAAAGTTAATGGCTATCTTTTAATGGCAAATGAATTACAGAATAAGACCAAGGGAAAGATTGATCTTTTGCCTAAACAGATCTCTGAATGCTTCAAGCATTACCAAGCCAAATACAAGAAGGCAAAGGCTCTTTCATCTTCCACTGGTTTTGGGGTTACCAACATTGATATAACTAAGGGTATCAAATCCATAGACAATAAAATTGATTCTTTATGTCCTTACTTTAAATAGATGGATGCAATTTTTGGAGAGCGAGCCAATGTTAATCCTGTAAACATGTTGGATGGATAAGATCCTATCTCCAAACATGATGTTGAAGCAAATCATTTCCCATCCTTTTCCTCCACTCAAGCCTCCCCTCATTTGAATGAGACAAATCTAGATAGCTTTTCTGTAGATCCTATTGGTGAATTAACCCAACCAAATCTAACTCAGTTCTGTCTCTTTTTTCTTTTATCTTATCATTTCTATTTTTTATTTACTTATCTTTTTCTTATTTCTTAAAAGGCTGACAAACAAACCCAGGATCCTCAATCAACTGAGTCTGAAGGTAGTGACAATGATGAGGAGGGAAATATGACATTGAAAAAGAAGTGTAGGGCTTCATGTAGTCTAAATTTCCACTCACAAAGAAGACAAAAAAGTGATACTTCATCACATACCCCCTTTTTTGTCTATGGAACAATTTTTAGAGAAATGTGATGCTGGTAAGTGATACCATACCTCTTATTACTTTACTCTACTTTTCTTCTACTTTATAATAATTTTTATTATCACTCTAGAACAAGTAGAAATTGCTAAAGAGACTCTAAGCTTTGAAAAGAAGAAATATGAGCTCTCTTTAAGGAGGGATGATAGGCTACAGGATTTGGAAGAGAGGAATTACAAGCTCTTTTTACAGAAGGATGATTGGGCCCAAGATTTGGAGGAGAGGAATTAAGAGCTCTCTTTACAGAAGGATGGTTGGGCCCAAGATTTGGAGGAGAAGAAGTTTGAGTTAACTCTAAGTATTGAAAAATCAAAAAAAGAGGAGAAAACACTCAAACATCAAAACCTATTAGAGCAGATGAAATATAAGTTTGATCATGAAGAAAATTTCAAAAAGAATGTTTTCTTGATAGAATGTGTTAAAGCTAATAAATCTGTTGAGGAAATTGAACGTTTAAAGAAATTGTTGGATGACTAGTTTGTTTTATTTCTCTCACACTTCAAATTTTCATATTTATTTGTACATAAAATTTTATCTTAATCTCCTGTATTTCTTTACTCTATAAATCATTACTTGAATTTTCATATTAAAATGTTAAATATTCTTTTTTTTAAATAAAATTTTCATGTCTCCTTTGAAAATTTGACAATCCCCCCCTGGATTTTTTTGAAGTAAGGGGTGGGTATCACCAAAATTCTTTCATGTCATGGATCTTGAAAGTCTTATATGAAACTTTGGCTTTACTACCCCCTGCATTTTACCAGTATCACTAAAATTCTTAAATGTCAAGAATTTCACAAGTCTTATAAGAAATTTTGGAAAACCCCCCATGGATTTTATTGAAGTAAGGGACGGGTATCACCAAAAAATTTTCACCAAAATATTTACAAGTCAAAAAAATTCTATATCTGTTTTAAAAATTTGGCAATACTCTCCCCTGCATTTTGTTGAAGAAAGGGATGGGTATCACCAAAATTTTTCTAAGTCATCAATTTCACATGTCAGATTTGAAAATTTTTCAATACCCCACCCCCTGCATTTTATTGAAGTAAGGGGTGGAAGTCATCTAAATTTAATATAATTACATAAATTATTAAATAAATATCTAATATATATCAATTTCCCTAGTTTAAAGTAATGACAATTCCACAAGCCAAAATGCAGGTCAAATCTAGAAACAAAATTTTGGGACTTTCCACAGGTATAGGCTAGAGGAACCCCATGAAATAAATAAATGTTATCATGATTACCTGTTATACAACCAAAGGTCATTGGCTCATCACTTTACTTGAGCAAATTGATATATAAAAAATATTTATTAAAAATTTATGAAAAAATATAAATTTTTTGATGACAACTCTAATCCCCATACTTTTTGGATCTAGACAAAGTTTTTTTAAATCGATTAACTTTACATTCTTTCTTTACCTTGTTAATTCTTTGAATCAACATATAACTGATTTGAAATGAGAAACCAAAATGTGTTAAATCTTGACAGGATTCCAAACCAGGAGGAGCTTTGTTCGTTTGATGATTATCCTTAGAAGAATTCCAAATAGTTTTGATGATACCATTTCCCAAACCAAAATCAATGATGCACCTGTGGTCTGGAAAATATAAACCATGACCTTTGATTTTAGCTGGAGATGGTATTGGTTGTCCAGTTATCGGATTGATATATGAGAATATACCAAAAGTAAGAAAATTGGTGTCATTCCTATTGATATGAGTCCTATTGTGGAATCCAGAATGAGTGATAATAACATTAGAAAATAAAAAGATATTCATGGCTGATATCTTCCCATTTGGAGTCACACCAATTCAGTATTCCAAATTTGGTTGCAAGTTTATAATTTTTTTCAAATGCTTTATTACAGAGCTTTTTGAGTCAAAGAGCAAGAAAAGAGTTAAAGGAAGGTAGAGTGTCCCATAAGAAAAAATCTTCATCTTTTTAAGCTTCAGTAATTTTCTTGAGCAATGAATATATGCCTATATAATTGAAATAAGTGAAATGATATTAAGAATGGAACAAAAATTATTAGACATACCAAGAGAATATCCTTTAACAAAACCAGGTCTCCAACCAAATCCAATCATGATACCACCCAACAAATTTGTATTCCTTATAGGTAATCTAACCAAAGCCATTTGATAAAGATTTATGATAAGATCCAATAGTTGATTAAAAGATTCATCTTTTACACCATCAAATGAATGAACTTCCAAAATGATTTGAGCCTTATAAGTATTACTGATTACTGCAACAGCTCAATCATCTTCAAATTCAGTTAGATATTTGATATCTTCTAGTAATTGTTTTGGATAATAATTTTTTTATCTACTTTAGTTTTATGAAAAAAAATGTTTGGGATATGACAAAAATAACTTTCACAGAGAATTTTATTTTTCAGATATCTTTTCTTCTGATGAGACTAATTATCTTTAGTTTTTTTTGATGATTTAGATGATGAATTTTTTTTTTCAGATATCTTTTCTTCTGATGAGACTGATTATCTTTATTTTTTTTGGATGATTTAGAAGAAGAATTTTTTTTTCAGATATCTTTTATTCTGAGGAGACTGATTATCATTAATTTTTTTTTGATGTTTTAGAAGATGATTTTATTGAAGTTAATTTTGAAAAGATGATAGAGATGATAAAGATGAAGATGATAAACTGGATAAAGATGAAGATGATAGAGAAGTAAGGGGTGAATCTGAAGAAGAAGACATTTTTTTGATCTGAAAAAAATTTAAATGTAAAAAAAAAAATTCAACACATATTTAAAAAAAAAAAACTCACATAATTATATCTTTTAAAATAAAAATTTAAAACAATATCCTTTTAAAAAATTAAAAATTAAAAATTAAAACAAAAAAAAAATTTAAAAATTTTCAGTAAAAATTATTTCAAAAAAAAAAAAAAAATACAAAAGAAAACCTGAAGTTTGGTTTTAAAAAACCTTCACAGAAAATCCTGTCAAAATAATAATAAAAAATATATATATAAAATATATAAAAAAAATCTGTAAAAGAAAAATCAGAACAAATAAAATTAAAAAAAAAATTAATTCAGTAAAATTATTTGTAAGAAAAACTAAAAATTAATATCTAAACCTTTTTTTGTTTTGTAATTTACAGGGAAAGACCTTAATAGAATGTAAAAGTTATTTTTTTCTAAAATTCTGCCAAAAAAAAAATATTACATTTTAGTATGTTTTTTAAAAATAGGTAACCCCTCTTTAACTCCCATAACAGTCCCCTTTCCCCCCCTTTCTTTCTCTGAAATCACCTCTAAATTCCCTCCCTCCTTGCCTCAAAACCACCCTCAAATCCCCTCCTTGCCTGTCTCAAAATCCCCCTGAAACCCTCTCCTTAATTGCCACAACCCCCCCCCTTAGTTACCTTAAACCCCCCCTTTTACCCCTCTTTGTATTTCCCAAACCCCCCCTTTCCCCCCCTCTTTAGCTGCTTCCAACCCCCCCATTTAGGTCCCATCCCCCCCTTCCACTCCCCTTAAGCCTTCTCTAGCCCCTCCTCCTCCTTAACACACAATTGCTAAAAATCGTATGTTAAGAAGGAGGGGGGGTAGAGGTGGCTAAAGGGGAGTGGAAGGGGGGGAGGGGACCTAAAAGGGGGGAAGGAGGGTTTTGAGACGGGTAAAGAGAGGAGAAGGGGGGAGAGTTGAGGCACCCAAAGAGAGGGGAAGGGGGGGTGATGAGGCGCCTAAAGAGAGGGGAAGGGGGGGTCATGAGACACCTAAAGAGGGGAGAAAGGGGGGATTTGGGACAGGCAAGGAGGGTGAAATAAGGGGGACTTGAGGAAGGTAAGGAGAGGGGAGAAGGAGTAACTTGAGGCAGGTAAACAGAGAGGAAAAGGGGTGAAATGAGGCAGCTAGAGAGGGTGAAGGAGAAAAAAAAAAAAAAAAAAAAAAAAAAAAAAAAAAAAAAAAAAAAAGAGAAAAAAAAATTAGTCTAACATTGAAAATAAAAAAAAAGGACTTACAAAAAAAAAAAAAAAAAAAAAAAAAAAAAAAAAAAAAACAACAACAAAAAACAACAAAAAAACAACAAAAAAAAACAAAAAAAAAAAATTCATGATTAGCAAATAAAAAACAAGAAAAAAGAAAAAAAAAAAAAAAAAAACTTACCTGTTGAGATGAGTTGAGAAAATAAAAGTAACAAAAATATTTGAATGATGTTGAAGGAGAGGATGAAAAGTATATGAGTGAAGAATGAAAAAAAAAAAAAAAAATCACTGACAAAATATGTAATTTTATGTTGAGCTGGTGAAAGAAAACCAATGAGCCATCCAAAAAAAAGATATTCACCGTAAATTCCAAAAAAAAAAAAAAAAGAATATGCAACAAACCAAAATACCAAATCAAGTGAATAAAGTACACAATGAGGACGTTTGGAGAGTAAAAAAAATAATTTAAAAGGGTGGTGAAGAGAAATGTTGGAGAGTAATAGGCATAATGACAGAGTGTATGCTGGTTGAATGAATGTTTTGTGATTCAAGGGAGGGGAGAGCCGGTGCTAATTCAGGATCCTCTTCTTCATAAAGATCATTCCACTCATCCTTTAAATCAGCTAGGATATTGTGGAGTATAATGCAAGTCATGATCCAATGATTTGCAGTTTTGATCTCCAATTTTTTTTGAAATTGGATTCTGAGCTCCCAAAGACTAGAAAATTGTCCCTTTAAAATACCTATAGCATGTTTAATTCATACTCTTGATTGGGAAAGGGGATAATTAAATTTAGTTTTGGGGTCATTTTCTAAGGTTGCACCACGGAAAGCAGGTATAATGTACTTCCCACTTGCATATACTGAATCTGCAAGGAGGTACTGAGATTTGTCAAAGTATGAGTCTGGGGTTTGAGAAATCCACATTCTTTGGAAGACAGAAGAGTCATGACATGAGCCAGGGCAGCCACTATGAAAAGCAATAAATTTTTTATTGACATCACATATAAGTTGAACAGCAATAGAGTATCTAGAAGGAAGATAAAAAGTTATTTTATGAAGGATAAGAAATTGGAGAAGATTTTGAAGAAACCTTTTTTTGAGATCAAAATAATGGTTACCATCATGAGCAGGCTTTTGACTCAAAGGTATAGTTGTGCCATCAACAAATCCTACACAGCCAGGGAAACCTTCAGCTTGCATTACTTGAGAGGATTCAAGTTACTGTTCTGGAGTTGGCCAAGCAAGTGTTTGAGACTTGAGGGAAAGTATAGCAATCATACAGCACTTGGTGTATAATATCACGGTACCATATCCTATGTTAAAGAGATTATCCAAACGTCTTACAGCAGCACTGTTTCTATTTGAGCCAAAGCAACATAGTGCAACAGAAATTTGGATGGCAGGATTACGCTGTTTGTTATGGGAATTGTTATGAAAGATAGGATGATCGGAGATGAGTTGATAAAGTTTGAAGAAAGAATCGGGAGAAGTTCTAAAAAGTTGGGTGAAGTTTAAATGAGGAATGTTGAGAATGGAGGCCAGATCATATAGGGGATCATGATAAAGATTTGGCCCCCTGGTGATGATGTAACGCTTTTTGGAAAGAAAACACATATAAGCTAAAGCATCTTCCAAATCAGAGTCAGATTTATAGTAAAGAACTAAAAGAAAAGTAATAGCATTCATTGTTGAGTGAAGTAGCTTCCTAGTAGAGAGGTGTTTCATTGTTGCCGGTGGAAGGGTTATGTGATGAGGGAAGTGGGAATTCACCGCCAAATGTGCAGTTGGGGTGTGTAGATAGAAAAAAAACTTAAGTGTTTGCCACCAAAATGAAGTAGCATAGAGTGAGGAAAGACTTAAGGATGCCATCAGCAATTATGAGTCATGTGACTTTCTTGAAAATCCATCATGGATGAGATGAGTTTGGGATCAGGAATTAGGAATGGAAATTGGGGTATAAGAGGCGGGATAATGCATTATCGTGGATTCCTTATCCACTAGCCCTGGGGCTAGTGGATAAGAATCTTCCGCAATTAATAATGTCTGATCCCGGAAAAAAAAAATTCGTGATCCCTAATTGCGGATCCCTGAACATTGATACCCCCTAATAATAATACTACTAATAATAATAATAATACTAATAATACTAATAATAAAATATCCTTGAAAAATAAGGGTAATGGTATATGATAACAGAAAGACAAAATAAAACAATAATCCACCCCCTCCCCTCCAAAAAAATGAAATAAAAATAAAATAAAATACTAGAAAATAGTAGTCAAATGGCAATACAGATGGAGATACTGATGCCCAATTGTGTAATTAAGGTGAAAGTGAACAAAGTCACAAAAGAAATTAACAGTCTATCATGATGGATAATAAAAATAAGAGAGAAAGAGAGTGAAGGGCCCAATCTCAGTACCAAACCCTTCAAGATCACCTCAACTCTACTCCAAAATTATCAAGTATAAAATCAAACTTAACCATACAATCTCAATATTTCAACATCTTAACATATAAATGAATCATGAGCCTTTCAATTTAAATAATTTTACAAATCCATCTCTGAAAAAAAAAAAAAAGACACAAATATGATACAAAAAAGAACTCCCCCCCCCCCCAGAAAAAAAAAAAAAAAAAAAAAAAAAGCCAGACTGGAAAAAGGGGCACAAAATTAGAAGCCTTATATATACAGCCTTAAATATACATGTAATCAAAATCATCTTTAAAATCAAACGTCTTAAAAAGTGTCCAGAACTTTCAACGAAAATTTAATTTAAGTAAAAACTATATTAATAAAATAAAACAAAAAGGAGCATAAAGTATATGAGCATGAACAAAATGACGAAGTGTCGTGTCAGTGTTGATTAAAAAGAACGTTTTGTTCATTTATGAAACAAGAGCACTCAACTAATAGCATATCACTTAAAACATGGACAGAGGTAGTAATACAGGCTGGCACCAACGCAGGATGAGTTTTAAATTCTTCTAAAATCACCTAAACATGTCAAATCAAATCAATGGTGAGTAAATATATAAAAAGGGTGAGTGAGTTAGTGAGAATAAGAATGTGGAGACAGCAAACATTAGTGACATCCACACCAAAGCCGTATTTACAGATTTGGCGAGCCAAAAGGCTTGAAACTAATTCCGTACTCCAGATGACTAGACTGGCGCTTGTAGTGAGAGAATAGGTATAAGGATCTAGATCATCATTAAAGGCGAAAAAGGGATAAACGTTGACATTGGGACCGAAATGAAGAATGGTGAGCCAGCCTAAAAATGAAGCCATGGTGACGTTCTCAGCTAGATTTCGCAAATATAGGGCTAAAATGAGGATTCCGAGGAAATCGAAAGGGTGAATGAGTTAATAATGCATCGACAATCAATCGTAAGTGACTGACCATGGGCTATGGCTTCCAAGTGGTCTTCATAAGTTTTGCCATAACCAATGAAAAGCAAGATATTATGGTACAATCTCGTCATTGTAAATGGATACCATATTACAACCCAGGCAGAACTCAAGACTTGAACAGCAGCAAATTGAGTAGGATCCCTCAAACGGGCAAAGAGGTTTCGGTAAAATACAAAATATGTTCTTGTTTAGTTCAAGGAATATATATATATATATATATATATAAAGGGAGAGTGAGTGTATTTCGCTCAATAAACATTCAAAAGATGATGGATTTGACTGACAGAAAATAATAAAACTTCATGACAAAAAGTAAGCCACGAGATCTGATTCGACATTCGAGAATCCAGCAAGCAGCTGCACTTAAGATTTGAACTGTAGCAGTCCAAGTCCAAACATAAACGATTCCGTCCAAAGAAGAGTGAGGCAAGGTTGATAAATAGACAGATGCAAATCCTTGACCCATGATGAGGATGATGATCGCCAAGAAGATACAAGCTAAAAACCACAAGAAGCGAATGTAAGAAGCCGGCATTTGCTTTCCAATGACATGTTCAAGGAACCTGAAAGATGAGGGCAGAGAAGAACCCGAGTCAAAAGATCAAGGAAGAAAACAAAAGCGCCAAGATGGACATATAAGGTCGCATACGTTTTTTGCATGGGGGTCATACTTCTTCGAAATGAATTGCGCTTGTCTTTACGAAGTTTGGCAAAGCAAGCAAGGGCGGGCATCCACATCGCTAAGAAAGCAAGCAAGACCCAGCCAGTTTTTCGTTCCCAGTCAGCATTCCAGCCAGGAGGATGTTCCAAGTGCTTTTTATAATACGGGGTGAAGAAGTTCAACTGATGGAGGACGAGACCAAGAAGGATGATGGAAATCCAAGTGATAGAATAGGTGATATGGCCACCAAGACGTTCTGGCCACCAATTAAGACGATAGAGGTCGAAGAGATTTGTGATGAAGATGAGGGCAGCGGCAAGATAGAAGCCAAAGTAGACAAACAAGAAGAACCAAAAGTTGGCATCGAGAAAGGAAGGCGAAGGATGGTGGACCGGAGAGTTATTGTATGGATCGTGTACAGGAAAAGGGATAGCAGCCCACGCCCAAATCTGAGGAGAGAATAGCCAAGGAGTGAGAAGAAAGAAAAGAACTTCTCCAGGGATGAATAAGTGAGATTGAGCCTACGATGAAGCATGGCAAAAGAAGGAGAACAGCCCAACGGCGGAACCAATTGGACAGCCAATATTGGACATGGTTGGACGACGGCCTGAGGATGCTGTGGTGCTCCTGGGGGTCAGAAAGAGCGCTTTGTCTGTGGAAGAGTGGATGTGAGTGTGAGAGTGGATGTGCTCTGAATCTGCCAGGCTTGATGGATGAGGAGGAGGGTGGGGGAGGAAGATCCTCAATGGTGTCGCTGCCCTGCTGGAAGGCATGGAACATGATCCTGGCAGGATGAGTGGTCAGACGCCAAAAGCAGATGGCAGGCTGATTGGCGTCTTTATAGCCAGGACTTGTAACCTGAGGAGGATTTCCATTCACGGCCAGCAATGTCTGCTAATATCAATCTTCTGTCTGTCCCTCCCACGCCCACGTCTCCCTCTCCCAGAAAGCGCCACAGCACCCTCCTTAGTATTACCTTGAGGTTAAAGCAAAAAATATCGTTGGTAACTGCCCTCTCACTTTCTGGTTTTATTTTTTATCATGATGTGGGATGTGGTTTGAGCTAATGTTTTTTCTTCTTCTTGCTCCTCTAGAAATCTGCTCCTTCCTCTGCCTCCCAAATACCATCTTCATCGTCATCTCCTGCTTTTCTTAATCATCATAACCCTCTCAGCATTCAACCTTGTCCAAGGCCCTCTACATCTACCTTTCGTTTCATCACAAAACATCATCCTCTGAGACAATATAAAAAAGTTCAAATAGATGTCATTTCAAAGCCTCTCGCCTCAATGTTAATCCTCTCTCTTGTTTTATAGACTGAAACTTGGTTTTATTATATCATCCATTGATCATTTGGTTTCTTTTTCATTCTTCTTTGATTGGTGTGTTCTTAGACACGTGTGCCACGCTAAAGATTTCCACCAAGCGGAACAAATCTTAAAATGCTGGAAGGCTGAGGATCTTGGAAAAACACCACGTCAGTTGATCTTGTAGCCTTGTTTTTAATATTTTGTGGTCATCATCATATCATTTGCGTTAGTGATGGATGGTGTCTGCATTTCATTTCCTGATTTTGATCGAAACATTTTTCTTTTACTCACAGACGAAAACTGGGCGTTTTCCTCCAGGCCTCACCCTAGCCAAAAAACTGCTCCTGCAGCCCAAACTGTTTGCAAAGGTCAAGTTTTGGCTCAAATTGAACCAAATTCAGGATGTAGCGGAAAACTTAAAGTCATCAATCGATTTGTAACCCCTGATAATTCAGAAAGCACTTATACTGTAGCCCTTCCAAAATCAATTCCTTTTTTTGATCATTCCCTTCACCCTTTATCTCTTCATAACAATAATTCCTCTCATAGTGTGATACCTTCTCCCCTCTCAAATCCTTCTCAACCAGATGTTTTAGAACAGACAATTATCATCAAATCTACTAAAAAAAATAATCGGCTTTTACTTACGTTTGATGATCACATCTCCCCGACTGAAGACAATACCCCTCTTTCCCCTTCAGGACTATATTTTATCCCCGATAATGAAATTTCAATTACAAATGGAAAACGTTCATTTATTCCCAGTCTATCAACCCTTGAAAAGGCTGCTGCTGCAAAAATATTTTTTGAGAATCATTATTGTGGGTCCTTTGATATATCAATTCCTCTGTATTATATATCGACTTCGCTTTTTTTTTATTTGATTATTTTGTCTGCTTTATTATTATTATTATTATTATTATTATTATTATTAGTATTATTAGTATTATTATTATTATTATTATTATTATTATTATT
The DNA here is from genome assembly GCA_030280995.1 of Hemileia vastatrix. Taxonomy (NCBI): domain Eukaryota; kingdom Fungi; phylum Basidiomycota; class Pucciniomycetes; order Pucciniales; family Zaghouaniaceae; genus Hemileia; species Hemileia vastatrix. The sequence goes on from JASXTE010000017.1 coordinate 16,703,040, forward strand.
ATTACTATTATTATTATTATTATTATTATTATTATTATTATTATTATTATTATTATTATTATTATTATTATTATTATTATTATTATTATTATTATTATTATTATTATTATTATTATTATTATTATTATTATTATTATTATTATTATTATTATTATTATTATTATTTATTTTTTATTGCTAACCGATTCTACAAATCAGATTCAATTCTTAAACGGCCAAGAGACCGAGATCAGAGAAGAATTATGCTTGAAAATGAATTAGACAGACTCAATCTTCCGGCTCTAGAAAGAACAAATGTCATCTCAGCATGGAACATGAGCGAAACTTCTTATCTCCGCGAAGTTCGTACTCGTATTACACCTAACAGTTTTATAAAGTTAAAAACAATAGGTCGTGGAGCATTTGGTGTTGTGTCTTTAGTTCGTGAAAGAAACACGAATCAGATTTTTGCTATGAAACAACTTCGAAAGGCAGATATGTTAAGGAAAGGTCAAGAAGGTCATGTTAGAGCTGAAAGAGATGTGATGACTGCTGCTAGTTCAATCAGTCGTTGGATTGTTCGACTTGCTTATTCATTCCAAGATACTGATCATTTATTTCTCGTTATGGAATATATGAGTGGTGGTGATATGTTAAATTTATTAATCGAGAAAGATCGGTTTGATGAAAATATGGCAAAGTTTTATGCTGCTGAAATGATTTTGGCGATCGAAGAAGCTCATCGACTGGGTTATATTCATCGTGATATTAAACCTGATAATATTCTTTTTGATCGAGAAGGTCATTTAAAAATATCAGATTTTGGACTGGCAACTGATTTTCATTGGTAGGTATATATATATTTCTTTCTTTCCTTGAAAATTTCATGATATCATCTTTCTTGCTTATTTTATCATATATATATATATATTATTTTCCTTGCTTTTTGATTTATTTCCATCTGCAATGTTTCTATTGACAAATTTGAAATCTTTTTTGAAAAAAAAAAAAAATTAGGGCACATGACGGTGCTTACTATGAACAACAAAGGAAGCGATTACTACGAAAATATGGAATTGATATAGAAGATTCTAATCCAACCCCTCCAACGGCTATGCGGCATCTACTAATTGATGATTTGGTTGATAAAGGCGTTTCAAATGATACTCCTCCTACCGGACATTTATCTTCTGGGAGATTGCTAACCATACGTGATCGGCAACAGAGAAAGTTAGCTTATTCAATCGTTGGAACTAATAATTAGTAGGTGAATTCCTTATAGGTTTATTGGTGTTGTGAAATATGCTATTTTTCGACAGTTATACACAGAAATCAAAGATTATTTCTCTTTTATGTGTAGTTAATAAGTTTTACTCATTGATTTTATTTATTTTATATATATATATATATATATATATATTTTGGGGGGGCTTTGGCTTTTCTTTTGGTTTGGTTGTTTTACTTTGGGTGAATTTCTGATAAAAAATAGTATGGCACCTGAAGTCTTAAGATCTCAAGGCTATGATCAAGCTTGCGATTGGTGGAGTTTAGGTATGATTCCATTTCTTAATAATTTTCAGATATATATATCTTTCTTCCTTTTAATTCATGACAATATATATACGCTAGGTATTATATTATATGAAATGTTATATGGGTACCCTCCGTTTACATCTAAAACTCGACCCCAAACACGCGCGAAAATTATAAACTGGAAAAGTCATTTTCGGTTTCCACCTCATATTCCTGTATCAGCACAAGCCAAAGATTTGCTAAAAAAACTTATTTGTGATCGTCAAGATAGGTTGCGTAGTTTTTCAGGTTTTAAAAATGAAGTTGGTCAAATTAATTTGAGATACTCTGAGAATTGGAATGATGCCAGGATTCCTCCCGATAAAGAACAGGTTGTCAAAGAGGGTTTCAATAACCTTAAACTTCATCCTTGGTTCAGTGGTAAGTAATTGAACATATATATATATATATATATTTCTATGTTCTTTTTTTTTTTTTAAAAAAAAAAAGTCCAAGATCTCATTTGCTTAAATGACCTACTGACTCTATATTCTTATTTTGCTTTGAATAATTGTAATCAAAATCATAAAAATAATCAAGATATTGATTTCGAAACTATTCATCTGCAAAAAGCACCTTTTACCCCGAATCTAAAAGATGAACTAGACACACGTTACTTTGATGACGACATTGAACCCAATCCACATGTCGCACCAGTAGCAGCCGGATTAGGTGTTAAAGCAAAGCCAGGATTAGAGCAAACAAGAGATCCTTTGTTAAAATATCAGGAATTAATGAGTGTTAGAAAGAAATTGGCGTTTGTTGGATATACTTATCGAGGACCTAGAAGAGAGGTGTTTGATCCTAGGACTGGAATTAGTATGGTTTATCAAACTCAAAAGGGAAAGTTCCTGACTTCGACCGAGGATGAGGGGTTACGAGAAGATGATGGGGATGTTTGTTTAGATCATGATGTTGAGGAGAATAAGGATCAACAGTTGAAGCAACAGCAACAGCAGCAGCATCAACAGCGAGTGGAGTCTTCCGAAAAAGATGAGGTGGAAGAAACGGAAAATATTGTTCCTTTTTTGGAAGATAATGATCAGTTGAGTGGCAGTGAAGATTCGGAATTTGGGTTACGTGTGAAAAAGATTAGGAGTATGTCTATGTGAGAATGTGTGAATGTGGAAAGATTTTTTTTTATTTTATTATTTTATTGTGTGTTTGTGTTTGTGTTTGGCCAAGGAATCAAGATGATTAGAAGGGAATGACAAAATAGTTTTTTTTCTAAATATTTAAATATATATATAAGGATTTTCAGGTGAATGTTTTTTATTATTATTATTTCTATTTTTTTTTTTTAATGTTAGTGCTGTCATTAGTATAGTATTGTCATCCAGATGTGCAGTTTTTTATTTATTTTTATTTTTAATTTAATTTAATTTTTTGTAATTTATATGATAGGAAGGCTTATATAATTGGACTTTTTTTTTTGTTGTATTGTAAAAGGTATTGACTTGATGAACTCTCAATCAGATCAGACGAATTAGTGATGTTTCATATGGTGATTTTTGGTAGTTGTTCTCATATTAAGAACTATTACTTTCACAGGCACTTGAATATTCTTCACTAGGAGAGTCTACTGGCCATCATTTTTTGGTATTTTAGTTTATTCAATAAGATTTATTTGTTTTTCCTCACAAATATGATGTTTCTGCCAATACTTTCTACATCTTATGAACATATGTGTTATTTGTATATTTTCTTGGGGATAATGGGGTAGAAGGTTTATGAAGTTTATCAGTAGGAGGTTTTTTTTCTTTTCTTTTCTGAAGGCTTAAGTGGATCCATTTTCCTTGGGGGATAGTGTTATGATTTGGTTGAGAGGTGAGGAGGAGGAGGAGGAGGAGGAGGAGGAGGAGGAGGAGGAGGAGGAGGAGGAGGAGGAGGAGCGTGATAGGTACTATGCATTGTAAGAGGCAAAAGAGGGGATATTGCATAAGGGGGTTTTACGGGTCAAGTGCTGTGGAGTGCTCCTCATTGAACAACTTATTTAGTAATCTAGTTACTTCTTAGTCTCTGGTAGTTGTAACCCTCACTTTTGGCAGCCCCAACAAAGTCAGTCTAGTTTTTCTTACTGCTGTATCAGCATAGTCAGTCCTGTCTCAGGCTAGTGTTAGTGCTAGTAGTAGTCCACCCTCTTAGGTCTTAACAGATAGTTTCATGGGTTAATCCTTTTGTATTCAATAGAACTTCATTGCGTTATCATATGAAAGAAGAAGAGTGTTTTCTAACATTTTCAGTCCTGGAAAGAACTAAATCCTTCTCCAGGAGTTTATTAGTTTATAATGTATTTTTTTTTTTTTTTTCCATGAATTATAATCTGTTTTTTGGATACATTTCTCTTCTCTTCTCTTCTCTTCTCTTCTCTTCAATTTTTTTTTTTTTTTTTTTTTTTTTTTTTTACAAATTTTTATTAAGAAAGACAATTGGGTTTTCTGAAGAAGAATACATAGTATCTTGAGACAATCTTTGCTGTGTTAATGCAATATTTTAGCCACCTAATGGTGCTTCAATTAAAAGATTTTCATTCTTTTTCAAGGTATCCTCACATCCATCCAATAAACAAGACTCAATCAGTAATAAAGAGAGATTTGTAAATTAAAGAGAGAAAAAAAAAAAAGTGATAATACTAATTTGGAAATGATCTCTTCATTGGTTCATTTATAACAATTTATTAAATTATTCACTCTTTTGTATCTTGTGTTATCAATATCAATCTGACCTTGAATCTCCATCAAAAGTTGGGTAATTTAATTTTTATTATTTATTTTATCTTTATTTTTATTTTTATTTTTTTTTCAACTTTTTTATTTTTTTATTTTTTTTTTTTTGAAATGGTTCATTCATTTGTTTAATTGAATTTTTTTAGATTTAGATGAATTTTTTTTAATGAGTCAAACTGTCAGCCAGGCTATACCAGGAGCCCAGTAAATGTTATGTTAATTTATTGGACCTGAAAGAGGGCGTAAGAATCGCATTTGATGTACATAAATTAATATTTTATTGCATAATAAAATTATATAAGTATCTTATTAAGTATAAGTGTTATATTAATTTTATTGTTATATAAATTATTTATACATTTAAATTAAGCATAATATATTTTATATTCTACAAATAATGGCGCATTTTTATGTATTTACTAATTATAAACTAATAATTAATTAATTACAAACATATATTATACTTATATGTGTAAAATTGACTTATAATGTAATTAAATTAATTAATTAAATTTATATATTAAATAAAACTTTTTATATATTATTAAACAATAATATTGGGCGCTTTTTTGACCCTTAATTGTGTCAGAAAAATTATTAAATAAATTATAACACTTATTTAATAACATAGCATTGAAATCCCCACTTTAAATTACAAATATCATTAAATTAATTATATGTTTCATTTAAACTAATTATTGACTTAATTACATAGTTAAAACAATTAATTAAAATTGCTTTAAACTGGATTGAATTGATTACATGAATTTTTGGTGTGAAAATAATTCTATTTGTTTTACTTAAACCCTTTACATGTCACTATAATGTCTGTTTTGAATTATTTTACTCACTGTTCTCATGTTTCAAACTTACTTGGTTACTAATTATTTTAATTAAGTGTTTATGGGAAATTATGAGGGGAAAATTAGTTACTTACTCATGGGTTTAGTTGAATGTCTCATGTTTTTCTCTCAGTCTCCATGTTTTAGTTCTATTCTTTTTAATGTCTAGTTTCATGTTATTCCTTTTTGTAATTATTATATGGTGACGCTTCAGAGGGTTCTTTGCCTATAAAAGGCTTTGGATTATCCCCTGTAGCTGCATCATTATTTACACTCAAACAAATTTCATTATTAATTTCATTATGTTTATTATCTTTTATATTAGTATTCTTAATCTAATTTAAAAAGTATATAAGTAATTAAAGGTTGCCTTAAGTCTCATAATAATAATAGTTATCTGTCGTGCATTGAAAATAATTGCTAGTTAAATAAGTATATTATAATTTAAAAACCCATACCATAGTGTCAAATCCCCAAGCAACTTTGTCGCCTTCCCTTTTAAAATACTTATACTACTTAATTTCTTTACACCCTTATATTACCTTGTCTTCCTCCTCTCTATTTTCCTTCTTCTCCTTCTCCTTCTTCTAGACGTCCAGCCGACAATTGAGAGCCTTTCCAAACAACAACGACAACTGCAATACTTGCGACAAACAACATAGCGCACGGACCACCCGGACAAAAAAAAAAGAGAAATTTTGCCGCAACTGTGTTTTGAACTTGGGTTCAATCGATTTGTTTTATAATAAATTAAATTATATATTATTTTGAAGTGATTTTACAATCACTATAGTAAGTTCACCTTTGCACCTCTCACTCATATTATTATATTTTTACTTCAATAACAGTGTTTGTGGCTTAATTGCTGATTCACTGAGTGTAAGTTTTCTTTATATTAATTTTTTTTTAATTATTTTTCCTAGTTGACCATAATAGAGTAACACTCTTAGTCCTAGGAGACAATAAATTTTTAATAAATTATTTAATTAATTCTATTAATTCTTTTTTGTTTATTGGTTGACCATAATAGTACTCAGTACTTAGTCCCAATATTACCATTATATTAATTTTTGGTATTAATTATTTTGGTTGACTAATAAAACCTTTGTTGGTTGGTCCCATTTTAATTATTGTTAATTCTTAATAAACAATTGTAATTAAATTTATTTGTATTACATTTTTTTAATTGATTTTTGATAAAATTTAAAATATGTTCTTTTGTTAAAAACTCAATAAATTATATTTTATTTTGAAATAACAATTTGAATCATTAAATAATTTTAATTCTCCTTTAACAGTTTAAATGTCCAGTAGCTTGGCTAACAGCATGGATAACTTACATGTGGATGAGATTGAAGTGGATGTTGACACTGAATCCGTAGGTTCTTCTAAATTAACTTAAAAATATTATTCAGCTGACAAAAAACCTTCAGGATGTGGAAATGGCAGGAGAAGTGGCAAAACCCCCTCACCAAACACCTCTGAAATAAGTAAAGCCTCTAATAAATCAGGACAATCCACTCAAAGGTATAAAAATAAAAAAGATACCTCTAACCCAACAATTAAACAATCTGTCCAGCCACATCAAAGAACTGAAGGCAGAAAACATGAAGTACAAGGCAAGGGTAGACACATTCTGGCAGCAGATTCAGGAGTTATTAAATCCCAAACAGGCTCAATCTCCTCATTTCCCAGCCTCCCAGCCTCAGTCTTAACCTCAGCCCAATCAGGCACCCAGCTCCCTCACCCAAAATTAAGGCACTCTGCAAGTGGAGCAGTTGAAATGGGATTACCTGATGACCCATTACCAACAGAATGTTCAGCAACCAACAGCTCAACACCCTTGCCCATCCAGGACACCAAAATACAATCCATCTTCTCAGCCCCATCCTTATCAGGGAGGCAGAAGAAAGAAAGCACAGGGGAAGTTTCCTCCCTTGCCATGGTAAGTAATTTGTTTGATAAAAATGTTGGTATGTATAATAACAAATATTCTTCAGGTAATAATGTGGATCCTGGTGAAAGAAAAGTTAAACCCTTGAAAAGACAACTTCCTTTGATAAGTAGCCCCAATGATGTAATTAGAAAATTATCATTTTATGAACCTTTACATTTGACTTCTACTTCTTTAATTAACCCTTCTCTTGAAATTAAGAATGATTCTGTTTCACCTGAAGTCTATACTTTAATTGAGAAAACTTCTGAAGAAATATTGAAAGATACACTTGATTTTAATGTTGTGAAAGATAAACATTTGAGAGATATGTTAATACATGAGAGTGATAGATAAAATAATTTGCATTTACATTGCAAAGTGAGTTCTTCTGTTCAAGAAGCTGCTTATTTCAAATTGAAAGACACATTAAATAATGTCCTTACTCAACAAAAGTCTATTAAATCTGATCACAGATCACTTTCAGATAAATACAGTCACCTACACAAAATTATTGATGATCTAAAAGGTGAAAATACTGCTTTGAAAAATGACAATATGCTTCTGCATAGTGAATTAAAAAATTGAAAATTGATTCTCAGAATTTGAGTAATAAATGCTCTATAGATGAGGACAGAAACGCTCTATCTATTTCTAGGATTAATGATCAACTATCTTATATTCCTGATTTGAGAAATAAGTTATCTGATCATGAGAAACTATTTCTGTATTACAGGCTGTCCAAACTACTCATTATCATGAGTTAAGAAATATTGCTCAAATTTCTGTTAATCATAATAATAAACAGCCTGAACAGAGTGGTTCTTCTCTTCCTTGTAATGTACCAATTTTAACAGCTGAAATTCATTCTGAGAAATCTGTTACATCAAACAGAAATAATTTAAATTCTCACAGTGAGCCAGCTACCTCTGTGAATAATGAAAAATCTTAACACCTTTCAAGACTTCAAGAATTTATAACCTTGAATAATTCAAACCATAGTATGGAACATCCCAGTAGCCAGAAAAATTGGCCTACGTTGGATCAATATCCTACCTTTGATGATGATTCTTCATCTGATTGGCAACACTTTATCCAAAGAATTGATAATTTAGAGAGATCTTATAAACTACCTGATGAGGAAATTGTTTCTAAGCTAATTTATTTATTTTCCAATGTAGCCTTGATGTGGTATGAATCTGTTCTATTAGATAACAACCATTATACATGGAATGATTGGAAATCCTTGATTGAGAATCAATTTGTGGTTCAAAATTTAGGTTGGCTCAGCAAAGACTGTATGAGAATACTAGATATTTATCCTCCTCTGTTGAAAAACCCATTGTTTTTCTTATGAAAGTAACCAAAATCCTAAGAGCAGTTGATCCAAAGATGGATTATGATATTTGAAGAGATAAAATCTTGTTTAAATTGCCAAATTCTCTTAGAGACTTAATTGTAGCTAGAACTGAGCATGTGAGGGAACACTCTTCTTTCATTAACATCTGTAATGAGGTACTGCTCAACCATAGATATGAACCAAAGAATTACCTTGGTAAATCTTATCATGATCACAATAAACCCTCTACAAAGCCCCCAGAAAAATCTGGTAAACACTCTGCCCCAGTTGCACCTAAAAAATATGAAACAAATACTTGTTATAAATGTAACAAACCATGGAAAAAGGGTCATGTTTGTGACAAGAAAATTCATCTTGTTGAAAAAAATGAAGACACTGATGAGGCTGAAATTGATGACAATAATTCTTCTAGTGACTGTGAAAGTAATATCTCCTATGACAATGACTCTGTTAAAGATGTTTTAATGTTGGAACAGGATGTCCATTATTTAGATAATATATCTGAAGAATGTGTATTGGATTTATCTTCAGTGGAAAATGCTGAAATAATTAAAGATATTACTAACAATTCTATAGCCATATCCCTTTTGAAAGAACCTGTTATCATTAATGGTAAAAATGTTGATGTAGTTCTTGACTCTGGTGCTGGAGGAAGTGTAGTGTCTGAAAGAGCTTTAGCTTCAGTAGATAAGGATTATTTGAGTAAATTATTACCTATAACTTCTGAAAAATGTAGAGGGTATGGTTCTACCTTAATTCCTATTGGCAAATACAAAACCTCCGTATTCTTCAAATATAATGGTGGTTTTGTCAGAGCTATTTGTGAATTTGTTGTCATGCAAAATGATAATTTAAGCAATTGGTCTATTATGGGTAATGATATTTCGACCATGTTTGCTGTGAAATTGGACCCAGAAAACAATTTCTTCACCTTGGGATTGAATGGAAAAAGAAAATTCATAACTTCCTCCCCTAGAAAACCTTCTGGGCATCTGTTAAAGTCTTGTAACTCCCTGATCCAGTGTAAAGGCAGACCAACAATTGAAATGGATGATTTATTAAATGAAATAAATACTGCTTCTTTTGGTGATCATTTAACTAGTGAACAAAAGGATTCTATTATTGCCTCAATTACCTCTTTCCCTATGGCTTTTGCTCATGGTTCTCATGTCTTAGGAAGTGTTCAGGAAGAAATGAAAATTACCTTATCTTATAACTTGAGTGATATTCCTCCTAGTCTTAAAAAAACTATATCCTGCTTCTCCAACAAAAAGAAAGGATATTGAATATAATATTGCCACATTATTAAAAATGAATATCATTGAGAAAGTGGATTTCACCCCCAAATATTGTGTCATCTCCCCAGTCTTAATTTCTTATGAAAAAGATAAGGCTAGATTATGTGGAGATTACATAGCATTAATCACTTAAACTGTTGATGATATTTATCTTTACCCAGAATTAATTCAATACATGCTACCTTTCAAGGTTCAAAATTTATTAGTTGTCTGGATGGAAATAAAGGGTATCATCAAGTTCCAGTTGAGAAAAATTCTCAAAAATTTTTGCTTATTGCTACTCATATGGGAATATATAAGTATGTTAGAATGCCATTTGGCTCTAAAAATGCCCCTTCAGTTTTTCAAAAAGTCATGGATAACACTTTCCATCAGGAAATAATTGAGGGATGGCTCATGGTGTATCTTGATGATATCATAGTTTTTTTTTAAACTTTTGATGAACATATGGTTCATTTAAATAGGGTTTTCAAAAAATGGATGAAATAAATATGGCCTTGTCCTTGAAAAAGTGTAAATATGGTTTTTAATCTTTGAAAGTCCTTGGCCATGTTGTGTCAGGCCTACAAATTTGTGTAGACCACAACAAAGTTGCTGCAATTCAAAATGTAAAGGCACCAACTTCTGTAAGAGAAATCCAAAGTTTTTTGGGTATGTGTGGCTATTATAGACAGTATATTAAAAATTATCAGGTCATACCCTTGCCTCTTACCAAACTAACTAGGAAAGATGTTGCATTCATCTGGAATATTGACTGTCAAAAAGCTTTTGATGCATTAAAATGTTGTTTAATGACAGCTCCTATCTTAACTCTTCCAGATTTCAACAAACCTTTTGTCCTGTATACAGATGCTAGCTTTGTTTGTCTGGGTGCTTCCATCCACCAGAAACAAATTATTAATGATAAATCCTCAGAGGTTGTAGTTTGTTATATTTCAAGAACCTTGAGAAATAGTGAATTGAAATATGGTGCCACTTAATTAGAGTGCTTAGCAGTTGTTTGGGCTCTTGAGAAGCTTCATTAATATCTAGATGACCAAAATTTTGAATTGGTAACTGACTATAGTGCTGTGAAGTACCTCTTAAACCTGAGAACACCTAATAGACATATGTTCAGGTGGCAACTTGCTGTTCAAGAATACAGAGGATGGATGAAAATTACCCATAGGGCTGGAAATGTTCACTACTATGTTGATATGCTGTCCATATTGCCTCTGCCAAATAATGACTCCAATCCAGCTTATGTACCTGAAGATGATACTGTTCATATCCATGGTATATTTATAGTTGATATGGAAGAAGAGTTATTAAAATTAATACTGGATTCATATGATAAGGATTCTGATTTAAATAAATTAGTTACTATCTTAAATGATTTTAAGAATGCTTCAATTCAACCATTGATTAAAACTCTTCCTGCAAAGTATCAAAATGCTTTGTTTAAAAGAAAGTTTTCTATTGAAGATGGTTATATATATTATAGAAGAAAGCTTACTATTGTAATTGTAATTCCTCCTTCTATGAAAGAAATTATCCTCAAACTTTGTCATGATGACATATTAACTGGTCATTTTGATCTTGAAAAAACATTAATTAGAATCAAAAACATTTCTTGGTGGGCTAATATGTCTGAAGATACAAAATTATATGTTGAATCTTGTGATTCCTGCCAGAAATCTAAAAGGTTGACAGGTAAAAGAGCAGGGTTATTACAACATATTGAAGCACCTGATGCTCCTTGGCAAATAATTAACATGGAATTTGTCACAGCTCTTCTTGTAGCAGGTAAAGACAGTTATAACTCTTGTTGGGTAATAGTAGATAGATTCACAAAAATGTGCAAATTTATTCCTACCCACAAAGATGTATCCACAAAAGAATTAGCTTTCTTATGGTGGTCTTACATGTTTAACATTATTGGTTTTCCAAAAGCCATTATCTCTGATAGAGATCCAAAATTTACTTCTGAGTTTTGGACCTCTTTGATGGATATTTGTGACTGTGAGTTAAAGTTGTCTACAGCTCACCATCTTCAGACTGATGGTCTAGCTGAAAGAATGATTCAAACTCTAGAAGATATAATTAGAAGGTATTGTGCCTTTGGATTAGAATATAAAGACAATGACAGATTTACTCATGACTGGGTCACTCTATTTCCCGGTCTTGAATTTGCATATAATAGCACTGTTCATTCTGTCACTGAGAAAAAGCCTTTTGAGATTTGGTTAGGTTATGTCCCAAACACTCCTACTCAGATTCTCAATAATAAATTACCTAAGTTGGAACTACACCCTGGTGTAAAATCTTTTCTGCAAATGCAACAGCTATGCAGAAAACATGCTCAAAGCTGTATTGATAAAGCATTTGAATATGAAAAGAAAAGATGGGATAAATCCCATAAAGAATACACATTTAACAAGGGTGATGAAGTGTTGATATCTACTGTCCATTTTAATTTACAAGGTAAAAACAAATTAAAAGATCCTTTTGTAGGACCATTTGTTGTTAAAAGAATGGTTGGAGATAATGCAGTAGAAGTTGTATTGTATTCTCCATATGATAAGAAACATCTTAATTTTCCCATTTCTTTGCTTAAGCCTTATACTTCCAACAGTGACCTATTTCCCAAAAGAAGGGGAAGACCTAAGAAAAACCCTCAGGAAGTCACAGAAACTGCAGAAATTGATAAAATTCTCAATGATAGAGTTATCCTTCTGGAAGGGGTACTGAATATTTATTGAGATATAAGAACAAATCATCTGAACATGATGCATGGATATCTGGCAAGGAGATTTCAAATCTTCCTACTCTGTTAAAAAAGTACAAAAAGAAAAAATCTTAGCATTTTTTTTTGTTTTTTTAGAGTGAGGGAGTGTTAGCCAGGCTATACCAGGAGCCCAGTAAATGATATGTTGATTTATTGGACCTGAAAGAGGGCGTGAGAATTATATTTGATGTATATAAATTAATATTTTATTAAATAATAAAATTACATAAGTATCTTATTAAATATAAGTGTTATATTAATTTTATTGTTATATAAATTATTTATACATTTAAATTAAGCATAATATATTTTATATTCTACAAATAATGGCGCATTTTTATGCATTTAATAATTATAAATTAATAATTAATTAATTACAAACATATATTATAATTATATGTGTAAAATTGACTTATAATTTAATTAAATTAAATAATTAAATTTATATATTAAATAAAACTTTTTATATATTATTAAACAATAATATTGGGCGCTTTTTTGACCCTTAAGTGTGTCAGAAAAATTATTAAATAAATTATAACACTTATTTAATAACATAGTATTAAAATCCCCACTTTATATTACAAATATCATTAAATTAATTATATGTTTCATTTAAACTAATTATTGACTTAATTACATAGTTAAAACAATTAATTAAAATTGCTTTAAACTGGATTGAATTGATTACATGAATTTTTGGTGTGAAAATAATTCTATTTGTTTTACTTAAACCCTTTACATGTCACTATAATGTCTGTTTTGGATTATTTTACTCATTGTTCTCATGTTTCAAACTTACTTGGTTACTAATTATTTTAATTAAGTGTTTTTGGGGAAATTATGGTGGGAAAATTAGTTACTTACTCATGGGTTTAGTTGAATGTCTCATGTTTTTCTCTCAGTCTCCATGTTTTAGTTCTATTCTTTTTAATGTCTAGTTTCTTTTTATTCCTTTTTTTAATTACTATATGGTGACGCTTCAGAGGGTTCTTTGACTATAAAAGGCTTTGGATTATCCCCTGTAGCTGCATCATCATTTACACTCAAACAAATTTCATTATTAATTTCATTACGTTCATTATCTTTAATATTAGTATTCTTAATCTAATTTAAAAAGTATATAAGTAATTAACGGTTGCCATAAGTCTCATAATAATAATAGTTGTCTGTCGCGCATTGAAAATAATTGGTAGTTAAATAATTATATAATAATTTAAAAACCCATACCATAGTGTCAAATCCCCAAGCAACTTTGTCGCCTTCCCTTTTAAAATACTTATACTACTTAATTTCTTTACATCCTTATATTAACTTGTCTTCCTCCTCTCTATTTTCCTTCTTCTCCTTCTCCTTCTTCTAGACATCCGGTCAACACACACTGTCAGCCAGGCTATACCAGGAGCCCAGTAAATGTTATATTAATTTACTGGAACCAAAAGAGGGCATCAAAAGATGCATTCTGTGTATATAAATTTATATTTTATTGCATAATAAAATTATATAAGAATCTTATTAAATATAAATAAAATAAGGGTTATATTAATTTTATTGTTATATAATTTATCTATACATTTAAATTAATCATGATATATTTTATATTCTATAAATTATGGCGCATTTTTATCTCTTTAATAAATATAAATTAATAATTAATTAATTATAAACATATATTTTAATTAAAAGTGTAAAATTAACTTATAATGTAATTAAATTAATAAATTAAATTTATATATTAAATAAGGCCTTACATATCTTATTAAACAATAATATTGGGTGCTTTTTTGACCCTTATTTGTGTCAGGAAATTGTTGAATAAATTAAACTACTTATTTAACATAATAATATTAAAATACTCACTTTAAATTAACAATATGATTAAATTAATTACTTGTTTCAACTAAATTAATTATTAAGTCACTAAAATAGTTAAAAAAAGATTAATATCGCTTTACAATTTAATTAAATTAATTTCAAAGATTGTTGTGTCAAAATATTCTATTTGTTTCAATTAAGGCCCTTAACAAAACATTGTAATACCTTTTTTGGATTATTTTTGTCAGCCAGGCTATCTTAGGAGCCCAGTAAATTATATGGTAAATTACTGGAATCATTAAAGGGAATAATGCTATACATTTTATGTAATTACAATAAAAAATATTATCAAATAAAATTATTTAAATATTTTATAAGTAAAATAATTTTTATATTTATTATTAAAAAACTTTTTATTACATAAAAGGATATTATATTCTATAACATCATGGCACATTTTGTATGTATTCAATATTTCTAAATCAATAAATTAATTATTTAAAATTTTATTATAAGTGTAAAATTCAACTTATAATTATAATTTGAATAATAAAATTTATATAAAATAAATATAACTTTTCATATAATACTATCCATAAATATTGGGCGCTTCCTTGACTCTTAATTGTGTCACTAAAATTACTAAATTAAGTAAAATACTTATTTAATATGATAAATTTAATTTCTCATTCTAAATAGGTTATTATATTTAATTAATTAGTTGTTTCACTTAAAATAATAATTAAATTACTTGAAATAGTTAAAATGATTAATTTAATTTTCTTTATACTGAATTAAGATTTATTATATATAATAAAAGTGTGAAAATAATTCCTTTTGTTTTAATTAAACCTTTTAAGCTATTTGTATTAACTGTTTAGATTATCTTTCTCACAGTTTTCAGTTTTAATACTCACGTAGTTATTCATTTTATTAATTCTATTTCTTTTTGGAATTTTATGGTGGGAAAGTAGTTGCTTATTCACAGGTTTAATTTATTGCTCTTATTTTGTATGTTTTTAATTAAAATTCTTTTAATTATTTTCACATTGTCTTACTCTTTTTCAAATAGTATTGAACCACTCCAGAAGGTCCTCTTGCCTATAAAATGGCTTTGGAAACCTCTCTGGTAGAGGATCACTTAATTACACTGATATTTTATGATATTTTAAATATCATAAAAATTATTATTATTTCTATTAGTGTTACAGTTCTAATCTAAATTTTATATAATTCTAAGGTTTCCATAAGTCTATTAACAATAATAATAGATTGCCACGCATTGAGTTATAATTTATTACAATAAATACATTAAACATCACTTAAATCTACTATTGTGTCATTGCTTATAAAGTGTCATCTTATTTCTCTCCATTAACTTAATTACATTTACTTTCTCAATTACTACTAAAAACCTCTTCTTTATTCTCTTCCTCTATCTCTTCTTTTGTCCTTTGTTTCCTCCTTCTTCTAGACAACCCGCCGATAATTTTACTCACAGTTATTATGTTTCAGACTTACTTAGTTACTCATTATTTTAATTAACTGGTTTGGGAAACTATGGTGTGAAATTCAGTCTCTTACTCATGGGTTTAAGTGTTTGTTTCATTTTTTTTCTGTCAATATCTATGGTTTAATTATATTCTTTTACATTCTTGTTTTACTTTATTACTATTTTGTAAATACTCATTTGTGGAGCTTCAGAGGACCCCTTGCCTATAAAAAGGCCTTGGATAATCCCCTGTAGCCTGATCACTTATTTACTCATTATATTTTAAACATCACATTAGATTTTATTATTGTTTTGTGTGGCCTGTTAGTCCCCTTAAATATTAAATAAAATTATAAAGGTTTTTTTAAGATTTTTAATAGTTAGTTTGTTGATAGTTGAGCAGAGAGAAAAAATAAAATACTTACTTTTATAACCAGTTCACCCCTTGTCATTTTTTTTTTCTACAAATATAAAATTTCATTGTCCCATCTTCTTTTCTTTTATTTCACTTCTATCCTCTTCTTCTTTCCTTCCTTCTAAACAAACTGGACAACAATTCAGGGCCTTTACAAACAGCAACGATTGACTTGACAAAATTTGGACAAACGACAAAGGCACAGACCAACTCGTGCAAAAAGTAAACTTTTCCCACAACCGTGAATCAAATCGGGGAGCGTAATTTAAGGTTTATATATTTTTAAAAGTTATATATTTTGTAGGTAATTTTACGATCACTACTGTAAGTCAACCTTTGCTCCTATCAACTCTTATATTAAATTTTTTATTTCAATAACAGTGATTGTGGCTTAGTGCTGATTTACTGAGTGTAAGTGTTTAATTAAATTTTAATTTTTTTCCTAGTTGACTATAATAGAGTGTTAATACCTCTTAGTCCTAGAAGATTTCACAAATTTAATTTCAATATTTGAATTATTAATATAATAAGTTATATTATTATTAATTTGTTGATTTTGGTTGACTATAATATTACTCTGTACTTAGTCCCAGTAACTGTCATATTAATTCTGGTATTATTATTTTTGGTTGAAATTTAACCTTTCTTTTTTAAGTCCCAAAAATTTATTTAAATCAAATATAATCTTCTTTAATTATATTAAATACTACTTTAAATTTGAATAATTGTATTTTTTTAAAAATAATATTTTAATATAAAAATATATTTTTGTCTTCTAACCTGAAATATTTATTTGTTTAAAGAAATTATATAAAATTTTTTTTTCCCACTTACATGTCTAAAAAATTTAATGAGAGCATGGATAACCTGCATGTGGATGAAATTGAAGTGGATGTTGATAATGAATCCGTAGGTTCTTCAAAATTAACTTACAGGAAATCTTCAGCTGAAAAACAACCTTCATACCCTTCAGGATGTAGAAATGTCAGGAGAAGTGGCAAACCCCCCTCTCCAAACCATTCAGAAAGAAGTCAAGCCACTGGTCAATCAGGAAAATTCTCTAAGAGGTATAAAAATAAAAAAGATTCCTCTAAACCAGAAAGTCAACAATTTGTCCAGCCACATAAAGGAGCTGAGAGAAGAAAGTATTAAATACAAGGAAAGAGTGGACACCCTTTGGTCCCAGATGCAGGAGCTTCTATCTCAAAAGCAGGTTCAACTTCCTCCCATGTCATCAACTCAGTCTCAGCCTCAGCCTTCTCAAACTCCCACCTCCTTCCAGCAGAACCAAAAATACTCTGGAAGTGGAACAATGGAAGTGGGATTATCTCATGAGCCACTATCAACAGAATGTGCAACATCCTCCTGCTCATCAGCCTGGCCCATCCAGAACACCCAATTTCCATCCTCCTCCTTATCCTTACCAAGAAAGAAGGAGTAAGAAGGCCCAAATCCAGTCTCAAACCCAGGGGAAGTTTCCTCCTCTGTCATGATGAGTAGTTTGGTTGATAAATATTTTACAGTGTATTCTAATAAGCCTTCTTCTACAGGTAATCTTATTGAGAATGGTGAAATAAAAGTTAAACCTATTAAAAGACAGCTTCCTGCAACTAGTAGCCCTAATGATGTTCTGAGTAAACTTTCTTTTGATGAGCCATTACATTTAACCTCTACTTCTTTAGTTAATCCTTCTCTTGTAGTAAAGAATGATTCTGTTGCTCCTGAAATTTATGTTTTACTTGAAAAAACTTCTGAGAAAATATTTAGAGACTCTCCTGATTTTAGTGTTATCAAAGACAAACTTTTGAAAGATTTGTTAAAACATGAGAATGATATATTAAATAATTTACATTTACATTGCAAAGTGAGCTCTTCTGTTCAGGACACAGCTTATTTCATATTAATAGACACATTAAATAATGTCCTTACTCAGAAAAAGTCTATTAAAAGTGATAACAGATCACTCTCAGATAAATATAATCATCTATGTAAATTTATTGATGATCTGAAGCCTCTTCTTGATGAAAATACTTCTTTAAAAATGAAAATATACTTCTGTGTAGTGAATTGAGAAAATTGAAAATTGATTTCAAGAATTTGAGTAATAAATTCTCAGTAGAAGAGGACAGAAATGTTCTATCTATTGCTAGGATTAATGATCAACTATCTTATATTCCTTATTTAAGAAATAAATTTTCCAATATTGAGAAAAAAAATTTCTGCATTACAGGTTGTTCATAATGACCATTGTAATGAGTTGAGAAATATTCCTCAACCTGCTGTTATTTTTAAAAATAAACAGCCTGAACATGGTGTTTCTACTATCCCTTTTAATGTACCAATTATGCCAGCTGAAAATTTGTCTATGAGCTCTGTTGCATCAGATAAAAAAGAATTTGATACTCAAATTGAGCCATCTACCTCTGTGAATAATGAAATATCTGAACACCTTTTAAGACTTCAAGAATTTATGACCTTGAGTAGTTCAAACCATAAAACTGACCATCCTGGTAGTAATAAAAGCTGGCCTAAGCTGGACCAATATCCCACCTTTGATGGTGATTCTTCATATGATTGGCAACACTTTATCCAAAGAATTGATAATTTAAAGAAATCATATAAATTGCCAGATGAAATTTTTTTTTTCTAAGTTAATTTATTTATTCTTCAATGTAGCCTTGATGTGGTATGAATCTGTTTTGTTAGATAACAACCATTATACATGGAATGAATGGAAAACTATGATTGAGAATCAGTTTGGTGGTTCTAAATTCAGGTTGGCTCAACAAAGACTGTATGAAAATGCAAAATATGTGTCCTCCTCTGTTGATAAACCCATCTTTTTTTCTTATGAAATTAACAAAAATCCTGAGAGGAATTGATCCTAAGATGGATTATGATATTTGGAGAGATAAAATTCTATATAAATTACCAAATTCTCTTAGCAATTTAATTGTGGCTAGAATTGAGCATGTGAGGGAACACTCTTCTTTCATTAATATCTGTAATGAAGTACTGCTCAACCATAGATATGAACCAAGGACTTATCCTGTTAAATCTTATCATGGCCAGAAAAAGCCTTCCACAAAACTTCCAGACAAAACTGGTAAACCTTCTGCCCCATTTGCACCAAAGATATATGCAACAAACACTTATTTTAAATGTAACAAACCATGGTAGAAAAGACATACTTGTGACAAGAAAATTCATCTTTTTGAACAATCTGAGGAATCTGAGAATACTCCAGCTGATGTTGATAATTCCTCTAGTGACTGTAATAGCAATATTTCTTATGACCATGAGTCTTCCCAAGAAGTTCTTGTTTTAGAAAAGGATATCCAATATTTAGATAATTGTCTGATAATTGTGATACTGACTTGTCTTCTGCAGAAAATGCTGAAGTAATTAGAGATATTACTGAAAGTTCCATTTTAATATCACCTTTGAGAGCACCAGTTATCATAAATGGAAAAAATGTTGAGGTTATTCTTGACTCTGGTGCTGGACAAAGTGTAGTGTATGAGAAAGCACTGTCTTCTGTTGATAAGGATTATCAATGCACATTATTACCTATAACATCTGAAAAATGGAAAGGTTATGGTTCTGTGTTATGTCCCGTGGGCAAATACAAAACCACTGTATTCTTTAAATATAATGGTGGTTTTGTCAGAGCTCTTTGTGAATTTGTTGTGACGAAAAATGACAATTTGAGCAATTGGTTT
The DNA here is from genome assembly GCA_030280995.1 of Hemileia vastatrix. Classification (NCBI taxonomy): domain Eukaryota; kingdom Fungi; phylum Basidiomycota; class Pucciniomycetes; order Pucciniales; family Zaghouaniaceae; genus Hemileia; species Hemileia vastatrix. Next base: position 16,722,961 of record JASXTE010000017.1, read on the forward strand.
ATCATGGGAAAGGATATTTTAACCATGTTTGGAATTAAATTGGATCCTGCAAACAATTTTTTTACTTTGGGAATGAATAGGAAAAGAAAATTTAAAATTTCCTCTTCTAAAAAGCATTCTACACCCTTATTAAAATCTTTTCATTATTTGATCCAAATTAAAGGTAGAGAAACAGAGGAAATGAATGTATTATTGTCTGAAATTGAAACATTTTCATTTGGTGACCAATTAACTGATAACCAAAAGGATTCAATAGTAGCCTTAATTAAATCTTTTCCAATGGCTTTTGCTCATGGTTCCCATGTGTTAGGATTGGTTAAAGATGAAATGAAAATCTCTTCATCTTGCAATTTGGATGAAATACCTCCTAGCCTCAAGAAAAAACCTTACCGTGCTTCTCCCACAAAGAGAAAAGACATAGAAGATAATATCTCAACCTTACTAAGTATGAATCTTATTGAAAAAGTGGATGTTACACCCAAATATTGTGTCATCTCTCCAGTTTTAATCTCTTATGAGAAAGATAAAGCTAGACTTTGTGGAGATTATAGAGCCTTGAATACTTATACTGTGGATGATATTTACCCATTACCCAGAATTAGCTCTATACATGCTACCTTACAAGGTGCTAAATTCATAAGCTGTCTGGATGGTAATAAGGGATATCACAAAATACCTGTTGAAAAGTCTTCCCAGAATTATTTGCTGATTGCAACCCATATGGGAATTTACAAATATGTTAGGATGCCTTTTGGCCCTAAAAATTCCCCTTCAGTATTCCAAAAAGTGATGGATAACACATTTCATCAGGAAATAATTGAAGTTTGGTTAATTGTTTACATTGATGACATCATAGTTTTTTCTAAAACTTTTGATGAACATTTACAAAACTTGAATAAAGTCTTCCAAAAAATGGATGAAATTAACATGACTTTATCCTTAAAAAAGTGTAAATTTGGGTTTCAATCCTTAACGGTCCTGGGCCATGTTGTGTCTGGCTTACATATCTGTGTAGACCAAGGAAAAGTTGCTGATATACGAAATGTGTCAGCACCAACTTCTGTAAAAAATACAAAGTTTCTTGGGAATGTGTGGCTACTATAGAAAATATATAAAAATTATCAAGTCATAGCCTTACAACTTACCAAACTAACAAGAAAAGATGTGGCTTATACATGGAATGAGGATTCTCAAAAAGCATTTGATACCTTAAAAGGTGTTTAATGACAGCACCAATCCTTGCCCTTCCAGATTTTAATAAGCCTTTTCTTCTTTATACAGATGCAAGTTTTATTGGACTTGGAGCTGCTCTTCATCAAAAACAAAATATTAATGAAAAAGTTTCAGAAGTAGTAATCTGTTATATTTCAAGAACCTTAAGAAAAAGTGAATTGAAATATGGTGCCACTCAATTAGAGTGCTTAGCAGTTGTGTGGGCTTTAGAAAAGCTTCATTGTTATTTAGATGATCAAAAATTTGAATTAGTTACTGATTGCAATGCTGTGAAATCCCTCCTAAACTTGAAAACACCAAATAGACATATGTTTAGATGTCAACTAGCTGTTCAAGAATACAGAGATAGAATGACTATTATTTACAAGTCTGGGAATGTTCATTCAAATGTTGATATGTTTTCCAAATTACCTCTTCCAAATGATGTATCTAATCCAGCCTATGTACCTGAAGATGATACAGTGCATATACATGGTATATACATTGTGGATATGGAAGAGGAACTGTCACAATTTATTCTGGACTCATATGAAAAAGATTCTGATTTAAATAAATTGGTTACAATCTTGAATGATCCAAAGAATGCTTCTATCAAAGCATCAATAAAAACTCTTCCTCCAAAGTACCAGAGTGCGTTGAGTAAAGGAAACTTTTCCATTGAAGATGGTTATATTTACTACAGGAGAAAACTGACCAGTTTCATTGTTATTCCTCGTTCCATGAAAGAATTCTTCTTAAAACTATGTCAAGATGGAATATTAGCAGGACATCTTGATCTTGAAAAAAACCATTATCAGAATCAAAAACACCGCTTGGTGGGCTAATATGTCTGAAGACACTAAATTGTATGTTGAATCTTGCAATTCTTGTCAAAAATCTAAAAGATTTACAGGTAAAAGAGCAGGATTTTTGCAACATATTGAAGAAACTAATGCTCCTTGGCAAAAAATTAACATGGATCTTGTCACTGGTCTTCCTGTTGCAGGTAAAGACAGCTATAACTCTTGTTGGGTAATAGTAGATAGATTCACAAAAATGTGCAAATTTATTCCAACCCACAATGATGTATCCACAAAAGAATTAGCTTTATATAGTGGTCTTACATGCTTAATATTATTGGTTTTCCAAAAGCCATTATCTCTGATAGAGATCCAAAATTTACTTCTGAGTTTTGGACCTCTTTGATGGATATTTGTGGCTGTGAGTTGAAATTGTCTACAGCTCACCATCCTCAGACTGATGGTCTAGCTGAAAGAATGATTCAAACTCTAGAAGATATAATTAGAAGGTATTGTGCCTTTGGATTAGAATATAAAGACAATGACAGATTTATTCATGACTGGGTTACTCTATTACCAGGTCTTGAATTTACTTATAATAGCACTGTTCATTCTGTCACAGAGAAAAATCCTTTTGAGCTTTGGTTAGGTTATGTCCCAAGCACTCCTGCTCAAATTCTCAATAATAAATTACCTTAGTTGGAACTACATCCTGGTGTAAAATCCTTTATGAAAATGCAACAGCTATGCAAAAAACATGCTCTAAGCTGTATTGATAAGGTATTTGAATATGAAAAGAAAAGATGGGATAAATCCCATAAAGAATACACATTTAAAAAGGGTGATGAAGTGTTGATATCTACTGTCCATTTCAATCTAAAAGGAAGCAACAAATTAAAATATCCTTTTATGGGACTATTTTTTGTTAAAAGAATGGTTGGAGATAATGCAGTAGAAGTTGTATTGTATTCTCTATATGATAGGAAACATCCTGTCTTTCCCATTTCTTTGCTTAAACCTTATACTTCCAACTGTAACCTATTTTTTAAAAGAAGGGGAAGGCCTAAGAAAAACCCTCAGGAAGTCACAGAAACTGCAGAAATTGATAAAAATCTCAATGATAGAATAATCACTTCTGAAAGAGGTATTGAATATTTATTGAGATATAAGAACAAATCATCTGAATATGATGCATGGATACCTGGAAAGGAGATTTAAAATCTTTCTACTCTGTTAAAAAAGTATAAAAAGAAAAAATCTTAGCATTTTTTTATTGTTTTTTTAGAGTGAGGGAGTGTCAGCGAGACTATACCAGGAGCCCAGTAAATGTTAAGTTAATTTACTGGAACCAAAAGAGGGAATAAAAATATGCATTTTATGTATATAAATTCATATTTTATTGCATAATAAAATTATATAAGTATCTTATTAAATATAAATAAAATTAGGGTTGTTTTAATTTTATTGTTATACAATTTATCTATACATTTAATTTAATCATGATATATTTTAAATTCTATAAATTATGGCGCATTTTTATGTATTTAATAAATATAAATTAATAATTAATTAATTATATACATATATTATAATTATAAGTGTAAAATTAACTTATAATGTAATTAAATTAATTAATTAAATTTATATATTAAATAAGGCCTTAAATATCTTATTAAACAATAATATTGGGCGCTTTTTTGACCCTTAATTGTGTCAGGAAATTATTAAATAAATTAAACTACTTATTTAACATAATAATATTAAAAAAATCACTTTAAATTAACAATATGATAGAATTAATTACTTGTTTCAACTAAATTAATTATTAAGTCACTAAAATAGTTAAAACAAATGATTAATTTCCCTTTACAATTTAATTAAATTAATTACAAAGATTGTTGTGTCAAAATATTCTATTTGTTTCAATTAAGGCCCTTAACAAAACATTTTAATACCTGTTTTGGATTATTTTACTCACAGTTATTATGTTTCAGACTTACTTAGTTACTGATTATTTTAATTAACTGGTTTGGGAAACTATGGTGGGAAATTTAGTCTCTTACTCATGGGTTAAGTGTTTGTTTCTTTTTTTTCTCTCAATATCTATGCTTTAATTATATTCTTTTATATTCTTGTTTTACTTTATTACAATTTTGTAAATACTCATTTGTGGCGCTTCAGAGGACCCCTTCCCTATAAAAAGGCCTTGGATAATACCCTGTAGCCTGATCACTTATTTACTCATTATATTTTAAACATTACATTAGAGTTTATGATTTTTTGTGTGGCATGTTAGTCCCCTTAAATATTAAATAAAATTATAAAGGTTGTTTTAAGATTTTTAATAGTTAGTTTGTTGATAGTTGAGCAGAGAGAAAAAATAAGATACTTACTATTATAACCAGTTCACCCCTTGTCATTTTTTTGTCTACAAATATGACATTTCATTGTCCCATCTTCTTTTCTTTTATTTCACTTCTATCCTCTTCTTCTTTCCTTTCTACCCTCTTCTTTCCTTCCTTCTAGACAAACTGGCTGAAACAAACCCTAATTTTTTTTTAAAAATAAAAAATAAAATAAAATTAAAAAAATTAAAAATTAAAAAAAAAAATTTATAAAAAAAAAAAAAAAAATTAAAAAAAAAAAATTTATAAAAAAATTAAAAAAATTAAAAATAAAACAAAAAAATTTATAAAAAAAAATTAAATTAAAAAAAAAAAAGAATTTAAAAATAAAAAATTTAATAAAAAAAATTTTTTTTAAAAAAATAAAATTAAAAAAAAAATTAAAAAAAAATAAAACAAGAAAAACAAAAAAAATTTAAAAAAAAAAAAATAATAATTTTTTTAAAAAATAAAAAAAATTTCAAAATAAAAAGATAAAAATTTAAAAAAAAATTTTTTTTTATTAAAAATTGAATATAAAATTTAAAAATAAAAATTTAAAATAAAATTTTTTTTTAAAAAAGTTTAAAGAAAAATTTAAAAAAAAATTAAAAAGTATGGAAAAGTGCTTGTAAACTCTTTCATAAAAGTTAGAAAGATGACTCCTATATAGACTTACTACCCTTCTTTTATATTTACCAGAATAAATAATAGATTTTTCTTCAAGATTGTTAATTTCTATTGAAAGGTTTCTTTCAGATGAGTCAGTTATCTCATCATGCTTTCTCACATTTGGATATGATTCAGATTCAAATGTATTTTCCAAAATTAATTGGGGTTTCACTTGATTTAATTTTCTTTAATATGAGAATCTCAGAAATTCTTTCATTTATTGCAGATATTAGTGACTTATTTCAGCCAGCAAATACTGGAAGAAGCTGAAAAAAGTCACTTAACTTTTTTTTTCTTCTGTGAATAAATATAATAGCTAATTAATGAATTGAATATTTTTAAATTTATTATATTCAGTAACATAATGTTAACTTTTTTTTCTTTAATTTAAATTGAACTCAATTTATTTATTTAATTTAATTTTCAATTCTGACATTGGCACTCATTTGATGGTTAAAAGAATTGGAATTGGGGTGAATTATGGCACATGTTGTAAATCTAAGCCTTGTCATTTACCAGAGCTCTGTAAACTCATTGAAATCAGCTAGGAGAGGGTCAGTGAGAGAAGGTATTCGCTGGTTGTCTAGAAGAAGGAGGAAAAAGTAAGAAAGGAATAGAAAGATAATAAAATAGATTTTTATAAAAATTGATAGCTTAAGAAAGTAAGAGAGAAAATTAAAGAAATGCTACAACAATATTTTAGCAGTGAAAAAACAGTGAGGTTCAATTTATAATATTTAAATCTTGTAAGTGATATAGCAGTGCGCAGTTCTCAATTATAATTATTATTAGACTTAAAGCAACCTTAGATAATTTATTTACTTTTAAATATAGACTTATAATGCTAATAAAAAATTAAATAAACGTAATATATTTAAAATTGTATTTGAATTGAGTAATTATCAGTGATAGAGCTACAGGGGGTTTCCCAAGGCCCTTGTATAGGGAAGGGGCCCTCTGAAGTGCCACAAGAAATTATATTCTATAAAAAATAAGATAAGAAATAATTAATAGTTAAAATTAAGTGTACCAAATCTGTAAGGGAAAAATATAAAACAATTAATTAAAAAATAAGTAAGAGCCCGAAAAATCCACCAATTTAACCCCAAGCAAATCTTTAAAATAAGTGAGTAATTAAATAAGATTGAAACACTTGAAGTATTAACTAATTCAATTTATAACAGGCTTGATAATAGCCCATTTTAAGTGAAACATAAAAATTAAGCTATTTTAATATAATAATTAGTGTAATTAATTAATTAAGTCTGAAACAATAGATATTAATTAATATAACCCATTTTATTAGTGTAAGAATTCAATTAGGTTAAAACAATTTATTAATTTAATATTATTACTAAATTTTAGAATACAACATTAGTAATTAATTAAATAAAATGTTTTAACTAATTTAATACCTTAATGACATAATTATCAGTCAAAAAAGTGCTCAATATTCATAATTCATATGATATAAAAGCTATATTTTAATACTTTAATTTTATTTATTTATTTAATTATATTATAAGTTATTATTTTGATTTTTTTAACTATAATATATTTAATAAATTAATTAATAATTTATAAGTATTAAATACATAAAAAATGCGCCAACATTTTATAGAATATAAAGTATTATATCAGTTTTAATTGTGTCTATAATTTATTTAATAATAAATTTAATATAACCCTTATTTTCTAATGCCCTGTGCACCCGAATCCCACAGCCCCAATGGTAAGCTCGCTCTCTTCACCCAGTGTCAGAATGAAGAGAGGGGACTCACGCACACAGTCTACATACATTAAAGGCCGCAGTTGCGGTTCTCACTAATCTAAACCTAACATATTTTAGTTATATTATAATACAATTGTTATATAGTTTTATTATGCAATATAATATTAATTTATATACATAAAATGCATAATTTTTCACCCTCATTAAGTTCCAATAGATTAACATACAATTTACTGGGCTCCTGGTATAGCCTGGCTGACAGAAGGAGAGGTTCTTTGGTAATGTGGTGGCACTTTAAAGGGGATTAACTGGGTGTTTTTTTGGCTTTTTTTAATTTTAATAGTTCAAAATAGTTTTTCAAGAACAATAAATTTAATTAAACTTGAGTTTTTTTAATTCAATTTGGTTTCTTTTATTAATAATATAATTTATCTCTATATTCTTATTACCTTTATCTTTATAGATTCTTATTCCTTGCACATGTTTATATGCTGTCCATAATTTTTCCTCTTTCTTTTTTAATAAAATGCTCTTTGTTGGATGCCATCAAAAAGATTCATCACAACGCTTCTATCTTTTTTTATTTTGCTACAATAGGGGGTCTCAAAAATTACCAAATACACCACAAAAACATGCCACAAAAAAGGTACCAAACCCACCATCAAAAAATGAAATACACCTGCCCTAGACAGGTGTATTTCAACAGCATATTTGTCCCCAAAAATGTCTTCTTTTGGGTCAAAAAATTCATTGAAACACTTCCCTTCATCATCATGATTAGTCAGAACTAGGTACAAAGATGCCAACACTAGGTACAAAAGCACCAACACCTATATTTTTTTCACATAATCCTTTAAGGCTTATTCATATGAGCAAGGTATATGACTTACCAGGACTTAATCAATCCCATAATCATACACTTACTCTTAATCTTTACTACTGTTCACTAACATAACATGCCACTTTCAGTTCACAATCAAATCAAGATCACTTCTGCAGCTTCTCATTTTGATGGCTTAGCTTAACTGATTTAAAAAAATTTTTTTGTGTAATAATTTTTGCCAATGAAATTCCCCAGTTTCTCAGTTTCATTTGTTTTGGTTCAGTTCCCAGACTTGAAATCACATAAAATTTTCAAATGCATAACATTTCTAAGATTCTGTCTCACTAAGATATTTCATCTTCTCTTCATATCTAACTTCCATAATCCATCATTGGTTCTGATACCTCACAGCACTCAAAGTAAGTCACTTTCTCATTTTTTTAAATTTTATTGCTAATTGAAATGTCTTTTTTCTTTTCTCTTTTTTTGTTTCTTTTTTTTATCATCTTTTTTGTTTGATTGCTTATTTATCTGTTATTATTTCCCTTTCACCCCCTTTTTTTCCCTTTTTTTCTTGTTCTCTATCATTTTTATTCATGATTTATTGACTTTTTGGTGTTTTTTGGTCATTTTAGGCATTTTTACTTTTTTGGCCTTTTTCTTTGCTAAATTGCTTTGGAATCATTCAGAAATGATTAGAAAAAGTCTTAAAGTAACTTCCACATACTTTGAGGTGTTTTTGGCCTGTTTTTGGTATTTTATTTTTTTAAAAACTTCCAGAAACATTTTCCAAGCATTTCTCAGTGAATTCTAGGTGTTTTGGGGCTATTTTAGGTCTATTTTTCACTAGATCAATTTGTAAATTCTTGAAACCTTCGGAAATCATTTGGAATTTTTTCAAAAGTATTTTAAAGTGTTGTTAAGTCATTTTGGCACTTTAAAATACTTTTGAAACTTGTTTTGGACTTTTTGGCACTTTTCTGGCAATTTTTGGGGAGGTTTTAGGGTATTTTCATGACACTTTTTTAAAAACCTTTGGAACACTCTTTGGGTACTTTTTGGACACTTATTTAGCAACTTTTTGGGCTCTTTTGTTAAACTTTTGGGACTCTTTTTTAGTAATTTTTGTGACTATTTCTTTCAGGTAGTTTGAGGAGAGCTTTTTAGGTAAGTTTCATTCAATTTTAATACAACTAAAGCACCAACTGTCTTAGAATCCTGTGATGAATTTACTCACTTTGTCTGTTCCTTTCAAATCAATAGAGAGCTGGTCAATAGGATTGATAAGGTAAGAGAAAAAGGTGAGGTAAAACAAAAAACATTAGGTAGAAAAAAAGTATGGGGTGTAATATAGGTTGTCAGCTTTTATTTTTATTTCACAAATTAACATTTTACAAGTCATATATGATAATCTACTTACCTAAATTAATAATCCATTGGCTGTGTGTTGTATAATGGTAATCATGAGGAAATTTTTTTTTCTCATGAGGTTCATGTATACATTTGTGTTTGATTTCATTGACTTTGGTCACAGATTATTTCCACTCAAATTTTTACTTGAATTTTCATTAATTTAGGTTTGTTAATTATCTTACAAGACTTTTTTTCATGTTAATTTATGAAATGAACATAAATTTTGGCAATTTATGCCCCTACTTCAATAAAACACAGGGAAGGTTATTGCCATTTTTTTTGTCATAAACTTTTTTCTGACTTAGAAAAAATATGGTGATCCCCACCCCCTGTTATGGTAAATAGCAGGGGAGGGTATTGTCAAAAAAAATTTTTTTAACATAAAGTTTTTTGACTTATAAATAATTTTGTGTTCTGGATCCCATAATATGGTAAATTTTAAGTTAATTTGTTGTCAAAATAAACTTGCATACTTTGCTTCCATAATTATTCTTGGTCTAATAAGATCCATTTTCTCTAACAACCAGAGTATATTTCAAGTTTTTTTTTCTCCAGAATATTTTAAATGAGTACCTCATCTAGTATTGAAGACTATTTTAACAAGGGTTATCAGCTCACATATCAATACTCTAAACCTTGCACAAGATGCAAAAAATCTAATCACTATTGTGTTCTAAATACAGTAGTTCAAGCAAGAGTCAAAACATGTCATAGCTGCCATTGGTGTCATCTAAAATGTGATGTTCTTAAACTTAATCTTGAACCAAAATCTCAATTCACAAAACTAAAATTTTGGACTCACCAGGATAAAATAGAGAGTTTGTAAGAGTATTTCATTATATTTCATTATTGGAATAGATAAATAAGACAAAGATTATTTAAAATGAAGAATATTAGGACACTGAAGATAATTTAAAAAAACCAATCTCAAACCAGAAAAGATATTATTTCTGATGAAGAGGAAGATTCATACAAAACTTATTCCTTAATTGATAAATCTGGTGAGTTTTGAGAAATACTTTAAAAATATAAAATTGAGACTCAATAAAAAAAATTTTTTAGCTAGAAAGAGGTCATGGAAACATCATTCTTCAAGTAGTAGATTTCATAAAAAAAGAAAAAGAAAAGAATCTGTGGATGATGATAGTATTTGGGAACAAATAAAAGAAAGTGATAAATCCAAGACAAGAGAAAAATTCCTAAACATAATTGATCAAAAAATAGAAAGTATGATTGAAAGAGTAGGATCTAGACTATTAGATATAAGTAGTTTAGTTAGACAAAAAAATGTTGAAGAGTTTAAAAATCTAAGGAAGGAGATATGTGAATTGTTGGAAGAATCTCATGTTGATATTAAAGAAGAAATTTAGAAAGAAATTTATTAATGTTTACTTAATTCTAACTAAGTAAAGAAATCAACTCTTTAATATCAGCATTTGACTTATTTGCATTAACACAGGAAAGCAAAAAAGCTTGATTTCCTGATTTTTCAACATCAAGTTACTTCATTTTTAATTCATCAGCTTGTAACTGAATTTTAGCATTTTCAAATTGAAATTGATTATTTTTGAATTTTTCATCATCCTCTCTTTGAATCCTAACCTTCTCCCTCTCCAAATGTAAACAATCTTTCTCAATTTCTAAAAAAATTTCTTCTTTTGATTGTGAATGAAACCACTTCCTTTCCTCAAAAAGTAGTTGACATTCTGCAGTTTTTTCATGAGACTCTAACTTCATGATTTCAATTTGCGCTTGTTCTTTTTCTGCAACAAGTTTAACTTTTAAGAGTAAGAGAAATAAATTGAGAAAAATTCTTTATTCAAAAAAAAAGTAAAAAATATAACCTTGTTTTAATTTATTAACAATCTCCCCATAAGCAGAAAAAACAGCCTTTGACATTGATTGAGTTGTCCCAAAACTAGCAGAAGCTCTTTGCTTGAGTCTGTTTCTAGGAGGGGTTGATTCTTTATCATCTAATCTTTCATTGTCAGCTACTTCCTTAAAAATTTCTAGATTTGATGAGGCTTGGGTCTGGTTTATACATGGGAAGTAAATTAGTACTACAAAAGAAACAATAATAGCAAAAGTAGTTTAGTATTACTACCATGGCCTCATCAAGCTCAATTTCATAATACACAGATGATTCTCCAAATTCTGGAGAGTCAAGTGAAGGATCTAAAGGAAAATCTTGAATATTTCTATGAGACTCAGCAATTCTTGAGCCTTGATTCATGTGCAAGGGGTTGAAATTAGGCCTTTGACCAAAGAGTTTTTCCATTTGATCAGAAAGAGGACACATAGAGTTCAGTTGTTCAGAAAAAGATGTGATTCCATGCTTTTCATTATCTTCAGTAACTCCAAACCCAGTTGAAGAAGAAACCATATTTGCTTTTTTGTATTTTTTTTGATAGTTTTTAAATCTTTCCCTCATTTGCTTTGTTGTAAAATCCATCTTACCTTTAGTTTTTGATAAAAATAAGAGGTTGTGAGTGTACAAATTTGAGCAGGAAAATTTTCTAAAAAACAGAATAAAATGTAATAGAATTACTGTGGTTTGAAAGAGAAAAAATTGATTTGGAAATGAACTGAAGGAGAAGAGTTGTGACATGGAGTATATGGGTGAGGATGGAAGAAAGATGGTGCAAAGCTGATCAAGAGGATGTGGGCACTTGTGGGCTGAATTGTGGTTAAGAAAATAGTACAAAAGTAGGACATATTTGACCCCATTTTTGAGACCCCAAGTACCAAATCAGCCATGTTTCACAGTGTATTTGTGTGAAGCTCTTCAAATGAAACACGCTAGGTGTGTTTGGTGATGCTTGAGACCCGCTAATAAATATTTTTAATTTTATAAAATATTTAAATTATAATTTATTTACAAAATAATATTTATTAATTTCTCAAGTAATTTGGTCTAAATAAAAACACAGAATATATACAGTTTTTACTTTACTTAAAAACTCATGTATAATTTCAGTTAATATTACATAACATTATATTAAATTTAAATCAATATTATTGTAAGTTTAATTTTCTATAAAAATATTCATTCAAAAGGGTTACTTAACAAAAACCTATTTCTGGATTCCCTGGTAGAAAATCTAGTGTTTAGCTTCTTGAATTGTATCTTTATTTCAGACATCTGCATCAGTAAATTTTTTTTACTGTTCATTAATTGGAGAATTAATTTTTATACAATTTTTAATAGGGGGCATCAAACATTACCATATACCATTCAAGAATGCCCCTAAAACAGTACCAAGTAACTCATTATAGTTCAAAGTACACCTGTGAATATAGGGTGTACTTCAGCAACATGTTTTCCCTTAACATTCCATCTGTTGGTTTCATCCAAGCCTTTCAAGCACTTCTTTCATTTAACCTGATTTCTTATTTTTAAGTACACACACCCCCATGACTTAAAATTTTTATTTGCTTAATCTTTTGGGGCACATATATACATTCACAGTACATTGTCCATTTAGTCATAAATTCCCCACTAAAATCATAATCCAACCCTTAATTCCTTCCACACATCCTTATTTTTTTCTCTAAACAATAACATGAGTCCTTCACTTTGTTGACAGCTTCAAACAACCACTAATGCTGTGGCCCTTGCTCTTATGGTTGAGTCTTACACAGATTCTTATTCTGAATTAGATTTTGGTTTTATGAGTCAATTTTTATTGAACTTCCACCTTACTTTCTAAACACCTTCTATTCACCACCAACCACAATATCCATTTCAAAAACTTTCTGAAATTCTTGAACCTAGCTTTTGAAAAATATACCAAACTACTTATCATGATTTCAAATGGATACATGTTTTTATCCATGATCTGTATATTTTCTCCATAATTCACATTTCTTACAGCAGGATCCTGAAATATAAACCTCTGTAGCACTTTGCTTACTTGTCTCAAATGGGAATGGTGCTTCCATAGCTTGTTTTAAGAACTGTTTCAGTTTATTTCATGGAAAAGTAGATCTACACACCAAGAAAAATATCATAGCCATCTTCTTACTTCAATCACAATTCCTCACATGGCCTACTAAGGAGGTTAGACTAGAGAACTCTCATCTCATGAAAAATGAAGAATTCCCTGGTTGTATTGGTTTTGTTGATGGAACAGGCATCCCTTTGATCCAAAATCATGAAAAGGATGAAAATAATTATTTTTACTTGAATAATATGTCATTTCTTACCAACATCCTAAATTCTTTTACATCTATTACAAATCCTCTCTTGCTTTTGCTTTTATTAGGTATTTTATTTCTCTCCAATTGTTTTGTGATATAAACATGAATTTTATCACTTTTCATTCTGGCTTATCTGGTGCTTATCATGAATCTTCAGTTTTTCAATAAATTATGATATCTAAACAACAGGAGAACTACTTTGATAAAAATAAATATATCCTTTCTGACTCTGCTTTCACTAGTGGTACATATGTAACCCAGCATTTTGTGAGGCTGGTGATAAAAAAAGTGAATAGTCCTGAATCAACACTCATCTTTCCAAGTCTTGATTAAGAATTGAGCATGTAATTGGAATTTTGAAAATCTGATTTGCTTCACTAAGGGAAATCAGGATTCCTTCACATAACCTGAAATAAATGAAATTTACTATGTGTGGTTAAGTAATTTTTTTTTAAAAAAAATTTTATCTCTCTATTCTAATTTTTATTTTATTTTTAATTTTTGATATTTTTATTTTTAAATGTATATGTGTTTATAAAATATTTTCTGAGAAATTCATCTTCAATTTTTTTCAAAAAAAATAAAAAATAAAGTGGCAATAATATCCCCTGTTTTAACTATGAAAGGGAGTCAGGATTACTTAATTTTCATTTTTATTTCATAAATTTATAAGTAAACTAGTCAAAAAAGATAATTAACCAACTAAAAGTAATGGCACTCAGAATACTATCTGCCAATGATTTATGAAGGGACCAAAGTCAAAGAATAAATATGAGATGGAATTGTATTGTGAACTCATTCAATAAATTAATTTTTTGAATGAGTTTCTTCATACAAAAGTAAGGCCTGAAAACCCATCACTTAAAGTTGATAATTATTATTCATGAATAATTAATTATAAATTTAAGAAATAGAAATGAAACTTTGTAAAATCCTTTGTTTACCATACTTAGCCTCTTTCTCTGAAGTTTAAAGTTTCATTGAAATTTTATGTCTCACTTTACTTACTGGATTAACCAAAAAAATAAAAATAAAAATAAAAAAGACCACCATTCTCAGAAACAGTCATGAAATGTCCTGGAAGTATTGTCAAAGAAATTTGGAAGAAAAAAGATGAAAAAAAGGGGGAGAAAGGGGGGGAGGGGTAGAAAGAATAAAAAAACTTAGTAAAAAGAGAAGAAACATGAGGATGTCTTAGCCTATGATAAATGTTAGAGGGACCTAAAATCAAAGAAGAAGATAAAAAAAGCATGAAAAAATCAAAAATCAAAAAATAAAGAAATCATGGTAAAAGAAAAGAGAGGAAAGAAAGAAAGAAAATAATAGAATAAAGACCAAGGGTCAAAGAAATAAAAGATGAAAAGAATATGAAAAGTATGAAAATGGTAAGAAAAAGAAAAAAACATACCTTGATCAAAGGGCAGAATAATAATGAGAAAGATAGTTGAGGGAATCTGGAAAGAGAAATGCATAATGAAAGCATTATGATATGCATTATGAAATGTGTTCTGAAATGCACTATGATATATGTGTTGGAAGAGTTTCAAGGGAATGAGGTGTGAAATTTTCCCACTGGGAAACTTGGATTTGGGGGCTGTATGTATTAGTGAGCTGAATTGTGGTTGTGGAAATGGAATAAGAGTAGGAAGCATTTGAACTTATTTTTGACATATCTAAAATCAAATTAGGCATTTATGATGGTGTATCTGAATGGAATTTTGAGAATGAATTCTGCCAAATGTATATGGTAATGTTTTATGACCCATAATAAAGCATGACTCTTACATTTGTGTGACTTTCCCCACAGTGGGTGTACAATGTGGGGTAATTATAGTGTGAAATTTCTAACTTTACAAAAAATGAAGCTATTCATGTGGGAAAAATGCAGGAATTATTTTGTCAGTGCACAGAAGCCATTTCTGGAATAAAAAGCATCAAATTTGAAAAGTTTCATAGTTCAGCTTTTTTTAAGAGGATTCAAGGTTTTTTCACTACTATAAACTGTTTAATTTAACTTGAAAAAGTATCTTGATTCAAAATAGAAAATAAAATAATTATCAAACAAAGCACTTACCAAAAGCATGGAGGAGCCTTTTACTTTACCTGATATATATTTTCCTTTTAATGATGGTGGGTTTAAGTGGGGTGGAAGAGATTATTGGAAACAACTACTTGAAATTGAGTCTGAATGGCATGTCAATTTTTCTGCTACCATTTCCACTGCTGTTTGGGAACCATTATTTCTTCCTTTTTTGAGGAGTAGAAAGAGGTGTTGGTGTTGTTAGTGTTAGTAGTGAATGATTTGGTTAAAACTGAGGCTAGGAAAAAGAGGTCTTTTAAGCTGATTTTTGTCAGCCTGGATATTCCCAGGACTGAGTAAAAGTTGCTTATAAATTATTTTAAACACATGTAGTACACATGGGAATAATAAATAAAATTATACAGGATGTATAAATAAGTGAAATTAATGATTAAATACAATATATGCCATTATAATGCCTTATATACATGCATATATCCACCTTTTGTAAGTCTTATGTACTTAATAGGGGGTGTCAAACATTACCAAATACACCTGGTGGACTTCAGTCTCAAAATGCCATTCCAAGACACCATCATAAGTGGAAGACTTGGGATTAGACATGTCAAACATTTGGTAAAATACTTCATCAAATACTTCAAATTCTTGCACCATAACCCCAACCACAATTTAGCCTACCAATACACACATTCCCGCAATCCACTGTCACTACAATAATTTTTTGTTTTGCCCTGGGGTGAAAAAATGGTGCAACAATTACACAAAAGTTAAGTAACAATTATTTTTGGCACTTGAAGGTCTTAGGTGGGTCTTAAGTGCAAAAAAAAATTGTTTTGTAACTTTTGCACAACTTTTGCCTAATTGTTGTGCCCCACGGAAAACCAAACATGTGCTGTAGTGTGTACATCAGACCCCTTTGCTGCCAACCCCACATTATCCTGGCCTCCCACTCAAATTTATATATTCATCTATTTCAGAGCACATTTTAAAACACATTTCTGAACACATTTCTTAACACATATCCTAATTATCACACAATTCTCCTTCAAGATTCCCCCTACTCTCTTCTTCTTTACATCTTTTTCTGCCCTTTCATCAAGGTATGTTTTTTATTTTTTTCACAGCTTCACATGTTCCTCATTTTTATCTTCAAGCCCCTTACAACACTTACCTAAGGTGAGTGGTACCTGATCCTGATTTTCTTTTTACTGACTTTTTTCTCTTTTTTTTCCTTTTTTTGGGGGTTTATTTTGCCAAATTTCTTTGGAAACAGTCCCAGAACAATTCTAGACTTTTTCCAAGAATTTTCGGTAAGTTTTTTTCTCTTTTTTTTTAGCCTTGGAAATGTTCTGGAAGCATGCACAGCACATTTCCAAGTGTTTTTACTAACTTTTTTTTATTCTCCAAATTGATTTTGAAACAGTACCAAAAAATTTCTAGACTGTTTCCAAACCTTTTTGGTATTTTTTTTTTTGAGTCTTGGAAATGTGCTGGCAGCATGCCCAGCACATTTCTGAGCATTTTTACTAATTTTTTTTTTGTATTTTCCAAATCAATATGGAAACAGTATCAGAACTTTTATTAGACTTCTTCCTAGCCTTTTTGATAAGCTTTTTTCTATTTTTTTAGCCTTGCAGACATGCTGGCAGCATTCCTAGCACATTTCTGAGCATTTTTTCTATTTATTATTATTATTGTTTTTCAAATTGATTTGGAAAAAGTACCAGAACATTTCTAGACTCTTTCTGAGAATTTTGGGTAAGTTTTTTTATTTTATTTCTTTTTTATTTGGTTTTTAGCCTCAGAAACATTCTGGAAGCATGCCCTTCAGATCAACTGAAATTTGATATAGAGTATAAGTAAAGTGAGGTAAGAGGGTTTGATGAAAAGTAAAGCTGCAGGAAGGGAGGCTAAGTATGGTAAATAAAGGACTTCCAAATATTCATTTTTATTTCTTAAATTTATAATTAATCATTCATTAAAGATAATCATCAACTTTAAGTAATGGTCCATCAGGCCTTGCTGCTGTATATAGGTAATCATTCAAGAAAATAGTTGAAATGAAGATAAAACAGAAGAAAATAGTCAAAGAAAAAGGATAAAGATAAATATTCCAAGTGAGTTTATGGTATTCTCTTGAAATATAAAACATATGTCTAAAGAAATGAACTTTATTAGGTAAACAGTCAATAATTTATAGTAAAGATTCAGAGGATGAAGATAGTATTTGGAATCAGAGATTGGAATATGAGTATACTAAGTAAGAGGAAATTATCATGGAGGTAATTTATAAGAAGGTTAAAGGATTAAAAGAAGGAGTAGGCAAAAATTTATTAGAAACTAGTAGGTTAGTCAGTAGAAAAATATAAAAAAGGTTTAATCATGTACAAAAAAATAAACAAGATATTTTAAAATTTTCAGGCTTTTTTCTCAAAAGGATGGTTGTGCCACTAACAAAACTAATACATTCAGGGAATCCATAATTTTTCATGACCTGTGAGTTTTCCAGTCTAATCTCCTTAGTGGGACATGTGAGGAATTGTGATTAAAGTGAAAAGATGGCTTTGATGGTTCTCTTGGTGTATAAATCTACTATTCCATGAATTATACTGAAGAGGTTCTCAAGACAAGTTATGCCAGCACCATTCCCATTTGAACCAAATTAGGAAAGTGCCACAGAGATTTGTATTGCAGGGTCCCTCTGTGGGCAATGAGAATTTCTGTGGTAAATAGAATGATCATGAAAAAAATCATGCAGGTATTTAAAACCATGATAAGTATTTCAAAAATTTTGCAAAAAACTGGGTTCAGGTAATTCAGAAAGTTTGTGAAGTGCATATTGTGGTTGATGGAAAATGGATGGGGTTTGGGAAGTAATTTAGTGATTCTCCAAAAAGTGACTCATATAAAAAATCAACCTCAGCATCAGAATCTGGATCAGACTTAATGTCAGTACAGTCTAGTATATAAGTATGATATAATAGTGTTATTTTATGGTCCTACTACTTATTAATAAATGATTTAGTGATTAAACCTCAGGGGAAGACTAATAGAATAGTTATACTCAAATTAAACTCACAATACTTGGATTTAAATGCGTGCTAGTGGTGGAAAATAGAAGAATAAAATATAGTTATAGCTTTTATAAAGATAATATCAATTTATAAGGGCTTTATAATATATTTCTGAATGTTAATAATTGTAGTGTAATGTTTGTTTGAAGTGTAGTAATTGAATGATGATAATAAACCGTCAAAATCCCTCCTTACTTATACCCAAATCCACTGGAGTGCACAGACCTTCAATCCAGATGATGTCACTGCTATCCCCGGCAATTACAGCACTGTGAGGGCCCATCACCTCCCCATGGCGTCCACTTCAAGCAGTTTCAACACCCAGACCTCCAGTAAGGACCCTCCATCACTATTAATAATAACACAGAGTCATACCATAAATAGAAATCCCAGATAAAAGCGGATACCATAAAGAAACAGGTAAAATAAATGATCAAAAAGAGATTTAATGAAACTAAAAGCATATAAAGGAAACAAATAAAATGTCCAAGCCCCCAATAACATCCCCAAGCATCCACATTAACCCAAAAACATCTTTCCAACCCATAAATCCGTGAATAACCATCCAAGGAAGTAATTTTAGTTGTCCAAACTGGGTGTATGCGCCTGATATAGGTGTCTATGCTTCTGTAGGCGTTGTGAATCCACTGATTTCGTCCATATGACCTAAAATAAGCAGAAAAACAAAGGTTATAGGCTATTAAGGGGCTAAAACCCACTTATATACCTAAATATACATAATATACTGCATATTTCACTGAATATGAGATTTATGTATACATATAAGCTTATGTATGTCAATAATTACTTCATATCACTTAAGATAAGTATATTATGACTCCATTAACACCTTAATAAGTATTATTAGGCCATGGATAAGCTATTTAAACTATTATAAATTATATAATAGAATAATAATTATATATATATATAATAAAATAATATATATTATTATTTTAACCTTATTTTTAAGATATAAGCTTAATCTAATTAAGGTTATCTTATTTTAAGCATAAGAAATACTCAGTCCTAAGGATATTTAGGCTGACACTCCCTCACCCCAAAAAAAAAACAATAAAAAAAATGTTAAGACATTTTAATTAATCTTAAGGAATGAAATAATAAAATAAAAAATAATTTTTATAATACATATACTGAATGAACAGTATTATTTAGATTTAAATTTTTTCAAGAGATTTTTAAGATCAGAGATTTCATTTTCTGGAATCCACTGGTCATATTCACTTGATTTATTTTTAAATCTTAGTAGATACTCAACTCCCTTTTCTTTAGTAAGGTGTCTCTTTTTAAGTATCTTTTCAATTTCTGCTTTTTCCACTATTTCTTCAGGTTGCTGTTTATGCCTTCCTGATCTTCTTGGAAAGAGAGCAGTATCATTAGAATGGTATGGTTTTATAAGAGAAATAGGAAATACTGGATGTTTTCTATCATAAGGTGCATATAGAATAACCTCAACAGCATTATTACCAACCATCTTTTTAACTACAAATGGTCCAATAAATGGATCCTTCAATTTAACATTACCATTTAAATTGAAATGTAGTGTTGAAATAAGGACTTCATCACCCTCTTTGAACATTTGTTCTTTATGGGCTTTATCCCATCTTTTCTTTTTATACTCAAAAGCCTTATTTATACATTCTTGAGCATGTTTTCTGCATAATTCCTGCATCTGAAGAAAAGATTTAGTACCTGGATGAATATCCAATCTAGGTAACTTATTAAGAGTTTTAGCAGGGGTATTAGGTACATAACCCAACCATAACTCAAATGGCTTTTTGCCAGTGACAGAATGTACTGTACTATTATATGCAAATTCTAAACCTGGGATAAGAGTTACCCAATCATGCGTGAATTTGTCAGTGTCTTTAAAATTAAGACCAAAAGCACAGTATCTTCTTATCATATCTTCTAAGGTTTGTATCATTCTTTCTGCTAGCCCATCAGTTTGTGGATGGTGTGCTGTAGAAAGTTTTAATTGACACCCTGAAACATCCATAAGTGACGTCCAGAACTCAGAAGTAAATTTAGGATCTCTGTCAGAAACTATTGCTTTGGGGAAACCTGCTGTATTTAACATTTGTGTCCACCATAAAAAAGCTAAGTCCTTTGCAGAAACCTCTTTGTGGGTAGGAATAAATTTACACATCTTTGTAAATCTATCTACAATTACCCAGCAGGAGTTATATCTCTTATGCCCTGCTATTGGCAAACCTGTTACAAAGTCCATGTTAATGATTTCCCATGGAGCTTTTGGTTGCTCAATTTGTTGTAATAAACCAGCTCTTTTTCCTGTTAATCTTTTAGATTTTTGACAAGAATCACATGTTTCAACATATTTCTGAACATCCTCAGACATGTTAATCCACCAAGCTGTGTTTTTTACTCTGGTTAATGTTTTATGGTAGTCAAAATGACCTGCTAATATATCATCATGACATATACTTAACATTAACTCCTTCATTGAAGGGGGAATTACAATCACATTACTTAATTTTTTCCTGTAATATATAAAACCATCCTCAATGGAAAATTTCCCTTTCTCTAATGCCTCTTTATACTTATCTGGTAATGTTTTTATTAAAACATTCATTGAAGCATTAGATGGATCATTTAATATTGTAGTTAATTTACTTAAGTCAGGATCTGAATTATAATTATCAAGAATTGATTGCATAAATTCATCCTCAAGATCTACAATATAAATGCCATAAATGTTTATAATCTCTGACTCAGGAACATAAGCAGGATTATCATCATTATTAGGCAGAGGTACTCTAGATAACAGATCTACATTAGAGTGCAAGGTTCCTGCTCTATGTGTAATAGTCATCCGTCCTCTGTATTCTTGTACAGCTAATTGCCATCTAAACATGTGTCTATTAGGAGTTTTCATGTTTAAGAGTGACTTAACTGCACTACAGTCAGTTATTAACTCAAATTTTTGGTCTTCAAGGTAATAATGTAGCTTTTCAAGAGCCCATACTACTGCCAAACATTCAAGTTGAGTAGCACCATATTTCAATTCACTACTTCTCAGAGTACGTGAAATATAGCAGATTACTACTTCTGACATTTTACCTTCAATAAGTTGTTTTTGATGCAAAGCAGCACCCAGTCCAATAAAACTTGCATCTGTATATAATACAAAAGGTAATTGGAAATCTGGTAATCCCAAGATAGGAGCTGTCATTAAACATTCTTTCAACTTATTAAAAGCTTGTTGTCTTTCATTATTCCAAATGAAAGCTTCTGATTTCTTTATCAGTGTGGTCAGTGGTGCAGCAATTGATTGGTAGTTTTTTATATATTGTCTATAATAACCACACATTCCAAGAAAAGATTGTACATCCTTCACATTTTGAGGAATGCCAATATTCTTTATTGCAGCCACTTTATTTTGGTCTACACATATTTGTAAGCCAGATACAATATGACCAAGCACTTTTAAAGATTCAAACCCAAATTTACATTTTTTCAATGCAAGGGTCATTTTTATTTCATCCATTTTCTGAAATACTTTCCTTAAATGGATTAAGTGTTCATCAAAAGTTTTAGAGAACACTATTATGTCATCAATGTATACCATTAACCATCCCTCAATCATTTCATTATGGAATGTTATATCCATTAACTTTTGAAATACTGATGGAGCATTCTTTGGTCCAAATGGCATTCTGACATACTTATAAATTCCCATGTGTGTTGTTATCAACAAAAAGTTCTGTGAATTCTTTTCAACAGGAATTTGATGGTACCCTTTATTTCCATCTAGGCAACTTATATATTTAGCACCTTTAAGGGTAGCATGTATAGAGGCAATCCTTGGCAAGGGATAAATATCATCTACTGTAAATGTATTTAATGCTCTATAATCACCGCACAGTCTTGCTTTATCTTGTTCATAAGAAATCAGCACTGGTGATATTACACAATATTTTGGTGTAGTTTCAACCTTCTCAAGAATGTTCATCTTTAATAACATCTTAATATTATCCTCTATGTCTTTCCTCTTCATTGGTGAAGCAGGATATGGTTTCTTTTTAAGACTAGTAGGAATATTATCCATGTCACAGGTTAAACTAATTTTCATTTCATGATCTTTTACAAGGCCAAGTTCATTTGTACCATGTGCAAAAGCCATTGGAAAAGCTTTAATTAATTCCAAAATATTATCTTTCTCAGTTTCACTTATCTGAGTGCCAAATGATGCTTTTGAAATTTCTGTTTCCAGAAGTTCCAACTCATTGGATTCTCTTCCTTTAGACAGGGAATTTGTTACTGACTCAATGTGTAAGACTGTGTTAAAAGAATTTATTTTAAATTTCCTTTTACCATTCATGCCAATTGTAAAATTATTATTAGCAGGGTCTAATTTTACACCAAATTTAGTCAGAATATCATTTCCAATGATAAAACAGTTACTACAATTTGTATTATCCATTACTACAAAGTCACAAGTTACCCTTACATAACCATGTTGGTGTTTAAAGAAAACAGCAGCTTTGTATTTACCAATGGGGTGTAGTACTGATCCAAAACCTCTCCAATTTTTATTCTGAAGTGGTTCAAGCTTAAACTTGTATTCACTATCAATTTTCTGTAATGTATTAGTGGAAACAACAGAACCAGCAGCTCCTGTGTCTAATACTATATTAACATTTTCACCAGAAATGATAGCTGGAACCGTGATAGGTGTCATTTTAAAGTTATCAGCTTGTATATCCTTAATGATTTCAGCATCCTCAAAATTCATTAAAGATTCATTTGAGTCCATATTTAATATTGGATTTTCAAAGATGGACAAATCATCTTCCAACATACAGACTTCATTTTCATCACTATATGAGATATTGTTGTCATAATCACTTGATTCTTTACTTTTTTCAGTGTCAGTTTCAGATTCACGTTGATTTTCAACAATATTTATGTTTTTCTCACATTTGTGACCTTTTACCCAAGGTTTGTTACACTTATAACAAGTATTTGTTTCATACTTTTTAGGTACTACAGGTGCAGTAGGTTTTTTCTGCTTCTCCTGAAGTGTTTTTGAATTCTGAGTTTTTACAGGTTCAACATTTTGCTTATAAGTGGAATACCTTGATTCATACTTATGGTTCAATAATATTTCATTGCAAATATTAATAAAGTCAGAATATTCAGTAACATTTAATGTTCTAGCTACAACAATGTCTCTGACAGATATAGGTAATTTGTATATTATCTTATCTTTCCATAAGTTAAAATCCATATGAGGCTCAATGGCTTTTAATATTTTGTTTAAATTCATTAAAAATACCATAGGTTTGTCACCATTCAACGGATTATACCTAGTCTTCTCATACAGTCTCTGCTGAGTAAGCCTGAATTTAGAACCTCCAAATTGTTTTTCAATAAGTTGTTTCCATTCAGCCCAAGAGTAGTCTCTACCCTCACTTAAGACAGCTTCAAACCATAATAAAGCAACATCCTTAAATAAAGAAATTAATTTTGATGTTATCTCTTCATCTGGTAACTTATATGAGAATTTCAAGTTGTCAATTCTTTGAATAAAATGTTGCCAATCAGAGCTGGCTTCCCCATCATAAGTTGGGTACTGATCTATCTTAGGCCAGTTCTTCTGATTGGATTTTATCTCACTAATCTTAGGTAAATTCAACAACTCATTTACTTTTGATAAATGGTCTTGTATTTCTTCCTGCACGGATTTGTGACTTACATTTTCAGATTTGACACTACCACCAGATGGTTTTAATTGTGGTGGTACAGGGAAGGAATGAGATTCACTTTTGCCAATGAAAGGATTATTATTATATTGATTATACTTATGATTATCCTGATTCATTAGTAGATTGGCAGTTTCAATCTCAACTTTAGTTAATCTTTGTAGCAGCTCAGAGACACTTTGATTTGTCTGTGCAAAAGATAACTTTGTTCTTGATTCAGTTTTTAATAAGTGTGTTTCATATAATTTTTCTAACTCACAAAATTTGTTTGAAAGGTCATTATATTTATTACTCAATGAATCATATTTAAGAGTTAGAGACAAATGTTCTTTCTCTAATTCTTTATTACGTGTTGCTAATTGAGAAATGTTCAATGTTAAGGATGAAATTGTATCACTAGTGAGCTTAACTGTCTGTTCCTCACAATCAGTCATTCTATTCCACAATGCTGAAACAATTCTATGGACAGTTGGATTATTGTTAAAATATTCCATGTCCTCCTTTTCAATTCTCTCACTCTCCTGTGAACTTCTCATCTCACTAGTAGGTGGTTGCAACTGAGGATTAACTGTATTATCATTGTATATAGTACTGTTATTATGGATAAAAGACAAGTCAGGTGTATCTACTCTAAAACCCAAATTTCTTAAATCCTCCTCTATTTTTTGTACAGATTTAACATCAATAGAATTACCTATATTGTAATTATCAGTATTATGTCTAATCTGAGAGGGTAAGTTACTTACCAAGGGATGGTTGCCAGGCCTGATTTTTGGCGCTTTTTTCCCTTGTAAGGGTGAGCTGAGGAAGTCAGATGAGGGGGTGGATCCCTGTTGCAACTGTGGCTTGTCCACTGTTGGTGAAACCAGTCCCATTTCCATTTGTCCACCAGGATTTTCTCCTGGGAGTGAGTGGACCCTCCTTGGGTAGGGGGTTGCTGATTTGATTGACTGGGCTGGCCTCCCTTTAATTCTGCCATTGCCTGATTCATCTGCTGAAATCCTACCTTGCAATTGTTTTGCAACTGCTCTACTTCTTTGAACATGAGAGATTTTGATTCCTCTAGCTTCAGAACCTGTTTGGCCAGGTGGGACAGTTGATCCTGAAGAGGAGGAGGCGTCTTTTTGATAGTTATCTTTTTTAAGAGGGCGTCCTTTTCCTCTACACTCATGCTTTCTGGTTGGGGGTACTGTTGTCCCTCCATGGTGATGTCCTGGAAAGTTTTTATTAGCTTTAGACCTGGTATTATAAGCAGGCTGTTCACTTACACTATCCTGAGGAGCACTCATATTGTTTAGAATAACAATATTTTACGTCTACAAAAGGAAAAACTCTGTGGAATTAGTAGACAAAAGATATTAGTAATTATATTACTAATAAAAAAGCAATGGAGCTTACCCTGAATTTATATCTTTATTTATTTAAATAAAATATAAGAAAAATTTGAAAAAATCTGTTAAAAATATAATAATAAGTTTAACTAGACCTCTATAAGGGTGAATAATTAGCTTACCAAGCTTTAGCCAAATACCAATTTAATTGGGTGTTATATTGGTGTCCAAATACCAAGTGAAATTGGGTTTATATTGGGTACAGTTACTACTGTAAATATCTAATTTTTATGATAAAAAATTAGTACAATTATTATAAGGATTCTTTCCCGCAATCAATGAGTTATGATGACCCACTAATATGCAGCAGACCCAAATATTTGGTTAATTTTGAGTTGTACTAAGGTAAAAATCACGTCCCAAGGCTTATACTAAATAATAAGTAAAATATAAGGAAAGACCCCCAATTGTCAGTACAGTCTAGTATATAAGTATGATATAATAGTGTTATTTTATGGTCCTACTACTTATTAATAAATGATTTAGTGATTAAACCTCAGGGGAAGACTAATAGAATAGTTATACTCAAATTAAACTCACAATACTTGGATTTAAATGCGTGCTAGTGGTGGAAAATAGAAGAATAAAATATAGTTATAGCTTTTATAAAGATAATATCAATTTATAAGGGCTTTATAATATATTTCTGAATGTTAATAATTGTAGTGTAATGTTTGTTTGAAGTGTAGTAATTGAATGATGATAATAAACCGTCAAAATCCCTCCTTACTTATACCCAAATCCACTGGAGTGCACAGACCTTCAATCCAGATGATGTCACTGCTATCCCCGGCAATTACAGCACTGTGAGGGCCCATCACCTCCCCATGGCGTCCACTTCAAGCAGTTTCAACACCCAGACCTCCAGTAAGGACCCTCCATCACTATTAATAATAACACAGAGTCATACCATAAATAGAAATCCCAGATAAAAGCGGATACCATAAAGAAACAGGTAAAATAAATGATCAAAAAGAGATTTAATGAAACTAAAAGCATATAAAGGAAACAAATAAAATTTCCAAGCCCCCAATAACATCCCCAAGCATCCACATTAACCCAAAAACATCTTTCCAACCCATAAATCCGTGAATAACCATCCAAGGAAGTAATTTTAGTTGTCCAAACTGGGTGTATGCGCCTGATATAGGTGTCTATGCTTCTGTAGGCGTTGTGAATCCACTGATTTCGTCCATATGACCTAAAATAAGCAGAAAAACAAAGGTTATAGGCTATTAAGGGGCTAAAACCCACTTATATACCTAAATATACATAATATACTGCATATTTCACTGAATATGAGATTTATGTATACATATAAGCTTATGTATGTCAATAATTACTTCATATCACTTAAGATAAGTATATTATGACTCCATTAACACCTTAATAAGTATTATTAGGCCATGGATAAGCTATTTAAACTATTATAAATTATATAATAGAATAATAATTATATATATATATAATAAAATAATATATATTATTATTTTAACCTTATTTTTAAGATATAAGCTTAATCTAATTAAGGTTATCTTATTTTAAGCATAAGAAATACTCAGTCCTAAGGATATTTAGGCTGACACTTAACCAAAAGATCAGGTGCTAAAGCATCAGTAGTCAGTTGAAGCTGTTGAAAAAGTGAAGGAGTCATGTTAGTATTTGGAGGAAAAAAATAAGAGCAAGAGTAATAAAGGGTGGGAGGAAGTAAGGGTTGGAGTATTATGTTAGGGTTCTTTAAGACTTGATACACTTTGTACTGTGTGTGTATAAATAAGCTCATAAGGATTAGGAGAAGAAAAATTTTAAGGTATGAGTGTGTGTGCACCTAATGCTGACTAATCAAGTTAAGGGGAAGAAATTCTTGAGGGGCTTAAATGTACCTAACAGATGGTGTGTGAAGGGAGAAGCACACTGTTGAAGTATACCAGTTAATGGGTTATGTAATTTGAATTACAATGATTTAATTGGTACCTTTTTTGAGGCTTGCTTGAATGGTGTTTATGGTAATGTTTGAAACCCCCTATTATTAAGTTAAAATATGTTAGGGAAATTTTAAGAGCCTTAAAGAAAAGACGACATAAATTTTAGGTAGACTTAAGGCTGTTATTATCATTATTTTCTGTAAAAAATAAGAAATGCACTTAAAATCACTTAAAAGTTGAATATATGCACTATAAATTTAATAATATTGAAAATGTACATTTGATTGATCCATTTGTCTTAACTAGAACTATTGATTTGGCTATTCAAATGCATAAAAATAACACTTTTCAAATTTGATTTTTTATGCCTAAAATGGCTTCTGTGCACTGGCAACATACTGCCTTCATTTGTCCCACATCAATAGCTTTATTTTTAGTAAAGTTAGAAATTTCACACTATAATTACCCCACATTGTACACCAACTATGGGAAAAAATTCTAAAATAAATAATAGGCTCTTATTTAGTGTCCTAATCTCATTATTAGTACATTGATCTCATTATATGCACTAAATTCATTAATAACCTCAAGATTGGTGCCTATAATTCACTACCATGCTAAAAATCACCTATATAGTCAAAGATTTACCTTTGAAAGTTCCTTCCAAGAGACTGCATTCAGCTACCCCACATTTCACGTCCTATTTTGGGTTTCTCAATGGTCTCTCAGTCAATATTGGTCATATTTGGATGAGGTTTTCACATATTAATTTGGAATGATTAGCTCTTTTATTTATACTGTTGATCCCCTTAAGTATGTGTTATATTTAGTACTTTTCATTCCTTATTTAGTCTTTTATTTTAAGAATTACATGCATATACTCTCATTTGGTCATTACTCTAGTTTTGATGGATTAAAACATTTTATTTATGTATTTTGGTGTGTGATATGCTTCTTATTTTGTTACTGTTTGATCCTTAGGTTGATTTGCATGTGTAAATGTGAATTTGAGGTGTCATTGTCAATGTAGTAGATTGGTAGATCAAGGGGAAATATTGGGGACTTCATGGATATAAAAAGAGGAAGTTTTTGGGCTTATATTCTACATTCTTTATTGTTATAATTAAAACATATAACCATTACAATTACAATACATTTCATTATTACTTTTAAATAATTTTGAATAGTGTTTTGAGTATTATATCTATTTTTTCTACCAACTATACAATTGTAACCTATTTATCATTAGTGAGATTAAATTACTGAAACCCTTATTTTGAGTTATATTTTAATGCTTATTGGATTTTTACTACAGTATTCATATTGGGCCTTTAAAGTCTTCTAGAAAACTGACTTATCAAGATATTCACATCTCTGTACTTGAACTCAGCTTGAAAATTTTGGTACATTTCTTGAACTATCTTCTCAGTTTTCACACCCTTATTTGGGTCTTTGAATCCTTTGCTACTGTATGTTGTAGTGAATTAAACTACTGTTTGATTTTAACTACTAAATCTTTCAGAAGCAGGTCCTTATTTTAAAGAATTTGGAAATGTTTTCACACATATGTGGTAGAAGCCTAGCTTCTTTGTGGATTCTTTACTGATACCAGTGTCTTTGCTTCTGGTTAGATTTTTTTGAGACTCACTTCTCCCTCTAGCACAAAATACTCTTTCTCTATTAAAAATTTATTAAATCACAAATTGTGTTTAGTAATTTTTTGTGAACTTACTTCATTGTTATCCATTTCAAATTTTCAAAAGTATAAATTTAAAATATATTCATTATCTAATTCTGAGATAAATAATAGTTTAAATGAATTTGAATATAGTGAAAAATATACCATCATTCTGGAGGATTTTTTTACCCAACATAACATTATGATAAAAATATTATGAGGGGGTCTCAAACATTAACATATATGCCATTCAAGGATGCTAAAAATCTAGTACCAAGTAAGTCATTTTTATTTGAAGTACACCTTCCCAGAACAGGTGTACTTGAAAATGGTGTTTTTACCTCAACATGCCCTTTTTGGGGACATCTACACTATTCACACACTCCATCCCCTTATCATGATTAGTAAGCACCTATATCTTAGCACAAAAGTAGTGAATATCTGACCTCATGTTGGAGACTCCTAACCCCAAGGCTTCCACTTATCATGGCATCTTGGAATGATGTTTTGAGGCTGAAGTCTTACAGGCATGTATGCTAATGCTTGAGACCCCCTATTATGAATAAAATTTCACAATTTATTTTTAAAGAAAAACAAAAAACAAAAAACCTCAAAAAATAAGATTTTCAAAAAAGAAACTTCATTAATCAAGTATGATAAATCTTAATTTTATGTAAGTGAATTAAAAATTGATTCATTATAATTCATCTGCTCTGAGGCTGGTGTATAAGAAAATTGAAATTATCAGAGACAACCAAGATTTCAAACCACCATATTTCAAGAATGTTTCTTGTATTATAGGGGTTTTATTTTGAAAAAATATAGAGCAAGAATTAAAACAAAAATAAAATTTCAAAAGAATGTTTAAAAATCATCATAAAATTATAAATTTTTTATTTTTAAATGCATTAAGAAATATTAGATCAAAAAGATTACTTAATGATATTTTATTGCTATAATTTAAAGTAATTACTAAATAGTTATTTCCTTTTTAGTAGAAAACAAGAAGAGGAAAAAAAAGTTTGCTAGACATCTATTAGTTTTTTTTTGTTTCATGTAACAATTTTCTTATATAATTCCTGTAGTAACATTGATGAAGCCTGTGACATATCTTTGTGTCAGCCTAGATATCCCCAGGACTGAGTATTTCTTATGTTTAAAATAGGATAACCTTTATTGAATTAAGCTTATAAGTTAAAAATATGGCTATAATACTTATATATATGGTTATTATGCTAATATATATATTTATTACACTATTACATGACTTCTATAAATTTAAATAGCTTATCTATAGCCCCATAATACTCCTTAAGGTGCTAATGTAGTCATAATATACTTACCTTTAGTGATATTTAGTAATTATAGACATACATAGACTTATATGTATGCATAAGCCTCATATTGAGTAAAATATGTAGTTATATTATGTATATATATGTCTATAGGCAGAGTTTAACCTCTAAATAGCCTATTAGCTTAATTTTTCTGCTTATTTTAGTTCATATGGAAATATTCACTGGACTTTCCATGCCTGAACAAGCATATACACCTTTTTCAGGTGCATACATCCAGTTTGGACAACTTAATCTGATCCCTTAAATGGATTGTCACATAGTTATGGGTTGGGATATCATTACTGGGTTAATTTGGTTGCTTGGGGATGTTATTGGGGGCTTGGAAAGTTGATTTGTTTCCTTTATATGCTTTTGGTTTCATTATATTCTCTTTTGATGAGCTAGTTTACCTG
Source organism: Hemileia vastatrix (assembly GCA_030280995.1). Lineage (NCBI taxonomy): Eukaryota > Fungi > Basidiomycota > Pucciniomycetes > Pucciniales > Zaghouaniaceae > Hemileia > Hemileia vastatrix. Next base: position 16,753,803 of record JASXTE010000017.1, read on the forward strand.
TTTCTTTATGGTATCTGCTTTTATCTGTTTTCTCTATTTATGGTATGGGTGTATGATATCATTAATTGTGATGGAGGGTCCTAAATGGAGGTCTTGGTGTTGAAGCTTCTTGAAGTTTATTCAATGGGGAGGTGATGAGCCCTCACAGCACTGTAATTTCTGGGGATAGAAGTGACATCATCTGGATTGAGGGTCTGTGCACTCCAGTGGATTTTGGTATAAGTAAAGGAGGATTTGGTGGGTTATTGGACATCACTTATTTACTAAAAATCAAATAAAAATTATTAGCATATAAAAATATATATTAAAGCCCCTATATATTGATATTATCTTTATATTAGTTATAACTATATTTTATTAGCCTATATTCCACCACTAGTCTGCACCAATACAAATATTTTGAGTTAAAAATTGAGCATAAAAGTTTTATTATTCTTTCCCTGAGCTTAAATCTATAAATAATTTATTATTAAGTAGTAGGACCATTAATATTTACTATTAAATCATACTTAAGTACTAGAATACACTAACAATTTGTAATACAAAGGGAAGGGGGGCTCAACCAATATCACTCCTTGGTTCAAAAAAAATCATTGACTGAACTCAAAAAGGGATCAAAAAAAACACTAGATGTCTAGTGTATTTTTTTCTCCCTAAAAAACTCTAAAATCACTTCTTTTCATTTCAACTTCTTATTATAGAGTGTAATACTTGGTAGTTTCTAACACAATAAAGCCTTTCGAATTGTTTTTTTTTTGTGATTTAAAGATGGTTTTTAAAGTATTCATCAGAAAAATAATCTAGCACCTGTTAGTAGGTTCCTATCCCTCACTGAACTATAATAGTTCAATTGGGGGGTAGAGTCTTCTAGCAGGTGCCAAATCATTTTATAGTTGTTGAAGTTTTTTTAATAATAGCTTACCAATATATACATATAGATATATATTGGATCAATAACTATTATAAAAATCCTTAAAGTGTTGTAAATGTGATAATAATAAGGGGTATCAAAGTTAGAAATTAGTAATTATTAAAAAGGTATTTCACAACACAAAAGAGAGCCAAAAACTTGACAATAATTCTTAGTAAAAAGTTTATTTAAGGCAAAGTATGGCATATTTTAAAAAATAATCATGGTTGATTTGGTGGAAAAAAGAGGCATTTGGAAATGGAATATTTCTAACTTTGATACCCCCTAATAGGTACTTCCATTTTTTGTGAGTATTTTTACAGAAATTTATTTTTATCTCTACAATTATTATTAAAAATTTGAGGGGTATGTTGTACAATGTATCAGTAAAATATAAGATTATGATTAAAATACTAAATCAGCCAGTTTAACCAAGTGGTTTCCAAGATATCATAGTTTGTGATAAAAAAGCCCAGTACTGAATTGAATGTGGAGCACTGGCTTTGTTTTCCTGTTGAGAAGTCTTTCAAATTTTGATAAAAAGGAATGAAACATAAATGAATATTTCCTTGTATCATCCTTCATTTTTGGACTGCAAAACCAACAAAGTTCTCAAGGTATTATTTGGCCTTATTTAAAATATTTTCTAGACAAGCCAAAATTCATTTCTAAAACTAACAAGTTATAATTGCTTGATTTTTTTGGAAACCCTTTAAACTTTCATAATGTTGCTTTTGATACCACACAAATTATTTCTCAAGATGCTGATGTTATTTCAGAAGAAGTTTATCAAATATCAAGTGCTAAAAAAGATAAGTTTACCAAATTAAGAAAGAAATCACTATTGTGGATTAGAGAACTTGAATCAAAGTTGACTCAAAAATCCTTCAATACTTAAGAAGCAAAATATTTCCATATCTTTTCAAACTTTGAGTTGAGGATATATATATATATCCATATCTATATAATGAATAAATTCCCATAACCTAACTTTTTAAATTTCTGGAATTCACACCAGTGAACTAACTGAAAATTTTCACCCTGTGCCTCAAATACTTCCTCCCCCTTTTGACCTCTCTTTTGGCTCACATTTGGTACATTTTTTTTCTCATTCATTCATTTTCTTTTTTTTCCTCTTTGATGATTTCTTATTATTTATCTTTTAATTTTTTTATTTTTTATTAAGCCACATCACCACCTAACCTGCCTTGCCTAACACTATTTATTGCCTTACATTCTCCCACTCTCCCACTCTTTTTTGGCTCACATTTGGTACACTTCTTTATTTTTATTTTTATTTCTTTATTTTTTATCTCAATTTTTTATCCCTCACCTTCCACCTCTCCCACCTGCTCATTTCACCCTCTTACCTACCTCCCTCTCCCACTTGGATTTCACTCCCTCACTAAACTTCCACTCCCACTTCTACTTGCCTAGCTCCTCTTCCCCTCCTCCCACTTCAACTCCCTCTTGCCTATCTCCCCCTCCCCTTCTTTCCTACCATATCAGCACCTTAATTTTTTTGCAAGCTTTTCAATTTATGTCTTTACTTCTCAATCTCCTTCTTATGCTCTTTTTCATTATTTCTTCTTTATTTTCACATCTCTTCATCATGTTTACATCATCTTCATTTAATTTACATAAATAGATAAAGGGGTGTTATATATGCACAATGTGCATTGACTTCTGATACATCCTTAACACTTAAGCTTCTAAAGATAAAAACACACTAATTTTCAATTAATTCTTACCTTTTTGACATCTTTTTGACATACATCTGACATTATTTTGACTAATTTCATGATATTGAAGTGTTCTATTGTATGTTATTCTGTTTTTTTCAATTATAACCAGCTAGAAAAATGATAACACTAACTCCTAACCTCTAACCTCTAACTCTAACTCTGACCTAAAGTAAGCTCTAACCTGAATAGAAAATTATGAGAATGATAGACAGTCAACCCTAAACTAATCAATATAGCAAGAAAGTTAAAGATAATTCTAACCCTAACATGAATGGAAAGTATCCCTGAGTGGGAGATACTGCTAACTCAGAGGACTTAATTTACCTTAGTAGAAGTGATAAAAAAACTTTGAAAGAAGTTTGATTGACAGTTTGGCACAATGGCAAGTGTTTTTGTCATGTAATTACACTCTTTGTTAGTATTTCAGTTGAGAGGTGAGGAGGGGTAGCTCTTTGGGTGCTATGCATTGTAATAGGGGGAAGAAAGGAATATTGCATAGAGGGGTTATATGGGGAAAGCACTGTAGAAAGACTCTTACAGTTGCCTTGCTGTAAGCAGGATCCAAGGGAGTTGGATAAACAGAAGAAAACCCTGTCGCTTTAAGTAAAATAAGAGTTCATAATAATCTAAGCTAATAAGTCCATTTGATAAAGGAACACCAGTTGAATATTTGAAAATAATGGTTTTTGATGTAAAATCAGTGTTCCTTTAGTTTGGATGAGAAAAATACAACAGTAAAGTTGTACTAGGAAAGTTATTTAAAATGATTGTATATTTATGTTTTTATGAAGTTTATAATTTTGTGAAAAGATGTTATAATCATGTCCCTGAAGATAAGACCTTTACAACTATACCCCATGAGTATATGTAAAGGTTTTGTGGAATAATATTTATAAAATGTTATAAAAAAGTTAATTTTTATAAAGGTATAAAAAATTTCTAAATGCTATGTAAATATAAGATGATAGTTTTTGATATGTGTCATTGGTTGCTAGTATTAAGATGTATAGATATCTATATACCCATTCTAATTTTGAGTCTACAGCTTTATATGCATAGTTAGATCACATGCTCTATTTTCCCCTCCTGGAGCATCCCAGAGTTTTTATGGAGCTTGTACAGACTTCTGGACTTAATTAGAACCTTAAATTCTCAATGAAAAATCTAGAGAAATTACAGATGATAGAGATACTCTCACTCTACATTTACAATTTGGTTTTTTTAGTCCATGAAGCCCTATTTAGCTAATTAAAAATCATCAAAGTTAAGTAAATTATAAAAAAACCAAAATAATTAAAAATACTTATAAAATTATTAAAAATAGTAGAAAAATAGTAAAAATTCCCTATAAATTTCTAAATGTTCCTGAGACTCCTAAATTTCATTTCTATACACCTTTAAGCTTATACTTGCACTTAATGACCATTAAATATTTATTTAATCTTGACTTGTAAAATTAACCCTTTTTAACAACATTTAACCATCAATTCTTTCAAATAAAAATTATATAAAATTGGATTGGCCTTTCCAATATTTATAATATCCATCTAAAAGAATCCTAAAATAATCCTTAGTGCTGTACTAATCTTTAGGCTGCCACAGCGCTGTAGGGCTCTCCTCATGGGACAGCTTATATAGTAATCCAGTTACTTCTTAGTCTCACTACTGCATCAGTATAGTAAGTCCCATCTCCCTGTTAGTAGTCCCAATATAAGCAGTCTAGTTAGTCTAACTGCTTAATAGAATATCCATTCCTGTCTTAGGCTAGCATCAGTGCTAGTAGTAGTCTTCCCTCCAAGGTCCTAACATTTTGTCTAATCTATCACCAGCACACTACAAAAGGATCATGAACCCCTCAGGTCAACATGATGCAGCACTTCTTCCTGAAATTCAAGAACAGAACACCAGACTCATGGAATGTCTAGTGTAGGAAAATTCTTCATACAAAAGCCCCACTGAAGCAGAGTTGGATGCTGCCAAAGCCAAAGCACAGGTACCACCCGTAAAAGGCCCAAAGATTGAAGTCCAAGAAATCTTTGATGGAAAACAAGGCCCCTTTGAATATCAGTATGCATCACAGGTAAATCTTTATGTCTTTCTCAAAATTCATCATTTTCCCAATGAGAAATAAAAAGTTGGATTCACAATCTCTTACCTCACAGATGAGGTGGAATGCTGGGAAAGGCCATATACAAAGGAACTCCTTGAAATGGAAGGTTAGCAACAACTTCCTGTTGGTTCATGGCAGTGTTTGAATTAGCCTTTGGTGAACCTGATGTGGCCAGAACCTTGGAGAATGCACTCAACTATTTAAAACAGAAAAACTCTGTTTCTGATTACATGTCAAAATTCTGGGGCCACACCAGCTATGTCACAAGATGGGGAGAAAAGGCAGTCATGTTTCACTTCAGGAATGGGATCTCATCAAGAATCAGATAATTCCTAATCAGTCATCATTTCCAAATCTCTCCAAGTGCTCATGGAGCTGGATATCTAAATTGATAATGAGTTTACGCATCAGAAAATGGATGGTTGGAGTACTGCTTGTCAGTGGAAAAACTATGCCTCATCAAGCAGGGCCAGCACCAGGGACCCAAATGCCATGGATATTGATTCAATAAATTTATGCAATTTTAATTGGAAAAGAAGGCTATCTGATGAGGAATAACAGAGTCATATGAATAAAGGACTGTGCCTTTGATGTGGAAGTAGTTGTCATCTGGAAAGGGAGTTTAGGGGTAAATAAGTGTAAGTGAAGTGGAGGATAGCGCAGAAAAGGAGAAGGTAGAATTAAGTACTCAGTAATAAAGGTTGTGCCCTCCTTGAGTGGATTAGAGGGAAAGAATAAGGTAGATTTAGTAGAGTAAATATCAGTGTGTAAGCAAATTTAAAAAATATGATAATCATGTTCTAATAAACTTACCTTTAATGACCCTGGAAGCCAAAAAAAATATACAAGCCCTTCTAGATTGTGGGGCCACAGACTGTTTTATTTCGAAAAAGTTTTTATAAAGGAATAAAATGAGAAAGAAAAATTGGACCACCCCAGGCGCTTGATTATGTTTGATGGATTGTCTGGTGGGGGAGTAGAAGTAAAAGAAAAGGTTTTTTGCAGGTTCTGGTTTGACGTAAGGGAGTCTAAGTGCAAGGCATATATGACAAACCTAAAGGACCAGTATGAAATGGTACTAGGAGTGACATGGCTGGACTAGTATAATCCACAAATTAACTGGAAGAAAAAGAAGGTTCAGATGGGAAGGGAAGAAGATGCTGGCACTAAAGTATCAGCCCCCTTTCCCCATCAGGGGTCAGGGGCCCATCCTGGCAAGTCTTCTTATTTTCTGATATCATCAGTTTACTTACCACCAGAATTGATGCTTTCTCTTGATTCTAAGAAGCAGTCTAAAGATGGGTCACCAACAGAGAGTGTCAGAGAAAACTATAGAGAGGATGAAGCATGCCATAAGGAGGAAAGGGCCCAACAGAGATGGGGTGAGGCACAGGATGTAATTGTGGAAGGCGCAGAGAAAGTATTTGCACCCTGGCCCCTTCTGGTGATTTCCCTGGTGTTCTATTATCATAAGTAGACTTTCTGTAAGAACTGAAATTTTCTCTTGATGCTAAGTTTCAGGATTTGGAGGAGGCACTGGAGGAAGAAGAGGAGCTTGAATGTGAGGCAACAGCTTGGAACATATAGGCCAAGATTGTAGCCTAGGTCCAGTCCTCAAAGCCTACAAAAAGCCTCAAGGAAATGGTCCCTGGAGCTTACTGAGAATTTTTACCACTGTTTGAGGATGGAGAAGTCAATATTCTACCACCTCATTGACCATACAACTTTGCCATTGATATAATGCCAGGTGAAACCCCTCAATTTGGACTCATAATCCCATTATCAACCCTAGATTCAACAGTGCTAAAAGAGATGATAGATAAAAATTTGAAGAATGTTTTTATTAGGGAATCCAAATCTCCCTGGGCCACCCCAGTGATCTTTGCAGAAAAAAAGGATGGATCATTAAGACCTTGTATGGATTTCAGAAGGTTAAATGTGCTTACAGTAAAGAACAGATATCCCCTTCCCCTGACTAGTGAGCTAATTGATAGCCTTCAAGGTGCAGAGATCTTCATGTCCCCAGATCTTAGGCAGGTTACAACAACATATGTGTGAAAGAAGGTGATGAACACAAAATGGCATTCTGCACCAAATTTGGTCATTTTGAATGGCTGGTAATACCATATGGTAAATTTAATGTGCCTGCCACTTTCCAACATTTCACCAACAGAATCGTTAGAGACATAATATGGATAGGTGTGGCAGTATACTTGTATAACATCCTGATTTACTCCAGATCAATGGAAGAACACCATATACCTTTGAAAGACTGTTTTCAGCGCTTGAGGGAGGCCCAAGTATGGTTAAACCAGAGAAATGTGTTTTTTCAGTAGGTGAAATCTCCTACCTGGATATGATCATTTCAAAAAATAAGTTGCAAATGAACCAGTAGAAATTAAAGGTAGTAAAGGAATGGCTGAGACCAACATCAGTAAAAGAGCTCCATTCATTCCTAGGCTTTGCAAATTTTTAATGCTGTTTTATTGATAATTACTCCCACATTTTCCAACCACTACATGACCTCTCAAAAAAGGAAGCCAAATTCATTTGGACAAGTAGCCAACAAGACATGTTTGACTACCTGAAAAGAAAATTTGTGAAAGCTTTATCCTTATGATCCCAGACTATCTAAAGCCATTTTTTCCAGAATGAAACTTCTCAGGAACTTCATTAGGTGAAGTATTATCCCAATATGATGCTTAAAATGTCTTACAGTTAGTAGCATATCCGTCATCTACACTGTTATATGCTGAATTGAACTATGAAATATATGATGAGGATTTTTTAGAATTAGTTGATTCCATATGCACCTGTAGCCACTATTTGGAAGGAGGAACTCACTGTTTACAAGTTATTATTTACACACATCTTAAAATTCTGAAAATCTTCCTGACCACAAAGAAGTTGACTCGCCAGGGAATTTTGAGCAGAACTGCTAAGCATCATCAATTTTGTTGTTTGCTTGAGACCAGGGAGCAAAAGTGGCAAGCCAGATGCACTGTCACAATTTCCTAACTTGCACCCAGCTCCAGATCAGCTACATACTGCTGGTGCAATGCTACTGAAGTGGGACCTTGAAGAGGGGGTAATCCTAGATGAAGTGGAATTAGCATATGAGGATTTGATGGAATGGGTAAGAAGGGGGCAGGGAAAAGATGAGGGAGTGAAGGACTTGGTAAAGTTGCTTTTATCAAAGGAGTTATTGGTAAAGAAAGGATTGGAGGAGTATTAACTGGAAGGGGAAGTGCTGTATGGGAACAGGAGGATAGTGGTGCCAAATGATAAAGAGCTCAAGAGGTAGGTGGTCAAATCAAGGAATGATTACCTAATGGAGGGACACCCAGGAATTCTTAAGACTTTAGAGCTGGTTAATTTTAAAATTTACTGGAAGTACATGAAGGCATACATCCAGCACTATGTAGTGGCATGTTGTCACCGGACAACCTACACACAAGGTCGAGGGTGTTCCTGGAAGTGAGATGGAGGGAGGAGTTTAGAAACTTCTTCGAAGCACAGAGGAAATGTTCAAGGAAGTGATTAAAAGATGACTCAAAGGAAGATCTACTTCTTCTAGATATGTTCAATAAGAATCTTAATATAATTTAAAGGTAATAGGGGGTGTCAGTTCTGGCAAATCCGCACTTACAAATCCGCACTTAAATTTGACCAAATCCGCACTTAAATAAGTGCGGATTTCCAAAACACACTAGCCCCAATACTGGTGGATTTCAAAATGAAATAAGTCACTTATTTCACTCAAATCCGCACTTTCTCAACCAAAAGTGCTGATTTCACCATCAAGTCCCATTTCACTGATTTGTCAGCATCATCCCATTCATACGCAGCACTCCGCAGAATAACACTTCATAACTCAAAACATCGTACATCACTTACATCTTCATATCATATCATATAAGAGTCATGCCTTCCTCACTTTCAAATCGTGATAAATTACATAAAGCAATGACTTTCATGGCGCTTGAACTGCTCTTGGACTCTGATTCCGATTCTGATCTAGAAGAAGATTTTGTCGTTTTATCAAAAATGGCCAGGAAACGTTACCTTCTTCCCAGAAAGCCTCAAGTACTTCATACCCCCAAGTACACCATCCAAACACTTCTTAACCTATCTACACCCAGTTTTAGACAGCTGTTCAGGACTTCTCAGGAATGTTTCCTTAAATTGCTTGAGCTTATTCAGGATCATCCCATATTTCACAATAATTCTCAAAAAGAACAACGACATCCTTCAATTCAATTGGCCATCACACTATGTCGTTTGGGTTCAAATGGTAATGGAGCCGCTTTGAAACGTTTAGAAAATGTCTTTGATTTAGGGTATGGTTCAGTTAACACTTATACCAAACGATGTATCACTGCCATCAACTCCTTGGAATCTCAACTTCTCACCTGGCCAACAAAAGAAGAGCGACTTGAATCATCTCAGGTTATGCAAGCAGAGGGCTTTCCAGGATGTATTGGTTTTGTTGATGGTACTACTATTCCTTTGAGCCAGAAACCTGGTCAAGGTGGAAACAATTACTTTGACCGTAAAAAGAGGTAGATTATTTTTAACTCCTTTCATCCTCCTTGAAACTAACACAAACAAATATATCTTCTTTATAGATATTCAATTAACGTTCAGCTTATATGTGACGTAAACAAAAAATTTATATCATTCTTCGCTGGCTATCCTGGCTCATGTCATGACTCCTACGTCTTCCAAAGAATGCATATTTCAAATGAACCTGAAAAATTCTTTGATGAAAATCAGTATCTTCTTGCAGATTCTGCTTATGTGAATGGAAAGTATGTACTTCCTGCTTTTCGGGGAGCAGCTTCAGAAGACAGTCAAAATGCCAAATTCAACAATCATTTGGCAAAGTCAAGAGTCCGTATTGAACATTCTATTGGAATCTTGAAAGGCCGTTTTTCTAGTTTAAGGGAATTAAGAAGTCCTCTTAGAAATAAATCTGAAATGGAGGCGGTGATCAACTGGATTCTGTGTTGCACTATACTTCATAACCTACTTGCTGACCTCAAAGATCAATGGTTAGAGCTGTATGAAGATGAACAAGTTGATTCACCTCCGACTATATCCAACACTTCTATTTCTCAATCAACTAGTATAAGGGCGAAAATCCTTCCAATAACACTCCAACATTTTTCAACGCAATTTTAATTTTTTTCTCTTTCTCTTCAAATTATCAATTTGCATGTATTATTCACTGAGAATGGAAAATTTTTTTGCATATTTTTTTGGTTTTTGAATTTGCTGTTAAAGTCTTATTTTTTTTTCTCTCTGTGTTTTCTTTCATCAACTCAACATGAAATTGCATATTTTCAGCAAACACATATTTTTTCAGTCACTCAAAGGTTGGGAAAGAGTTGGAAGGGAAGATTAAGGGTTCCGAGGCATTTTAAATGAAGAAAAGGGTCTGGGAGAGGTTGAGAGGGGTGAAATGGGGATCAAAAGAGGATGGCATACAATGGGGCTGGGAGGATAGCGAAAGGCATGGGGAGGGAAGACAAGCATGTGTTGATAGAATTGAAAGGGATGGAGATTGGTGCAAACAGAGTGTGAAAATAGGAGGATGAACTCTGTTCTTCGGGCGAAGAACAGAGTTCACTTCCATAAAATATTAGCTGAAACATAGTTTTCAATTCTGTAAAAACAGTTGTAAGTAATAGAAAAAGTCACTGATTTTTTTTCTATGTAATCCTTGCTTTACGAGGAGACTTTTGTGACGAAGCAGATTTTTGAGTTACCTTTTGAGATTTGGAATGTCTGGGAGGCATTATGAAACTGGCACATAACAAGAAAAAAGATTAAAAAGTAGAAGAAATAAGTAAAAAAGAATGTAAACATGCCTGGTCAAAATATTGAAAATGTTGGAGATTGGTGCAAACAGAATGTGAAAATAGGAGGATGAACTCTGTTCTTCGGGCGAAGAACAGAGTTCACTTCCATAAAATATTAGCTGAAACATAGTTTTCAATTCTGTAAAAACAGTTGTAAGTAATAGAAAAAGTCACTGATTTTTTTTCTATGTAATCCTTGCTTTACAAGGAGACTTTTGTGACGAAGCAGATTTTTGAGTTACCTTTTGAGATTTGGAATGTCTGGGAGGCATTATGAAACTGGCACATAACAAGAAAAAAGATTAAAAAGTAGAAGAAATAAGTAAAAAAGAATGTAAACATGCCTGGTCAAAATATTGAAAATGTCAGGAAGGGGTGTGTGCCGAGGATTGATGGGTAGGTAGCGAGGAAGGTCAGTGTGTCACATGTGACAGGGATGGGGTAAGAAAGGAAGGGATGTTTTGTGGCCAAAATGTGGTTGTGAAAAAAAACGGGAAAAAAGTGCTGATTTGAGGTCATAACTGACACCCTTTTTTGAAATAAGTGACTTTTTTGCAAAATTTAAGTGCTGATTTGTAAGTGCTGATTTTGTTTGAAATCCGCACTTAATTTAAGTGCGGATTTGCCAGAACTGACACCCCCTAATATTAATATTATTAGGATCTCACAAAGGGTTGGAAACTCAATAATCAAAGATTTAAGTTTTAGAAATGATTACTGAGAAAATAAGGAAATGTACAATAAAAATGATTTAACTTTAAAGTTTTACCAATATTAACTATATATATGTTTTATAATTTAACTCTAAAGAAATATCAAACCCAAATCCAACCCCTTTTATATCCATTACTCCTCCTTGCATTGACCTCATACCCATCCATTATTCCGCACACCACAGACCTCTGAAAATACACCTGTTACACCTGCACCCTCCTCACTAACATCCATTAACCCTTTAATCCTCCACTAACCATCCCGTCCATGCTCACTACCCCTGTTAATAACCCACAGATACTTAACAAACTTTTTAGAAGAATATTGCATTAACTATTGCGCTGTGCGTCGCTTATCAAAGAAAAGAATAAACACACTATTGAGAGATTGACTAATTTAGATTTAAACTTTAGATTAGCGTGGTTGAATAGTGAGTACACAAAGGAAAGTCACAGTTGCTATGTAGAATCTTTTTCTGCGCTTCAAGTATGGATTTAGACCTCTGTATTATTGATTTAATGAGCTGCTTTTGCCACAAGTGTCATGTGGCGCGTGACAGATGCCCGGGTATAAAACGCAAGCTCTGTTGAGCGTGAGACACATTCTTCCCACACTACTTTCTCTGACTCCTTCTTTTATTAATTATTTTTTTTCTTGTATTATGTCAAACTTCCCTACTCCAACTCCCACACCTCCACACCCCAAAGCAGATTGTGAAATTGTTACACGGTAATATTCCCAAGCATGCATGGCCTGCAAATTAATTGAGTATTTTTTCCTCGAAAGCATGGCCACATGAGGTCCTCACCAGAAATGCGATTTTTGCCGCTGGAGACAGGTGACGTGTGATGCTCTCTCAAAAAATGAGGATATTGAGCGAAGATTTACCAAGACTAAGTACTGGGTAATCCCAAAGACCAAAGAGGTGGTGGAAGACATTTGGGACGTGTCGGTCGGGGACTATTGTTTGGTAGAAGAAGTTGAGGAAGAGGTGGAGGATACCATGGCAACTTGGGTAACCCAGGCCACAGGTAAAAAACAAGGGGTGGAAGAGGAGGTGGATGAACTGGTTGAAGAGGATGAAGATGAAGTTCCCATCTTGAACCGGACTCCAAAGGAGTGGTGGATGATCATCAAAGATGATGAAGAGGAGAAGGAATTGACAGTAGAGATTACCCTGAGGCTATTTTTAGAGGCTGAACCGGTTTTTGAAGTAAGTCTGCCTTTTCTTGTTTCAAAATTTTGTTACTGATGACTGTATGTTTTTAGAATTCAGATGTCATTGCGGAAGCTCCAATTGTGGAAGCTGCGCCATTGCTTCCAGTTGAGGCAAGTCAACCGGCAGTTGATTCGAGGGAGGATAACGAGGAAACCCTTGACCAGGTATGGTCGAAGAAACCTTGGCAGGGTCAACAAGCTCAATTCATCAAAAATTTAAGTGATGAGATCAACAAGATTGTCAATGCCACCTCCTTCAATGTGGCAGAAGAATTACTGGAGATTGGAGAAGTGGTACCGGTAGGAGAGGAGGAGGTATTTGAGAAATGCAGGAAGGAAATAAGGGTGGTATTGGAAAAAATGAAGAAATTCGTTTGGGAGAAAATACAGGAGAAAATTTGAAATGGAAAGAGAAAAAAGAAAGAAAGAGGAAAGGAAAAAAGTAGAAAGCAATTTGTTTATTTATTTATTTATTTTATTTTGTTGTTTTAATTGAAATTTTAATATATATTTTATAAGATTTTGAAAAAAGAAATAAAAAAAATATTTGAATGAAGTTTTTTTTTAAAAATTTTGAAGGAAGAAAAGAAAAAAATATTTAACTGAGGAAATTTTTGTTTTAAGTTTTGAAAAGAAAGAAAAAATTTAAGTAAGAAGAAAAAAAAATAGTTGATTGAAACAATTTCATTTGAAATGAAAATTTAATGAGAGAAAAATTTGTTATTCATGAAAGTTTATATATTGAAGTTTTTTGAGGAATTTCGGTTATTTGCAAAGAAAGAGAAACATAGTTTTGAAAAAAGAATTTGAAAGAAAGAAGTAATTTGTTTGAAGAATTTTAAAAGAGAGATTTAAAGGTTGAAGTGAAGTTTGAGAAAATTGTCATATTGAGTTCATGAAAAATTTTGATAGTTCAAAGAAAAAGAATTAAGGGAAAAGAAAAAAAAGAAAGAAAGAAAAAAATTAAAAGAATTATTGATTTTTTTTTTAAGATTTTATTTTGATGAATTTTAAGACTTTATTTTTATTATTTTATTTTATTTTATTTCTAATTTAACTTTTTAATTTAATTTAATTTTATTTATTTAGTTTATTTATTTATTTTTAAAGGTTGAAAAAGCTTTTGAAAAGAAGAAAGAAGAAAAGAGAAAACAAAGTAAGGATTTTTTAGGAGTAAAGAAGTTTTAGAATTTTAAGAAAAGAAAGAAAAGAGAAAGAAAAGAAAAAAGAGAAGAGAAGAGAAAAATAAAAGAGAGTTCTAAGGTTTTGGTGTTAAAGGATATTTAAGATGAAAAGATTTTAGGAGTTCAGGGGTGTTAGAAACATTGATGGCTGGTTCCCAAGATGTTTTGTCTGAGTCATTAAGGAAGCCTTCCCACTCCACAAGGTATTGAAGTTTCCCCTTGTGCATTCTTGAATCAAGGATATGGCTTACTTCCCACTCTAGATGGTCTTCTACTTCAACCAGTTCTGGAGGAGGTTGGTTCCTGCCCGAGTATGTTTCTCAAGCCAGTTCCAGGAGAGATACGTGAAAAACAGGGTGAATAGCCTGCCATTTAGGAGGTAGCTTGAGTCAAAATGCAGTTTTCAAGAATTCGGAGTCAATTTCAAATGGTCCCAAGCGCTTTTCAGCCAGTTTCTTTGATAGTTGTGTTGCTCGAATGTTTCGTGCGTCGAGCCATACTTTGTCTCCTGGTTTAAAGGAAGGAGCAGATTGTCGATGTTTGTCGGCCTGTTCCTTGTATCTTTGAATCGCTAATTCCAAATTTTTTTTAAGTTCTTCTTGGAGTCGTGATATAGTTCGAAGATAATGTTCTGCAGGATGATTAGTTCCTACATGGATTGAGTTGAATCGAGGATGTCGTCCATAAATGGTTTCGAAGGGAGATTGTCGTGTTGAAGAATGAGTCGAGTTATTATAAGCAAATTCGGCCAGTGGTAACCATGTGGTCCAATCGTCTTGTTGGTAACTGACATACATTCGAAGATATTGTTCGAGTATTTGGTTAACTCTTTCTGTTTGACTGTTGGTTTCAGGGTGATAGGCCATGGAGAGGTTCCTCGTGATATTGAGTTGTCGACACAGTTGGGTCCAGAATGTGGATACAAACAATGAGCCTCTATCTGAAATAATATCATTTGGTAAGCCGTGTTTGTAAAATACATATTCTAGAAACAATTTTGAAAAATCTTCTGCTGTAGCAGTAGTAGTGGTTTTAATGAAAATAGACATTTTTGAAAATCTATCTACTATCACTAATATAGCATCAAAATTATTAGAAAGAGGAAGTTGAGAAATAAAATCCATCAATAAAGATTCCCAAGTTTTAGAGGGAATAGGAAGTGGTTGAAGCAACCCATGCTTCCGGTGACGGGGAGCCTTATTCCTATTACATTGGTAACAAGCTTTTATATAGGCCTTGATTTCTCTTGTCATACCTGGCCAGAAGAAATCCCTTGCTATTAACTGGTAGGTTTTATCAACACCAAAATGACCAGCTAATGGAGAATCATGTCGACTGTTGAAAATCCATAATTTTATTTCATTGTTGTTGGGTATGACTACTCTACCTTTGAAAACTAATAGACCTGATTAAATACTAAATCTTTTTGCCCCTTGCTTTGAGAGTATTTTGTCTTTTAACCCTAAACAATAATTTTCCTTTGACTGAGCTTCAAGGATGTTGGATAGTGGATTTTGAAAGGATTGAATTGTCATCGAATTAAGTTGATGAGTGGTTAACATTGATTCGTTGAAGATTGATTTCACATTTGCTGGGTTCTTGTCAGAAAATGCATCCTCCCTCTGTGGGTAAACGTTGTCCCGACGTGACAAGATATCTGGGACAATGCAGTTCTTACCTGGGCGATAGGAAATAGAGAAGGAAAATTCAGACAAAAATTCAGCCCACCTGGCTTGACGCCTGGTTAACACTTTGGAAGACATGAAGTATTTTAAAGCATTATGATTTGTTAAAATTTGAAAAGGACTATCTAGGCTGAGAAGAAAAGAACTCCATATTTAAGACAATGGATAATAGCTAAAAGCTCTTTGTCATGAATTTCATAATTTAATTCTGCGGCTATGAGTTTGCGTGACTCAAAAGCAACAGGATGAAACAATTTTGTTTCAGGATTGAATTGAGAAATGACCCCTGCAATAGCATAATTGCTAGCATCTGTCTCGACTATTGTCAAAGCAGAAGGATCAAAGTGTCAAAGAATTGGAGCTGTGGTGAACGCAGTCTTCAATGTTTCGAATTCCTTTTGTGCTGTTGAAGTAAAAACAAAAGGAATATCTTTTCTAAGAAGAGAAGTAAGATTGGAAATTGTTTTAGAGTAATATTTAATAAATCTTCTATAGAAATTGGCAAAACCCAAAAATCCTTGGAGGGATTTAATGGTTTTGGCCTCAGGCCATTCCTGGACTCTTTGTACCTTTTTGTCATCCATGACTAAATCATCAGTGGAAAACGTAAACCCCAAATAATCAATAGATTTGAGATGGAATTTGCATTTATTGTGCTTGGCATAGAGACTGTGATCTCAAAGGCGATTTAGAACCTGTCAAACATGATGAATATGTTCATCTAGTGTCTTTGAGAAAATTAAAATATTGTCTAATTAGACGACAACAAATTGTTTGACAACATCTTGAAAGATGTCATTAAAAAAAGTTTGAAAAGTAGATGGTGCGTTACATAATCCAAAAGGCATGACTAAATATTCAAAACTACCAAATCTAGTGCGCATTGCAGTCAGTGGTTCATGACCTTCCGCAATGCAAATAAGATTATAAGCACCTCTAAGATCAATTTTAGAAAAGAAATTAGCACCATTAAAAAGGGTAAGAAGCAATGACATAGAATGAACAGGATATTCATTCTTCTTTGTGAATGTGTTGAGCTTTCTATAGTCAACACATAACCTAAGGCTACCATCTTTTTTCTTTACAAAAAGAACAGGGAAGCCGGTTGGAGATTTACTGGCTCTGATGAAACCTTTGGCTACATTCTCTGCAATGTAGTCTCAAAGAACTTGATATTTCTCCATTGACAAAGAATAGAAAGGACCTGCCGGAGGTACTGGACCTATTAACTCTATTTGATGGTCGTAGGGTCGATGAGGTGGTAACTTATCAGCCTTGTGGATTAAGAAAAAATCGAGGAAATTGTGATAGATTTCCAGTAATTTTGATTTCATGGCTTCAACGTTGATTTGGCCGTCCTCATCATCTTTGAGAGAATCTGTTGAGGGAAGACCAGAATTGATAGAGCATAATTCTACTACTTTAAGGCAATTTAAAATCTCTTTGAGTGAAGTGATCAAGCTAGAAGGGTTAGCCAATTTCTCATTTAGAGAAAGATCAGATGCTTGCAAGTCATCTGGCAGAGATTTGTCCTCTATCAGGAAATTGTCAGGCGGGTTGTTTAACTCCCTATTGACCTGCATTGAAGAATCAGAAATATACTTAGCGCGTGGGGTGATCAATCCCTGTGACCAATCAATTTCAGGATTCCAATGTGTTAAAAAGTCATAGCCAAGGATGGTATCGTCTATTCTTGGGGTGTCCAAGACTGATAATTCCCACTTGAAGGGGGGAAAATTCGGAAAGTTGAAAACCCATAAAACTTTCTTACTTACCCAATATTTGGGTTCCTCTGATTTGACCAAATAAATTGGAGTTTGATTGATATCTGTGAATGTCAGCTTTAACTTCTTGGCAAAAGATAAACTGACAAAAGAAATTGAAGCTCCAGAGTCTATAAGACAACTGAAGGGGGTATCCTCCTTAATAATAATGAATCTCAAGCGGTTTAAGGCAACTCCAGTCCTTAAGACATGGAGGTTCTGTGCACTGGGAGAGATAAGATAGTTTGCTTTGCACACAAGTAAACTATCTACTAGTTTTTTGACCTTGAACTAGTACCTTCTCTTTCCTTCAACTTTACACAATCTTCTAGCTTGTGCTTACCCCCAAAATACATACATAACCCATTATCTGCTTGTCTCTTCCTCTCAGCTTCTTTAAGTTCCCCTTTTGGATCCAGTACCTTACTGATATTGCCTGGGGTTGAGCTTTTTGGTCAAGGTTTGTCCTTTCCCTTATTGGGTTTGGATTGAGTCGAGGAGGATTGAGTTGTCCGTGGGTGTGAAGAAGGTCCCAATTTAAAATTTAGGCCTTGAGATTTTTTGGTGTATCAAAGATGTAGTAGTTGTCCTTGGTAAACGCCGTCAAGTTCAAGGTTTCCATCCTTTAAATCCGTTAAAGTAGTCATCTTCTGACCATGAAGATTTAATTGATCCGGAATCCTCAAAGGAAGTCCCTTTTTGAAATGATACTTGAGGGCAGCATCATTCCAACCTACTCAAGTTTGAAGTGCTCTGAAGCTCGATATATATTCAGAGGCTTTACAATTATCACTCATGCGGAGGAAGTCAAGTTCAATTTCCGTGTTTTCAGTTTCATTAGGGTCACTGAACAACGTAAAAAGTTTGTCTTTGAAATTTTCCCAGTTATTAATGAGTAAGTGGGTTTCTGTCGAAGAGAGCATGAGAAGATATGGTTTGAACCACCTTTCTGCTTTTCCGGCTAGGAATGAAGAAGTTTAAACACCCTTTTATTGGTCATTATGGAACAGGAGCTTGCAGGTTTGCAAGAAGGGGCACAATCTGTCTGGATGTTCTCCATTGAATTTATCATGAGATTTCATGGAAGGATTTTTGAATTTTAATCCCTCCAAAGACATTGGATTTGAAAGTGTTTCATGAAAAGTCTCATGAAGTCTTCTAGAGAATTAGATGGTCCAGGTTCCAAGGGTTGACCAGAAGGGTGAGTAGCAGGGGCCAATGGTGCCTCATGCATCATATCCTCTCCTTCTTCTTCATTGCTAGAGTCATCAAAATCCTGGGGGATGTCTTCCACAGATTGGACTGAATGTTCCTGTTCCCTAAGGTCAAGAGGTTCCAGGGAGTGAGTGCTGGAAACAGGCCATGTGGCTGATGGCCTGTTTATGGTGCAAGGCCTAGTAGTAGCGCCCGTAGGAGGAGTGCATTGAACAGGTGCCATTTTAAAGAATTTAAAAACACCTGAAAAAGGACGTAGTAGTGCAAAGAATGTGAACTACAAAGGATTAAATTATACTGTCACTGGATGACTTACGCACAAGGTCAAGGGTGTTCCTGAAAGTGAGATGGAGGGAGGAGTTTAGAAACTTCTTTGAAGTACAGAGGAAATGTTTGAGGAAGTGATTCAAAGATGATTTGAAGGAAGAGCTGCTTCTTCGAGATATGTTTGATAAGAATCTCAATATAAATTAAAGGTAATATTAATATTCTTAGGATCTCACAAAGGGTTGTAAACTCAATAATCAAGGATTTAAGTTTTTAGAAATGATTACTGAGAAAATGAGGAAATGTGCAATAACAATGATTTAACCTGAAGTTTTACCACTATTAACTATATATACGTTTTATAATTTAATTCTAAAGAATGTCAAACCAAAATCCAATCCCTTTTATATCCATTACTCCTCCTTGCATTGACCTCATACCCATCCATCATTCCGCACATCACAGACCTCCAAAAATACACCCGTTACACCTGGACCCTCCTCAACAACACCTGTTAACCCTTTAACCCTCCACTAACCATCCCATCCATGCTCACTACCCCTTTTAATAACCCACAGATACTTAATAAACCTTTTAGAGGAATATTGCATTGACTATTGTGCTGTGCATTGCTTATCAAAGAAAAGACTAAACACACTTTTGAGAAGTTGACTAATTTAGATTTAAAGTTTAGATTAGTGTGGTTGAATAGTGAGTACACAAAGGGAAGTTGCTGTTGCTAAGTAGAATCGCTTTCTGCGCTTTGAGTATGGATTTGAACCTCTGTTTTATTGATTTAATGAGCTGCTTTTGCCTCGAGTGTCATGTGGCGCGTGACAAAATGCCATGGATATTCATTCAATAAATGCATGTAATTTTAATGGGAAAAGAAGGCTATCTGATGAGGAATAATAGAGGCATATGAATAAAGGGCTGTGCCTTCAATAGGGGGTATCAATGTTGACCGATCCGCAATTAACTTAATTGCGGAAAATAATCTGCATACCCCAATTATCTTCCGCAATTATTTTTGCTAATAATTGGGTTATTAGACACTTTACGTGTCAATGTTCACCTCTTATCCGACATTTATTTACTCAATTTTCCATAACCACATCTTGGACAACTTTCTGGATATCCCAGCCTTCTACCTTGCTGCGCACTTCCATTCTCATCCCATCCTGTTCATTCTATCCGCTCAGAATTTCTCCCCATTTCATCTATTTGATTCTTCTCCTTTTCATCTCGCTATCTCATCTGCTTGTTTCTGCTCCTTTTCATCTTCATTTATAATAACATGCCTCGTCATCCTAGATCTTCTCAAAGGCAGCTATCACCCAGTTGTTCTTCAATTCCCACTACTTCCTCTTTTCCCCGCTCAGCCAAGAAATCAAAGACTGTTCAATTAAAAAAAGATGATCATCTCATTCTTATCAACTGGCTGAAAACCAAATCTAACTATGATTCTTGTTTTGGTACTGAGTATGCCACTAAAGTAGGACGGCCCCCCACATCAAAAGTTAATGGCTATCTTCTAATGGCAAATGAATTACGCAATAAGACCAAGGGAAGGATTGATCTTTTTCCTAAACAGATGTCTGAACGCTTCAAGCATTATCGAGCAAAATACAAGAAGGCAAAGGCTCTTTCATCTTCCACTGGTTTTGGGGTTACTGACATTGATATAACTAAGGGTATAAAATCCATAGACAATAAACTTGATTCTTTATGTCCTTACTTTAAAGAGATGGATGCAATTTTTGGAGAGCCAGCCGATGTTAATCCTGTAAACATGTTGGATGGAGAAGATCCTATCTCCGAACATGATGTCGAAGCAAATCTTTTCCCATCCTCTTCCTCCACTCAAGCCTCCCCTCTTCTAAATTCTACGAATCTAGATAGCTTTGCTATTGATCCTATTGGTGATTTAACCCAACCCAATCTAACTCAGGTCTGTTTCTTTTATCTTATCAATTCTATTTTTTTATTTACTTATATTTTTCTTATTTTTTAAAAGGCTGATGAACAAACCCAGGATCCTCAATCAACTGAGTCTGAAGCTAGTGACAATGATGAGGAGGAAAATGCTACGTTGAACAAAAAGAGAAGGGCTTCAACTAGTCTAAATTTCCTCTCCCAAAGAAGACGAAAAAGTGATACTTCATCACAAACACCTTTTTCTTCGATGGAACAGTTTTTAGAGAAACGTGATGCTGGTAAGTGATATCATACCTCTTATTACTTTACTCTGCTTTTCTTCTACTTTATGTTAATTTTTATTCTCACTCTAGAACAAGTGGAAATTGCTAAAGAGACACTGAGCTTTGAAAAGAAGAAATACAAGCTCTCTTTAAGGAGGGATGACAGAGTACAAGATTTGGAAGAGAGGAAGTATGAGCTCTCCTTACGGAAGGATGATCGGATCCAAGATTTGGAGGAGAAGAAGTTTGAGTTAACTCTTAGTATTGAAAAATCCAAAAATAAGGAAAAAACACTCAAGCATCAAAACTTAATGGAACAGATGAAGTATAAGCATGATCTCCAAGAAAGTTCTAAAAAGAAAGATTTCTTGATCGAATGCATTAAAGCAAAAAAATCTGTTGAAGAAATAGAACGTTTAATGAAATTTTTTGTTGACTAGTTTCTTTTATTTCTTTCACACTTCATGTGTTCATATTTATTTGTACATAAATTTTACAATTATTTTCTGTATTTCTTGAAATATCGTATTTTAATGATAAATATTCTTTTTTTAAATAAAATTTTCAAGTCTCCTTTGAAAATTTGACAATCCCCCACCCCTGGATTTTTTTGAAGTAAGGGGTGGGTATCACAAAAATTCTTTCATGTCATGAATCTTGAAAGTTTTATATGAAAATTTGGCTTTACTACCCCCTGCATTTTACCGGTATCCTAAAAATTCTTACATGTCAAGAATTTCACAAGTCTTATAAAAAATTTTGGCACAACCCCCCATGGATTTTATTGAAGTAAGGGACGGGTATCACAAAAATATTTACAAGTCAAAAAAATTCTATATCTCACCACACAATATGGGGGGCGGACTTGCTAGCAAGTCCGCAACCTTGAACCCTAATTCATATCTTTTTGTGCCCACATTGAATTAGTGATGAAACCACCAAGAAAAAATATTGACATTCTGGTGAACTCAATATGAATATAACTTGAACATTTAATGAAGCATAGGAAATAATACTTTGAACAAATCTTGAGATATAAAGAATGAGATTTTTTTATAGAAATTTTAATACAGTGCAGATCACACTCAAATTAATCTGAAAAATACATATTTAAAACTATTTAAGCAGTTTCTTTGCAATTTTTAAAAAAAAGAACAGCAATGTATAGATCCGGCAAGATACCATGTGACATTATTATATAAGTTTCTTTGGCCAGAAATACATGGAGAAACTACAATTTGAAATATGTCAATTTGTTCATGAAAGGTTATTTTGTGCATTTATATTATTAATTGTATTATTTTCAAGAATTGAAAAAATTATATACTTATTTTATGACTAGATAATATTGAATATTATAAATCATTAAAATATCTAAAGAAGGTGCAAAAATCTTAAAAATGTTTATTTCCCCTCTTCTTCAAAATTTTCAAAATATTAAAATGTAGATTTTTATTATATTTAAGTAAATGAAGAGAATAAAAGTATAGGAGTTGTGGATTTTTAGGATTCAAGGAATTTCTGTGCCCACTCTTTGTAACATATTTTATATATTTTATATTTTTTGTATATTTGTATTACTATCTTCTTTTATTGTCTTTTTTTACTCCCTCTCAAGAATACCCACTCTTTTCCCTTTGAAATATTTCTTTATCCTCACCTCATCCTTCTCCCCAACCTTTTCACTCCCTTTGTCATCATTTTCAACCCCTATCCACATTTTCCTCTCCCTCTCCACACCTCTCTACCCCTCTCCTCTCCTTCCAGTTCGCTTACCTCCCCATTTCTCCCTAACACTTTATTTTTATATACAGAAATAGTGACTGTGTTGAAAGGGAGGAAATTGGGGTTCAAGAATTGTGGAGGCGAGGTAAAGGGGAGGAATGGGGCTACAAGGGTTGGAAAGGCTGGAGAGAGGGGTGAGGAAGGATATATGGGGTAGCAAAAAGGTTGGGAAAGAGTTGGAAGGGAAGATTAAGGGTTCCGAGGCATTTTAAATGAAGAAAAGGGTCTGGGAGAGGTTGAGAGGGGTGAAATGGGGATCAAAAGAGGATGGCATACAATGGGGCTGGGAGGATAGCGAAAGGCATGGGGAGAGAAGACAAGCATGTGTTGATAGAATTGAAAGGGATGGAGATTGGTGCAAACAGAGTGTGAAAATAGGAGGATGAACTCTGTTCTTTGGGCGAAGAACAGAGTTCACTTCCATAAAATATTAGCTGAAACATAGTTTTCAATTCTGTAAAAACAGTTGTAAGTAATAGAAAAAGTCACTGATTTTTTTTATATGTAATCTGAAATTTTTTAATAAAATTATTTTATTTAAGAAGGCATGGGGAGAGAAGACAAGCATGTGTTGATAGAATTGAAAGGGATGGAGATTGGTGCAAACAGAGTGTGAAAATAGGAGGATGAACTCTGTTCTTCGGGAAAAGAACAGAGTTCACTTCCATAAAATATTAGCTGAAACATAGTTTTCAATTCTGTAAAAACAGTTGTAAGTAATAGAAAAAGTCACTGATTTTTTTTATATGTAATCTGAAATTTTTTAATAAAATTATTGTATTTAAGAATTGCAATATTGTCAATCAATTTTTATTGATAAACTTAATTTAATAAAGTATTATTTAAATAAGTTGCTTCAAAAAATACTTTGCATTGAGTAGACTCATGGAATGATTTTTTCTGGCTTCCATTCAGTTATCCTCACACTTTCACAATGTTTTCAATATAGATCCATTATTATTTGTGTGATACTTCAAGTGAAAGTTCAGTATTACTTCAGTCTGAGTTCCATCTGATTTCCATCTGACTTCAAGTTGCGGACTTTCTAGCAAGTCCGCCCCCCATATTGCGTGGTGTCTGTTTAAAGGAGGATATAATGATTAGGTAGGGGGGTAAAGTGAGTAGAAGGGGGGGAAGGGGGGGTGTTTGAGGCGCCTAAAGAGAGGGAAAGGGGGGGTTTGATGTGGGTAAAGAGAGGTGAAGGGGGGGTTTGAGGCACCAAAAGAGAGGTGAAGGGGGGGGTTTGAGGGACATAAAGAGAGGGGAAGGGGGGAGTATTGAAGCACCTAAAAAGAGGGGAAAGGGGGTGATGAGGGACCTAAAGAGGGGGGAAAGGGGGGATTTGAGGCAGCTAAAAAGGGGGTAAAAAGGGGGTCAGAGACAGGTAAAGAGAGGGAAAAAGGGGGGCCTTGAGGATCGTAAAGAGAGGTGAAGGAGAGAAAAAAAAACAAAAAAATAAAAAGATAAAAAAGAGAAAAAAGCAAAACAAAAATTAGTTTACCCTAGAACAAAAATAATAGAAGCACTTACAAAAAAAACAAAAAAACCAAAAAAAAAGCAAAAAAAAAGCAAAAAAAAAAGCAAAAAAAAAGCAAAAAAAAAGCAAAAAAAAAGCAAAAAAAAAGCAAAAAAAAAGCAAAAAAAAAGCAAAAAAAAAGCAAAAAAAAAGCAAAAAAAAAAAATCATGATTAGCAAATAAAAAACCATGAAAAAAGAAAAAAAATGACCTACCTGGTGAGTTGAGTTGAGAAAATAAATGCAACCAAAATATTTGAGGGATGTTTGAGGAGAATAGGAAAAGGATATGAGTGATGAATGAAAAAAAAAATCACTGACAAAATATGTGATTTCATGTTGAGGAAGTGAAAGAAAACCAATGAGCAATCCAAAAAAAAGATATTCACCGTAAATTCAAAAAAAAAAATGAATATGCAACAAACCAAAATACAAAACCAAGTGATTAAAGTACACAAAGAGGACATTTGGAAAGTATGAAAACATAAAAATTAAAAATTAAAAGGGTGAAGAGAAATGTTGAAGAGTAATTGGCATTATAATGGGGCGTATGCCGGTTGATTGAATGATTTGTGAATCAAGGGAGGGGAGTGCCAGTGGTGGTTCAGGATCCTCTTCTTCATAAAGATCATTCCACTCATCCTTTAAATCAGCTAGAATATTGTGGAGTATTACGCAAGTCAAGATCCAATGATTTGCAGTTTTGATCTCCAATTTTTTTTGAAATTGGATTCTGAGCTCCCGAAGACTAGAAAATCGTCCCTTTAAAATACCTATAGCATGTTCAATTCGTACTCTTGATTGTGCAAGGTGATAATTAAATTTAGTTTTGGGGTCATTTTCTGAAGTTGCACCACGGAAAGCAGGTATAATGTACTTTCCACTTGCATATGCTGAGTCTGCAAGGAGGTACTGAGATTCGTCAAAGTATGATTCAGGGGATTGAGAAATCCTCATTCTTTGGAAGACGGAAGAGTCATGACATGATCCAGGGCAGCCACTGTGAAAAGCAATAAATTTTTTATTGACATCGCATACAAGTTGAACGGCAATAGAGTATCTAGAAAGAAGATAAAAAGTTAGATTGTGAAAGATGAGAACTTGGAGAAGATTTTGAAGAAACCTTTTTTTGCAATCAAAATAATGGTTGCCATCATGGGCAGGCTTTTGACTCAAAGGGATGGTTGTGCCATCAACAAAACCTATACAGCCAGTGAAACCTTCAGCTTGCATTACTTGAGAGGATTCAAGTCGCTGTTCTGGAGTTGGCCAAGCAAGAGTTTGAGACTTGAGGGAAAGTATAGCAATCATACAGCACTTGGTGTATAATATCACGGTACCATATCCTATGTTAAAGAGATTATCCAAACGTCTTATGGCAGCACCATTTCCATTTGAGCCAAAGCGACATAGAGCAACAGCAAGTTGGATGGCAGGATTACGCTGTTTGTTATGAGAATTGTTATGGAAGATAGGATGATCGGAGATGAGTTGATAAAGTTTGAAGAAAGAATCAGGAGAAGTTCTAAAAAGTTGTGTGAAGTTTAAATGAGGAATGTTGAGAATGGAGGCCAGATCATATCGGGGATCATGATAAAGATTTGGCCCCCTGGTGATGATGTAACGCTTTTTGGAAAGAAAACACATATAAGCTAAAGCATCTTCCAAATCAGAGTCAGATTTATAGTAAAGAACTAAAAGAAAAGTGATAGCATTCATTGTTGAGTGAAGTAGCTTCCTAGTAGAGAGGTGTTTCATTGTTGCCGGTGGAAGGGTTAAGTGATGAGGGAAGTGGGAATTCACCGCCAAATGTGCAGTTGGGGTGTGTAGATAGAAAAAAAACTTAAGTGTTCACCACCAAAATTAAGTAGCATAGAGTGAGGAAATACTTAAGGATGGCATCAGCAATTATAAGTCATGTGACTTTCTTAAAAATCCATCATGGATGAGATGAGTTTGGGATCAGGAATTAGGAATGGAAATTGGGGTATAAGAGGCGGGATAATGCATTATCGTGGATTTCTTATCCACTAGCCCTGGGGCTAGTGGATAAGAATCTTCCGCAATTAATAATGTCTGATCCCGGGAAAAAAAATTCCTGATCCCTAATTGCGGATCCCTGAACATTGATACCCCCTAATGTGGAAGTAGTGGTCATCTGGCAAGGGAGTGTAGGGGTGAATAAGGGTTAGTGAAGTGGAGGATAGCGCAGAAGAGGAGCAGGTAGAATTAAGTACTCAGTACTAAAGGTTGTGCCCTCCTTGAGTGGATTAGAAGGAAGGAATAAGGTAGATTTAGTAGAGGAAATATTAGCATGTAAGCAAATTGAAAAAAAATGATAATCATGTTATACTAAACTTGCCTTTAATGACCCTGGAAGCCAAAACAAATATACAAGCCCTTCTAGATTTTGGGGCCACAGACTGTTTTATTTCCAAAATCTTTTGACAAAGGAATAAAATGAGAAAGAAAAACTGGACCACCCCAGGTGCTTAATTATGTTTGATGGATTGTCTGGTGGGGGAGTAGAAGTAAAAGAAAAGGTTTTTTGCAGGTTCTGGTTTGATGTAAGGGAGTCTAAGTGCATAGCATATGTAACAAACCTAAAGGACCAGTATGACATGGCTGGACTAGTATAACCCACAAATTGACTGGAAGAAAAAGAAGGTTCAGATGGGAAGGAAAGAAGATGCTGGCACTAAAGTATCAGCCCCCTGGCCCCTTCAGGGGTCAGGGGCCCATCCTGGCAAGTCTTCTGATTTTCTGATATCATCAGTTTACTTACCACCAGAATTGATGCTTTCTATTGATTCTAAGAAGCAGGCTAAAGATGGGTCACCAACAGAGAGTGCCAGAGAAAACTACAGAAGGGATGAAGTACACCAAGAGGAGGAAAGGGCCCAACAGAGATGGGGTGAGGCACAGGATGGAAATGTGGAAGGCACAGAGAAAGTATTTGCACCCTGGCCCCTCCTAGTGAGTCTTCTGGTGTTCTATTATCATAAGTAGACTTTCTGTAAGAGCTGACACTTTCTTTTGATGCTAAGTTTCAGGATTTGGAGGAAGAAGAAGAGCTGGAATGTGAGGCAACAGCTTGGAACATATATGCCAAGATTGCAGCCAAGGTCCAGTCCTCAAAGCCAACAAAAGGCCTCTAGGAAATGGTCCCTGTGACCTTATGTCCCCCCCCCTAAAATATCCCCATCAGGGATATTTGGTGCCCTAGTGTATTAATATTTTGTGGTTTTTGACCTATCCCCATTTTATGGCATTTGAGTCGGGGCCCTAACTGACCCCGATTAACACGGAGCTGCGCGTCAGCTGACCAAAGCCCAACCCGCAATTTTCATTTCACACTAAATCTTACACTGATTCCTGATTCCACATTAAATCCCATGCAGAGCATGAGTCACCGTATGCTTGTATATATTTCATATATTTAGGTTCAGAGTGATGATGTAATCATTAGACTAAAAAAATCAAACTTATCGACTAATAGTTTCTAAAGTATCAAATCTAATACATAGCACAAGTACAGACTATTTATCAAGTCTCTTCAAGGATAATGGAAATGACGACGATCACATGATGAACAGTTCATATCTCTCCCAATGCTTTATCAACAAGTTGTTTAACTTCTTGTGACATTCCGTAGCTGGCCTTGAATGGGGATCATATATACACAAAAAAAGAATGAAAAGTTTTGAAATGTCAGGTGCCAATAGAATGATATGGAGAATTAAATGAAATAAATAGAGATTGGATACTTACTTGGAACCCTCCTCCACTTCAAATAGTAATTTTTGTTTTCAAAGTCAATCTAATCAATTCTTAATATGAAAAGAATGAAAGCCAATTGAACGTTTGCTTACGCTATTCCATAACAATGAACCACCATCCTGATTTTACTATTGGCTAATTCTTTCTTTTCAAGTTCAAGTCTTGGTCCTCCATGGCGACCAGGACGTAAACCAACAACATCCCGAACGATTTCAAGCCCTTCTTCTTTTCCACTTATATGACTAAGCTCAGGCCAATGCCTCAAACAATTTTTGATGATCTCACTTTTTAGATCTGCATCAACTTCTAGTGAAGAATTATTTGCTTGATAACAACCACCTAGAGCTACCTCTCCACCCAATGTTCCTTCCAAAGTAGATGGTCGGGTGATGACATAGTAGCCTACATTGCCGTAATGGGCATAGGAGCACACTTTGATGGGCTTTGGAGGCTTGACTAATACCATTTGTCCACGAACTGGATGCAAGTTTGGGTCTTCTACACCCTTCAAAACACAAGAACCGAGACCTTTTTTATATTGTCAAAAGAGAGATTCTTTTTTCAACAAGAAGAGAAAGCTGGTAATAACAAGAAGACCTAAAAGTGTTGGCTAACCTGACGCATTGACCACTACTTGAGCGGGTCCATGTTCAAAAGCTTCTTCGATCGAAGTGAGTCTGTGGTGCAAAAACTCGACTCCCAAAGCGACTACCTTGGAGCGCAGATAATTTAAATATCGAAATGGATTGAGAGAGAGTGTTTCGAATGTGATGGCTGTTTTGTATTGCGGATAAGGTATTTCTGAGGAGGATAAACGGCGTCCCTTGGAAAAGCCAAAAGGAATGAAGAGCCAAGTGATGTTGTGAATCAGAGTTGATCAGTAAACATTAAGCAAAACTTTGACTTACCCCAGGACACAGATGAACATACCAAGGCAATTGGTCATCAGATAAGTCAGCATCAAAATACTCGTAGCACGATGTTTTCTATCAGGATGAGGCCATTCAAATCCATTATGAGTTTATAGATATGAGTTATGTGGACGACGGTTAATCACTGATACAGAAAAACCGCACCATCACAATAGATTGATCTTGTTCTGAAATTTTGGCGAGCTCATGAAAGCCTACCGTATCCCATTGTACGATTCTTGCTTTAACGGGGTCGTCGCCTTTTTGAGTGATAAATGAACGCCAAAAAGCGCCAGCCCAAGGAGACACAAAGTCATTCACAGGTTGAATTTCATGAGGATCATAATCAAAGGAGTTGAGGGAATTGGAGGATGGAGGTTCTAGTTTTTTAGTGGGGATTGGTAGAGGACTATCATCTGCTGTAATGATTGTTACATGATAACCAGCTTGGGCCAATTCGAGTGCACAGGTTAAACCAAGCACACCAGAGCCAATCACGTTAACAGGAGTACCAGTGGAAGACATGGTTGATAAGAATTTAACCAAGTACAATGATGTAAAAATGTATGTACAAATGTGGCTATGAGTGTGAATTGAAAATCAGCAAATATTATGGTGGCCACTAGTAATCCATATCCGCAGTCCCCTTGTGAAGATTGTCTGATCACTTATATGAAGCCATTAAGTGGACTCTTAAAGAGAAGAAACAACAGATGGACATCATTGCATCTTATATATTATATCATTATATTAGGGGTTAGGAATAAACATTCAACTTTACATCACATAACTGATGAGCTCTGAATTGTTTGCTGTGGGGCAGCAGATTTCCATGGGTGATTTGGAATGGTATTGAGACAGACTTCTCATCCAATTGCTTTCCTATGGACTGGCTGATTGGACAATGGATTGAAGAATTGAGTTTGGAAGAATTAGTGAATAGGTGGGGATATGCAAAGTGACTATGCATCTCTGTCTTGCTAAAAATTTCATTTCCTTCACTCACCTTATTTTATTGCTTACATTATTTCTTTAGTTCTTTCCTCCATCTGGGTCTTCTCATGGCCTCATGGAACCCTCCTGATCGCTCACGTAGGCGCCCTATTTCTCCTTACTTATAATCTTAGAAATATGCTGACCTTTCTGATTCATTTCCATCAACAGGCCACCATCACCCATCACGTCTCCCCTCCCTTCAGTCTGAACGTGCCACTCGTCAGCTTAGGCGTCAGTTTACTGATGATCTTCCCCCCCAGTCTCCTCCACGGAATAAGAGAAATGAAAATGAACCTGTTTCTGTGCATCTGATTGATCGCATAAACACTCATCCTGAGCATATCATCAATCAGGGTTCAACCTCATACATCAATGGTTCAAATCAGAGCCCTAGTCTACCCCATCAAAGTAATTCTTCTGAAAACCAAAATAATGCCTCCTCACATCATAATAATAAATATCGCCGTAAATTCAATCCTCTTAATTCTCGTAGAAAACCTCATGATCAGCCCACCAAACAAAACTATGAAAGAAGAAACAATAACAATAGACCAGCAAAAAACTGGAAAAATAAGAACCTTAAAAATTCACATCGCTCTTTTGATCCTCCAAGCCCTTCTAGTCAAGATCATCAATCCCTTCCTTCAAGAAGGGGAAGGGCTCAATCTCCCAAACAGTCTTATACAAGTAGTCGTTATCGACATCAAATTGATCCCCAAAATAATCAGAAAAGACAGAGATTAGATTCTTCCTATGTGCAACAGAGGTGAGTTGTACTATTTGTTCAATTTTTTTAATTTTGATCATCTGGATTTTTTCTCCATATTTTTGAGTTTTCTTTTGCACCCCGTCTATGTATGAATAAAATAAATATTACTCCTATGCCTTTTATCCCAGTTTTCCATCTTTTTTATATCCTTCTATTCAATATTTCTCTTTATCCCGTCACAAACAAAACGGAGACTAGAAGAAAATTTTCAGAATGTTTCCCAACTTCAAAATTTTTTCTACCTTTCTTTTTCGGAAAGTACCTTTTCCCGTAGGCTAGAATGAATTTATATTTCATTACAAATGATAACTTTTTTGTATAATCTTTTGATACAAAAAAGAAAAAAAGAAAAAAAAAGAAAAAAAAAAAATGCAGTTTCAAATATTCTCACTCCAATTAGTTCATTTGGGTTCTTTTTTTCATGTCAGTTGATTTTTATGAAGTGTTTGTTTGAGGCATGTCATTATGTTCATCAAAAGTCCAGGCTCTTTGTTCATATAGCTTCATTCCCCACAACTCTTTATCTTCATCCTAAAAAACTATAAAAAGCTCATTTCTAAACTTTTGTACTAGTACCATCGAGTCGTCTAGAAGGGATTCTGCCGTTTATCCGGAGTCCTATAGGGGCATCAGGCGTTCTTGTTCTAGATCTCCGTCTGCTTCGGTATCCTACTCTAAATCTGAAGGCTCTGCATCTAGATCGAACTCTCCAGGGCCTTCGCGGATCCGTTCACCTTCACCTTCACCACCACCACCACCTCCTCCTCCACAACCACCACGTCTCCCTCGGCCCGCTCCGCGTAGGGCAGCGAAAATGTCATCTTCGTTGCCATTAAATAGTAGACTGCCTTCTTCCCATACAGAAATTGCACCCTCTCCTAGCAGACATAGATCATCAGATTCTGTAGACGATGATGGCGTGGGTTATCAAAATGCACCATCCCAGAGGCAAAAGGAGAAACAACCTCGCAGGGATCCGTCATTTGATTCTGTCACATCGATAGACCAGAAGGTATGACCCGATGGCTATTTACTACACTCACAAACTTCAAAAAATAATGATGAGCTAGCTGAGATACTGACATTTTTATTTTCAGCGTAATCAAAATGATCGTGATGTCACTAGGCGTAAACCTGATTATTACCCAAGACACATTGACAGAAAAGAAAGAGATAGGCGTAAAATATTCCCTGGACCTTCGGTTCGCGATAGATATTCCCCCAGTCCTAATTGGAAGGGCGTTGGTGGTGGAAATCACCGTTCTAATCATCAGAAAACATACAAAAGTCCAAGCTCTCATGGCTCTGCGCGGAGCCGTAGTCCAAGTTCTTTGTCTAGGTCACGATCTAGAATCACTTACTATAGAGAAAACACGTTAAGAAGCCCCACTCCCTTACCTCCAATGCCACCAGGTCGCGCGAGACAAAGACCACCTAAAAAGAGAAGCCCTTCTATTTCAACAACTTCTTCAAGTTCTGTGGCCAGAAAAAGGTCCACCACTGAGGGATCGTCAGGTCATGAAGCTACTCCTTACAGAAATCGAGAAATTCCCCCACTTCGAGCACATTCAGACTACAAAACTGATGTTCTGCCTCCACAGTCTTATGACCGGCCAGCTTTGGACAATAATGAGCAAAGTAGAAGATCTGAAAGCATAGACAACACTGCCCAGACCAATTATTCAGCAATCTATGATTCAATTGAGCGGCAAAAAGGATTGAAAATAGAAAATCCTACCAAGCAGGCTGCAGTTTCTAGTCATGAACTTGAAAAAAAAAATCAAGAGTCCCAAAATCAAGATCATTCCAAAACTAATACTACGTCTTCAGCATACGCCTCCGACCTTTCCGTTCCAGCTGTCACAAAACACATTCGGTCTCCTGCTTCTGTGTTTAGGCCTCCCCGGCTTCCACCTACGGCACCAGTTGCGCATACCAGCGCTGGGGTCAGAAAGTTTTTTCCAGGGGATGATGACGACGATGAAATGGACGGAGCGCCTATTGAACCTTTCAAGCATACTGCCAGCCGGTGGCAGCCTTCTGAAAACAACTTACCTTCTGAATCTTCCAAAGTTCCTTTAGCATCCACTGCCATTGTAAATTACAATCAAGACGATGGAACTCCTCCATCTATCAGCTCTCGAAACATAAAGTTACAAAAGGGTCAAATACTGCCATTTGAACCATCTTTGTCGATCCCTGATCGATCTCCCATTCAAAACTCTGATAACTCTGCGCAATCTCCTAATAATAATTTCCCCGAAGACGATTCGTCCGAATTTCCGCGTGATGAAGGGCAAAAAAATATCAGTTATTCTAGCAATTTATCAAATAAGATGTCCTTTACCCGAAAAGAACATTCTCCATCTAAGCGAAGCTTATCTAGAAGAATTATGTCGCCCCTTCCTGGAAAAACGCCATTCATCCCATCTAAGTCAACCAACTCGAATGGGACTTCTCCTTCCTTTACGGCGAATTATTACCAACAAGCTGAATCAACAATCTCTGCTCTGCCATATGACAATTCAACAAGCCGTCCTACTCCTTCTACTTTTGCTCCACCACCTCCACCACCTCTTCCACCTCGATCACCATCTCCACCACCTCCACCACCACCACCACCACCACCACTTCCTCATCCTCCTAAAGAAACATTTTCTGAAACCCCACAATCACAGCCACTGAATGCATATAATTTACCTCATCACCAATCTATGCTTGATCATTATCCGCCTCATCAACAACATTTTCTTTCTTCAGCTCAATCTTCTCAATATCTTACCCAGCCACCACCTACTCCTGCTCCTTTCTCTTATCCACGTCCTCCCACTACCAAAGATATTTATGAAAGATTGGTTCAAGTTGGGGAAGGGACTTATGGTAAAGTTTACAAAGCCAAAAATGTCGAGAATGGCTCGTTGGTGGCTATGAAACGAATTCGAATGGAAACGGAGAAAGATGGCTTTCCGGTCACAGCCATACGAGAAATCAAGCTTTTACAAAGTTTGAGACACAAAAATATTGTCAATTTAGTCGAAATGGTGGTTAGCAAAGGACACGTGTATATTGTTTTTGAATACATGGATCATGACCTCAGCGGTATTCTCAACCATCCCAATATTCATTTTTCAGAGTCTCATATCAAATCCTTGATGTGGCAGTTATTGTGTGGATTGTGCTATATGCATGAAGAAGGTGTGCTGCACAGAGATCTAAAAGGTAGCAATATCTTGCTCAACAAATTTGGTGAGCTGAAGATTGCAGACTTTGGTCTAGCAAGAAGATATGAGCGAGGTAGTATGAAAGGAAAGGAGGGGAAAGGTCAAGGTAGAGATTACACAAATCGTGTCATTACCCTTTGGTACAAGCCTCCTGAGTTGCTTTTGGGCGCTACTGTTTATGGGGAGGAAGTGGATATGTGGAGTGCCGGGTTAGTTTTTTATACTAACTATTTGAAAACATTATTCAACGTAAACTATAGTATAACAAACTGATTTTAGTTTTGGAGGACTGATTATTTAAATATGTGTTTGTTTGTGGGGATCAGCGCCATCTTTCTAGAGTTATTCACTAGAAGACCCATTTTCCAGGCAGGAGACGAGATTGAGCAACTTCAAACAACATTTAGACTGATTGGTACCCCCACACCAGAAACTTGGCCTACTGCAGCTAGTTTACCTTGGTTTGAATTAGTGAAACCCAAATTTTATCAGCCAAGCAGATTACGAGAAACATTTTTTGGAGCAACTAAATTTGTCAGAAGCGAAGGAGGAATGAGAGTGGCTGAAAGATTACTCAATATGGACCCAAGTCAGAGGCCAAGTGCTCGAGAAGTTTTGGAACATGAAGCATACTTTATTAATGAATTACCAGCAATGGAAAAACCCAAAGATTTGTATGTCCTATTTTCCTTGTGTCACCAATTTTTCGTTGTTATTTCATAAATTTATTTCTATGACTAAACTGACCCTTTCGCTTATTGGCTTGTCAAATGATGCGTAATTGGGCTTTGCGTAATGATTTCTGCTCTGAAACTTAAACATGCATCAAAATAATATTGCGCGATTTCGCTTGGACTTAAACTCATCTCTTCTTCTTCTTCTTCCTCTTCATTGTGTCTCCACAATATGGGTACCTTTTCAATACATCTTTTTTTACTTTTATGTTTTTTGACTCGAGCAAAGGTTGATGAATGTAAAAGGAGAATGGCATGAACTAGAAAGCAAAAGAGCACGAAAAGTGACGAAAAGAGAGTGAAAAAAAAATGTTGTCTGTATTGGAGAATGCAATTATAAATTGTTTTTATAGTTTGATCTTAGTTTTTACTTCTTTTTATTTGATTGTATGTAATAAGTATGATTTATTATACTAAATACGCAAAGATGAAAGGAGGGAAAAATAAGGTTTATAAATTCAAACGCTATTTGCATCCAGGTGATTGGAAGTACATTTAGTTACACCTATACAATATAATACAATTATATCTATTTTTTGATTAGATATCCATCAACAAATTATTATCCATTAAACTTGTAGGCACATATACTCATACACATATATATACATATATATAAGGGATATATGTGAAAAAAAATTAAAAGAAAATGTCTAACACAAAACAATCAAAAATGGTTATTTGAATAAATTGATACATTACACAAAAAAAATCAGAAAGAAAAAAAATGAAAAAATGAAAAAAAGAAAGAAAGAAAGAAAGAAAGAAAGAAAGAAAGAAAGAAAGAAAGAGAGGAAAGAAAGAAAGAAAAAAAAAAAAGAAAGAAAAAAAGAGATGAAAGAAAAAAAGAAAGAGATGAAAGAAAAAAAGAAAGAAAGAAAGAAAGAGATGAAAGAAAAAAAGAAATTAAGAAAGAAAGAAAGAAAGAAAGAAAGAAAGAAAGAAAGAAAGAAAAAAAGAAAGAAAGAAAGAAAGAAAAAAAAAAGAAATAAAGAAAGAGATGAAAGAAAAAAAGAAAGAAAGAAAAAAAGAAAGAAAGAAAGAAAGAAAGAAAGAAAGAAAGAAAAAAAGAAAGAAAGAAAGAGATGAAAGAAACAGAGGAAAGAAA
>JASXTE010000017.1:18041997-18179497 GCA_030280995.1 Hemileia vastatrix
CTTTTCAAGTTTTTGTAAAATTTTGAAAATCAGACTCGGAATTAGGGTTAGGTTTATTCAAATCTAATTTTCTTTTTACTGAAGATTCTCCTGAAGGCTACCTTTCATTTCCCACAAACAGATTTGAATTTGATTCAGTGGTTGCTGAGATATTGACCGTTAAAGTTGAGCCTTTTTTTTCCCAATTTAAATTTTTATTTCATTTTTTTATGTAACAAATTAGGGTTAGGTTTATTTAAATCACATGTCCTTTAGCTGAAGATTCTACTAAAGCATATCTTTCATTTCCCACAAACAGGTTTGAATTAGGTTCAGTGGTTGCTGAGATTTTGACCTTTGAAGTTGAGCCTTTTTTCCGAATTTCACTTGTCTTATTTCACATTTTTATATTGCATATTTAGAGGAGAAGGATTCTGAAACTCTTATATGATTATTATCTAGGAATTTCAATTATATAGGCATATGTTCATTGCTCAAGAATATCACTAAAGCTCAAAAAGATGAAGATTTTTGCTTATGGGACACTCTACCTTCCTTTAACTCTTTTCTTGCTCTTTGACTCAAAAAGCACTGTAATAAAGCATTTGAAAAAAATCATGAACTTGCAACCAAATTTGGAATACCGAATTGGTGTGACTCCGAATGGGAGGATATCAGCCACGAATATCTTTTATTTTCTAATGTTATTATCACTCATTCTGGATTTCACAATAAAATTCACACCGATACCAAGGACACCAATTTTCTTAGTTTTGGTATATTCTCATATATCAAACCGATTACTGGCCAACCAATACAATCTCCAGTTAAAATCAAATGACATGGTTTATATTTTCCAGACCACCGGTGCATCATTGATTTTGGTTTGGGAAATGGTATCATTGAAACTATTTGGAATTCTTCTAAGGATAATCATCAAACGACCAAAGCTCCTCCTGGTTTGGAATCCTGTCAAGATTTAACACATTTTGGTTGCTCATTTCAAATCAGTCATAAGTTGATTCAAAGAATCAATAAGGTAATGAAAGAAGGTAAAGTTAATCGATTTAAAAAAACTTTATTTAGATCCAAAAAGTATGGGGATTAGAGTTGTCATTGAAAATTTTATATTTTTTCGTAAATTTTTAATAAATATTTTTTATGTATCAATTTCCTCAACTAAAGTAATGGGCCCACGACCTTGTGTTGTATAAATGGTAATCATGATAAAATTTATTTGTTTCATGGGGTTCCTCTAGCCTATACCTGTGGAAAGTCCCAAACTTTTGTTTCTAGATTTGATCTGCATTTTGGCTTAAGGGATTGTCATTACTTTAAACTAGGGAAATTGATATATATTAGATATTTATTTAATAATTTACGTAATTATATTAAATTTAGATGACTTCCACCACTTACTTCAATAAAATGCAGGGGGGGGGTATTGCCAAATTTTCAAATCTGACATGTGAAATTGATGACTTAGAAAAATTTTGGTGATATCCACCCCTTGCTTCAATAAAATGCAGGGGAAAGTATTGCCAATTTTTTAAAACAGATATAGAATTTTTTTGACTTGTAAATATTTTGGTGAAAATTTTTGACGAGAATGTGAAAGTAATTGTTTCCACCTTGAGCAGGTTTCTGGCTCAAAGGAATAGCAGTACCATCAACAAAACCAATACATCCTGGGAAGCCCTCTGCTTGCATAACCTGAGATGATTCAAGTCGCTCTTCTTTTGTTGGCCAGGTGAGAAGTTGAGATTACAAGGAGTTGATGGCAGTGATACATTGTTTGGTATAAGTGTTAACTGAACCATACCCTAAATCAAAGACATTTTCTAAACGTTTCAAAGCGGCTCCATTACCATTTGAACCCAAATGACATAGTGTGATGGCCAATTGAATTGAAGGATGTTGTTGTTCTTTTTGAGAATTATTGTGAAATATGGGATGATCCTGAATAAGCTCAAGCAATTTAAGGAAACATTCCTGAGAAGTCCTGAACAGCTCTCTAAAACTGGGTGTAGATAGTTTAAGAAGTGTTTGGATGGTGTACTTGGGGGTATGAAGTACTTGAGGCTTTCTGGGAAGAAGGTAACGTTTTGTGGCCATTTTTGATAAAAAGACAAAATCTTCTTCTATATCAGAATCAGAATCGCAATCAGAGTCCAAGAGCAATTCAAGAGCCAAGAAAGTCATTGCTTTATGTAATTTATCACGATTTGAAAGTGAGGAAGGCATAACTCTTATATGATATGATATGAAGATGTAAGTGATGTACGATGTTTGAGTTATGAAGTGTTATGCTGCGGAGTGCTGCGTATGAATGGGATGATGCTGACAAATCAGTGAAATGGGACTTGATGGTGAAATCAGCACTTTTGGTTGAGAAAGTGCGGATTTGAGTGAAATAAGTGACTTATTTCATTTTGAAATCCACCAGTATTGGGGCTAGTGTGTTTTGGAAATCCGCACTTATTTAAGTGCGGATTTGGTCAAATTTAAGTGCGGATTTGTAAGTGCGGATTTGCCAGAACTGACACCCCCTAATTAAGTGTTTTGCAAAGTTATGGTGGGAAAATGGTTAATTACTCACAGGTTTTAGTTAATTGTTTCATATTTTTTCTCTTAATATCCATGTTTCATTTCAACTCTTTTATATTCTTGTTTTAGCTTATTACTATTTTGTATATACTGATTTGTGGCGCTTCAGGGTCCCTTGGTCTATAAAAGGGCCTTGGGTAATCCCCTTTTTAATCATCACTTATTATACACTCTACTTATCTACAATGTTTTAAAAAGTTATACATTTATTTTATTTTTATTAGTATTATAAAACTAAATTAAAATAAATAAATTACTTGAAAAGGTTGCAATAGTTCTGATAATAATATTGGTGTTTGCTGCGCATTGAAAATAATACTTACTTATATAAATATCTTATAATTTAATACCTGCCACTATTGTACCAAGTCCAAAGAACTTCGTTGTCTCTCCCTCTCAGAACAATTATAATTTTTATTTTTATTTCTTTATTTTTTTATTATCTTCTCCATATAATTCCTCCTCTTCTTCTTTATTCTTCCTCTCTTCTTCTCCTTCTTCTAGACAAACATCCCACATTCTCAAAGGCTGCCTTCCCCCAGTTATTCTTCAAATCCCATTACTCCCTCTTTACCACGTTCAGCTGAGAAATCAAAGACTGTTCAACTAAAAAAAGATGATCATCTCATACTTATCAACTGGCTGAAAATAAAAACTAATTATGATTCTTTTTTTGGCACTTAGAATGCAACTAAATTAGGATGGCTCCCTGCATCAAAAGTCAATGGCTATCTTCTAATGGCCAGTGAATTACAAAATAAGACCAAGGGAAGAATTGATCTTTTGCCTAAACAGATGTCTGAGCATTTCAAGCATTGCCAAGCCAAATACAAGAAGGCAAAGAATCTTTCATTTTCTACTGGTTTTGGTATTACTGACATCAATATTAGTAAGGGCATTAAATACATAGATGATAAACTTGAATCTCTATGTCCATAGTTTAAAGAGATGGATGCTATTATTGGAGAGCAAGATGATTTTAATCCTGCCAACATGTTGGATGGTGAAGACTCTATCTCTGAACATGATGTTGAAAGAAATCTTTTCCCATTCTCTTCCTCTACCAAAGCCTCCCCTGTTCTAAATTCAACAAATCTAGATAGCTTTCCAATAGATCCTTATGGTGATATAAACCAATGTGATCCCACTCCAGTAAGTTTTTATTTCTTGTCTAGTTGTTTTATTATATTTTTATTTCTAAAAAGGCTAATAAACAAACCAAGGATCCTCAAGCAAGTGAGTCTGATGCTAGCATAAATGATGAAGAGGAAATTTTTCAGGCTGAGATCAAGTACAGAGACTTGAACTAGCTTGAATGGTCAGATGTCTACAAGATTTTAATGGTCCTATATGAATACTGTAGTACAAATCCAATAAGTATCAAAATATAACTCAATATAAGGGATCTCAGTAATTTTAAGTTCACTAAGTATAAAGGGGTTACAATATTATAGTTGTTAGAAAAATATATAAGTAATAATTCAGATACTATTCAAAGAATTTATAAGTGATATTGATATGTATTGTAATTTTATTGGAAATATGTTTTATTATAATGATAAAGAATGTAGAAAACAAGACCGAAAACCCCCTCCTTTTATACACAATAAATTTCCCAATGAACCCCTTGATTTAAAAGCTCTATACATGGTTAATGATGCCTAATTCAAACTAATAGACATGTTCAACAACTTAAAGAGTGACCAGTAACATAATTAGAGTTATATCATCCACCAAAATCATGCAGTAATAAGGATAATCCATTCAAAATAAAGAATAAGCAAAAAAGAGAGTATATGTGTGTAATACATTAAAATAAAATACTAAAAAGGGAAAATTAAGACTAATTATTACTCCATATTAAGGGGGATTAAAGTTAGAAATGATGGGGCTAATTATGACATTATAATATGTGAAATCCCCATTCAAAAATAACCAAAATTGACTGAGAAACCACTTAAAAACCCAAAAAAGGGCATGAGATGTGGGATAACTACATGCAGTCCTTAGAAGGTGCTTGAATGGGTAAATCCCTGACTAATTTAGGTGAATTAATCATGGTAGTGAATTAAAGTGCCAAGGTTGAGGTTATTAATGAAATTAGTGCATATAATAAGGGTCAATGCCTTTATAATTAAACTAGGACACTAAATAAGTGCCTGTCGCCTAATTTAGTGTGTTTTTCCACAGTGGGGGTAGAATGTGGGGTAATTATAGTGTGAAAAGCTAAATTTTCTAAAAATGAAGCTATTCACATGGAAAAATGCAAGTAGTATGTGGCCAGTACACAGAAGCCATTTTGGGCATAAAAAACACCAAATTTGAAAACTGTTATTTTTATGCATTTGAGTAGCCAAAGAAATAGCCCTAATTATGACAAATTAATTTGTCAAAGCGCATTTTTAATATTATTAAGTTTGTAGCACATATAGTCAACTTTTCAGTGATTTAAAGTGCATTTCTTGTTTTTCACATAAAATAATGAAAACAACAACTTTAAGTCTACTTAAAAATTATGTAGCCTTATATTTAAGGCTCTTAAGATTACCCTAAAATATTCCAATTTAATATTATGTACATAAGACTTATAAAAGGTGGATATATGTGTGTTTATAAGGTGTTGTAATGGCATATTTTGTATTTTATCATAAATTTACTAATGTATACTATTTGTGTAATTTAATTTATTGCTCCCATGTATAGTCCATGTGTTTAAAATAAATTAAAAGTACTTTTTACTCAGTCCTAGGGATATCCAGGCTGACACTCACCCACCCAAAAAAATAATAAAAAAATGATAAGTTATACACTTTTTTTTATTTTATGTTATTTTTCAGGTTTTCCAAAAATTCTGTTGCATTAAAGATTAATTCTTTAAAGAAATAAAACATAATAATATTATGAATTCTGTTTTTTTAACCCCTCAGTTGATAAAACAGAAATTTATTTCTGTTTAAATTTCTGGAGAAGGGAGGATAAATTTGAATTTTTTTTTTCAGGTATCCATTTATCAAATTAATTTTATTTCCCTTAAATCTTAATAAATACTAAGTTCCTTTCTCTTTAGTAAGAATTCTTTTCTTGAGTGTTTTTTCAATCTCTGCTTTTTCCACAATTTCTTCAGGTTGCTTTTTAGGCCTTCCTCTTCTTTTTGAAAATAAGTCAGGATCATTTGCATGGCAAGGTATTAATAATGAGATAGGGAAAACTGTATGTTTCCTATCATATGAGGCATATAATATGACTTCCAAAGAACTATTACCAACAGCTTTGTTGACTAAAAAAGGTCCTACAAAAGGGTCCTTTCATTTTACATTGCCTTGTAAGTTAAAATGTAGTGTTCAAATTAGGACTTCATCTCCTTTTTTGAATTCAAATTATTTATGAGATTTATCCCACCTTTTCTTTTCATATTCAAATGCTTTTTGGATGCATTCCTCTGAATGCTTTCTACACATTTTTTTTATATGAATAAACAATTTAGTGCCAGGGTTTATATCTAACCTTGCTAATTTATTTAAATGATTTACTGGGGTACTTGGTACACATCCCAGCCAGAGTTCAAATGGTTTTATCTCTTTTATAGAATGAGCTGTGCTATTATAATAAAATTCAAGAACAGTTTAATGTTACCCAGTCATGTGTGAATTTCTCATTGTCTTTGTATTCTAATCTAAAGGCACAATATCTTTTTATCATGTCTTCCAGAGTCTGTATAATTCTTTCAGCCATCCCATCAGTTTGAGGATGGTGTGCTTTAGAAAAATTCAATTGACAACCTGATACTTCCATCATAAATTTCCAGAACTCTGAAGTAAATTCACAGTCTCTGTCAGATATTATGTCCTTGGGAAACCCAGCAGTATTCATCATTTGAGTCCACCATAGTTGTCAGTTTATGCTAGTGTATAAGTATGATTTAATAGTAAATATTAATGGTCCAACTACTTATTAATAAATTATTTAGTGATTAAACTTCAGGGGAAGATTAATAAAATATTTATTCTCAATTTAAACTCACAATACATGGATTTTATGCATGCAAGTGGTGGAAAATAGAATAATAAAATATAGTTATAGCTTATATAAAGATAATATCAATTTATAAATGCTTTATAATATATTTCTGTATGATAATAATTGTTTTATAATGTTTATTTAAGTTTTGGTAAGTAAGTGATGTCTATAACCTGTCAAAATACTCCCTTACTTATACCAAAATCCACTGGAGTGCACAGACCTTCAATCCAGATGATGTCACTGCTATCCCCGGAAATTACAGCACTGTGAGGGCCCATCACCTCCCCATGGCGTCCACTTCAAGCAGTTTCAACACCCAGACCTCCAGTAAGGACCCTCCATCACAATTAATGATACCACAGACCCATACCATAAAAAGAATAAATAGATAAAAGCAGATACCATAAAGAAACAGGTAAAATAACTCATCCAAAGAGTATATAATGAAACCCAAAGAATATAAAGGAACCAAATTAACTTTCCAAGCCCCCAATAGCATCCCCAAGCATCCATTTTAACCCAGTAATCATATCAGAACCCATATATCTGTGAAAATCCATCCAAGGAAGCAGATTAAGTTGTCTAAACTGGATATATGAGCCTTAAATAGGTGTATATGCTTGTGTAGGCATTGTGAGTCCACTGAATACATCCATATGACCTAAAATAAGCAGAAAAATAAAGGTTATAGGCTATTTAAGAGGTTAAAACCCACTTATAGACCTAAATATACATAATATAACTACATATTTCACTGAATATGAGGTTTATGTATACATATAAGCTTATGGGTGTCTATAATTACTTAATATTGCTTAGGATAAGTATATTATGACTCCATTAACACCTTTATAAGTACTATTAGGCTATGGATAAGCCATTTAAACTACTATAAGTCATATAATAGTGTCATAATTATATATATATGTATTATAACCATATATATAAGTATTTTAACCTTATTTTTAAGTAATAAGCTTAATTTAATTAATGTTATCTTATTTTTAACAAAAGAATTACTAAGTCCTGGAGATACCTAGGCTGAAAATAGTAATACCAAGTCTTTTTCAGATACCTCTTTATGGGTAGGGATAAATTTACACATTTTTGTTAATCTATTTACAATTACCCAGAAAGAATTGAAAATTTATTTTCCTGCTAATGGAAAGCCAGTAACAAAATCCATGTTTATAATCTCCCATGGAGCTTTTGGCTGCTCTATTTGTTGTAATAAACCAGCTCTCTTTCCAGTAAATCTTTTAGATTTCTGACAAGAGTCACATGTTTCAATGTATTTTTGTGCATCTTATTTCATGTTTATCTACCAGGATGTGTTTTTAACTCTAGTTAGTTTTTTGTTAAAATCAAAATGACCAGCTAAGATGTCATCATGACAAGTACTAAACATTGACTCTTTCATAGAAGGTGGTATAACTATTACATTACTAAGATTTTTTTTGTAATATATGTATCCATCCTCAATTGAAAATTTACCCTTTTCCAATGCAGTTTTTTACTTTGGAGGTAAGGTTTTAAATAATGCACTCATAAAGGCATTAGTTGGATCATTTAAAATGGTAGATAATTTAGACAAATATTTATCAGATGAATAATTTTCTAATATAGTTTGCACAAATTCTTCCTCTAAATCCACTATATAAATCTTAAATATATGTATAACCTCATTTTCAGGTACATAAGCTGGGATGTCAGTATCATTTTGAAAAGGGCTTCTGGATAATAAATCCACATTAAAATGCAATGTTCCTGCTCTATGAGTGATTGTAATTCTTCCTCTGTACTCTTGTAAAGCTAGTTGTCATCTAAACATGTGCCTATTAGGTGTTTTCATGTTTAGTAATGATTTGATGCACTGAAATCTGTTATTAATTCAAACTTCTGGTCTTCCAGATAGTAATGAAGTTTCTCCGGGGCCCACAAA
Organism: Hemileia vastatrix; assembly: GCA_030280995.1. Classification (NCBI taxonomy): domain Eukaryota; kingdom Fungi; phylum Basidiomycota; class Pucciniomycetes; order Pucciniales; family Zaghouaniaceae; genus Hemileia; species Hemileia vastatrix. Next base: position 18,050,546 of record JASXTE010000017.1, read on the forward strand.
ATGGCTAAAAATTCCAGTGGAGTGTCACCATACCTTAATTCTGTCTTTCTTAAGGTTCTGGATTTATAACAAATAACTACTTCAGATAATATACCATTTATTATCTGTGTCTTCTGTAAAGCAGCACCTAACCCGTGAAGCTTTCATCAGTATAAAAGATAAAAGGTAGGGTGAAATCTGGCAGTCCCAATATTGGAGCTGACATCAAACATTCCTTCAATTTATCAAAGGTGTGTCGTCTTTCATTATTCCAAATGAAAGCCTCATTTTTCCTAATTAATGTTGTTAAAGGGGCTGAAATGGAATGGTAATTTTTTATATATTGCCTATAATATCCACACATACCATAAAAAATTTTAACAACTTTCACATTCTTAGGTATACTGATGTTTTTATTGCCGCCACTTTGTTCTGGTCAACACAAATTTGCAATCCAGATACAACATGATCAAGTACTATCAAGGATTGAAACCCAAAATTACATTTATTTAATGAAATTTTCATATTTATTTAATCCATCTTTTAAAATAATCTTTTCAGTTGACTTAAATGTTCATCAAATGTTTTTGAAAACACTATGATGTAATCAATATAACTAAAAGCCATCCTTCAACCATTTCCTGATGAAAAACACTATCAAACAATTTTTGGAATACTGAAGGCGCATTATTTGGGCCAGAAGGCATTTTCACATATTTATATATCCCCATGTGTGTGGTTATGGGAAAGAAATTTTGAGAATTCTTTTCACAGGGATCTGGTGGTAACCTTTGTTTCCATCCAGACAGGAAATATATTTTATACCTTGTAAGGTAGCATGGATAGAAGTTATTCTAAGTAGAGGGTAAATATCATCTACAGTAAATGTATTCAGAGATCTGTAATCACCACATAATATTACCTTATCTTTTTCATACAAGATTAAAACTGGTTAAATAACACAATACCTAGGTGTTGTGTCCACTTTTTCAACAATACCCATTTCTAACAACATTTTAATTTTGTCTTCAATGTCTTTCCTTTTTTACGGAGAAGATAGGTAAGGTTTCTTTTTCAATCTTCCAGGAATATTATCCAATTCACAAGTTAAAGAGATTTTCATCTCATGGTCTTTGACCAATACTAGTTCATTTTAACCATGATAAAATGCCTGAGGATAAGGTTTTATCAATCTCAAAATATTGTTTTCTTCAATTTTTGAGAGTTGATGACCAAAATAGGCCTTTTGGATTTGATTGACTAATTCTACCACTTCAGAGATGGTTCTTTGACCTTGCAGTTGCTCTTATTTAGGAGCAATTGAATAAACTTAATTTTCAGAACAAATATTGAATTTTATTTTCCCATTTACACCTACAGTGAAGAAACTGTTTTCAGGATCTATTTTGATGCCAAATTTGGTCAATAAGTCATTTCCAATAATAAAACATTCATTACAATTATCATTATCCATAACTAAAAATTCACACACTGCTCTTACATATCCATTATTATATTTAAAGAATACAGCAGTTTTTTATTTGCCGATTGGATTTAATACTGAACAAAAACCCCTCCAGTTCTTTGTCTGTACAGGTTCTAGTTTTTCTTTATACTTACTATCAAGTTTCATTAATGTGTTAATAGAAAATATAATACCTGCAGCCCCAGTGTGAAGAATGGCATTCATTTCTTTTCCACTTATAATAACAGGCGCTCTGATAGGTGTTATTTTTTAAGTATCATGAGAAACATCTTTAATAATTTCAGCTTTTTCAATTGAAGTTAAAAATTTATCTGTATGAGGTATTGAATCATTCATGAACATATATCCTATCCATTATCTATTTTCTTTTTCAAATTAGTTATCTCAGTGGAACAAGTTCATAAATTACTTTTAAATGATGTTTACGGTATGGAACCTTGTACAAATATGTAAAACAATTTTAAATAATTTTTATTTTGTTACTTGGTTATAAGCTTTTATAGGGCAATAATTTTAATTAATTTTAAACTTTATCCATAGGTTAAGATTCTTAAGTGTTTCTATTTCTGATTTATTATATCATTTTAACTTCAACTAATTTAGAATAGGTTTGTGCAGAGGGGTGCCTGTGCAGCCCAAACAAGCTCCTATCATAGATTAAATTAATTTTTTTTAATAATTGTATATAATATTATTTAGTGTTAACTTTTTTTATCCTGTTTTTATAAACTATCTTTTTCCTTTGTTTTTCCCCCCTTTTTTTATAACGCAAAAATATTTCAAAATTTCCAATAATAGATCCCTTTTTCATATTGCATGAGGTCAATATTTAAAAACTAATTTAAATGTTTAAATTACTTAAATTTACATTCTCAACAATTTTCCCTTTGCAATTTTCAAATTTCAAATAGTACATTTTCTTTGTTTGTCATACTTTAAAGCCCCCAATGTTTATGTCTAGTTACTTCCCTTTCACTATTAACCCCATTATTATCATCAGACTATTTCCAATAAGCTCGCTAGCTTGATCCCATTGTAAAAGAACCCCTATCAAAAACTTTCTTCTGGTAATATATAAACCCTCTTGTTTTGTACCACATTTCTCAATTTGTTAACTTCTCTCAATTTTACTACTTTTTTCTTTTGGTTATCACATTTATCTGTGTTAGTACAGTGAGAAAATACCAATTGTAATATATATTTTTTATCTCTTTATTACCTTGATATAAGAATTTTTTATTTTATTCAAGTAAAAAGTCATTAAAATTCCTTGTGATAAACAGACACCTCCTTTATGTAAGATTTATTACTTTATCTCTTGTATCTTCTTACACCAAATTTTATTTTTCATTAATATATTTGATATATTAGGACCAAGTAGTTATTTGACAAAATCTCATCAGCATCCTCAATTCAAATCCTTCAAACTCAAGAAACAACCACCTCTAGGCATTTCTACAAACCCCCCTTCTCTTGACAACAAAAGGACCAAAATTACCCAACCTCAATATGTCAAGATACTTGAATTTTCTAAAGGCAAAACTGAAAAACTACTGTCAACTCTTAGCCAGAAGCCTTTTCAATCTTATATTTCAAATGCATATAACAATGTTCTTGAATACATTGATGACCTAGAAAAATGTAAGACATTATTTTATATTAACTTTTTTAAACTCAGTAGGATAGATTATTGACCCTTTTTCTTAAAAACGTATTCAAATTCAGCTTATGAAAAAGGTATCATTCCTCCTGATGATGTAATTATCATTAAAGACAATGTAGATAATGAAGGAGCTGACCCTGAAAGCCATGCATCATCATCTCAAAAGGGAAACAAGACTATTCTTTGAAGTTCAAAAAGAATGAGACTTTCTAGGGGCTCTAGTTTTGTCAGTGCTGCTAAAACTCCTCCTGAAAATGATTCCTCTTACGCAACATCTCAAAAATTTAAACAAACTAGCCAAAATGTGTCCAAAAGGTATGTTATTTCTTACATGAGTAATATAGAAAACCATTTTATATTAATCTTTAAAGCTCTCTCTAAATTTTTTACTTTTTTATTTATTATTTATTATCTTTTTCTTATCTTTTAATCCAGCTCTGAAAATCACAATCAATCCAAAGATTCAAATAAAATTGAATCTTGCTCTAATGAAGAAGAAGTAGAAGAAGAAGAAGATGATGATGAAAATTCAAAATATGAAGCTTCTTTAAATCAAAAAGATGATGAAGCTACTTCTGCTGATGAGGTTGAGAAAACACAAAATGAAGAAATTGATCCACCTAGCAATCCACAAAAAAATACTTTAAGTTCACAGAAACAGCCTCTAGTTGCCGTATCTTAAAAATCTAAAATCAAAATTCCAGAAATTTTATGGTCTCTATTGAAACTTATAAATACTGTAAATCATTCCCTTCCTTTTACTTCAACAATAATTGGAGATTCAAAATTACAGAAGAAAATAGCTTAAATTCATCAATTTTTTGAAGGTAGAATCAATGATCAAAAGGTACTTAGGGCATAGCCAGAAATTGATCAGTTATTTGAAATCCTTTTGTCCATTTCTCTCAAAAAACCACAAGCAATTTTGCACAAATTCAATTTTCTATGGAACAAATCTGCTCATGACAAAAGGCTTACAGAAATTAATGAAATCTGTATGTATAACTTACTTGAAGTTTGTTTATTCATTTTATGATAACTAATTGTTTTTTTATTTTTTTAGCTTTGAATTTTCTCAATGTTGACACTTTTAAGATCTGTGTGTTAAATAATTTGAACTTTGAAAATTTGGAAAAATTTTGTTGCACAGTAGTAGCAAACTCAAATAATCTTTTATCATTTAAGAAGACCGATCACCCTGAATCATTGATGATACACATTCTATTAAGACTAGTTAGCCCAAGTTCTCACCAGTGTTCTTTGTGGGAATCCCTTGTTGCATCATCTCTTCATCTTGCTTCTCAAGAGTTTACCCTTCCTGCTGAAGAATCCAACTTCAATCCAGATTGTCCTATTGGTCAGTCTCTACATATTCTAGCCCACTTTACACATCTGAAGAGCAAAGTTCCCAATATGTTCTACAGCTCAACATCACAGTTAATTGCTGAAAATTTTTCAATTACTCCTCTGTTTTAATTTAGAAACATAATAATCAACATCATGATTTCAATAATTATTTTCAAATACAGAGAGGCTTCTGCAAATATATCTCAAGCTCAAAGCAAGAAACAACAATGTTCAAGGAATAAAAATAAATTGACAGATATGCAGCAATTTGATGAGTCTCATAATGATTCTATTCAAAAGATGAATCAAGATTATGTACACCATAAATATCAATCACTTACTTTTTACTTGGTTGATGGTTTTTGAGGTTTATTTCTTTCCTTACAGGACCACTGGCTTGTGTCAGCTTCATACTTTTAGAATTCATAACAAAAATTGGCCTCCTTAGAAAATAAAGTGATAATAATAATTCAGGCGTTGAAAAAATCTGGAAAAACCTTAATTTTTACATCTTTAATATTATCAAACCCTTAATAGATAATTCTGGGCCAATACCACTTAATTATAATACTCCCACCCTTAGTCATATTGCTAAAGCAATGGCAGCTGATTTTCTTGATTATTTGAATATTATTCAGCCAAATTGTTCATTTTTCTCTATTGTTGACATAATTAATACATAATCCTACTTCATGTAAATATATCCTGTATCCTATTGCTACATGTTTTGGTGTAACTTAAATGATTTATTTATGTGAGATTTATTACCGAATCTGAATACAGATGATTAAACTATCAACAAATATTATTGTATAAATTTCTGTCAGCCTAAATATCCTTAGGACTGAGTATTTCTTATGCTTAAAATAAGATAACCTTAAGTAGATTAAGCTTATATCTTAAAAATAAGGTTAAAATAATAATATATATTATTTTATTATATATATATATAATTATTATTCTATTATATAATTTATAATAGTTTAAATAGCTTATCCATGGCCTAATAATACTTATTAAGTTGTTAATGGAGTCATAATATACTTATCTTAAGTGATATGAAGTAATTATTGACATACATAAGCTTATATGTATACATAAATCTCATATTCAGTGGAATATGCAGTATATTATGTATATTTAGGTATATAAGTGGGTTTTAGCCCCTTAATAGCCTATAACCTTTGTTTTTCTGCTTATTATAGGTCATATGGACGAAATCAGTGGACTCACAACGCCTACAGAAGCATAGACACCTATATCAGGCGCATACACCCAGTTTGGACAACTCAAATTACTTCCTTGGATGATTATTCACGGATTTATGGGTTGGAAGGATGTTTCTGGGTTAATATGGATGCTTGGGGGTGTTATTGGGGGCTTGGACATTTTATTTGTTTCCTTTATATGCTTTTAGTTTCATTATATCTCTTTTTGATTATTTATTTTACCTGTTTCTTTATGGTATCCGCTTTTATCTGGGTTTTCTATTTATGGTATGACTCTGTGTTATTATTAATAGTGATGGAGGGTCCTTACTGGAGGTCTGGGTGTTGAAACTGCTTGAAGTGGAAGCCATGGGGAGGTGATGGGCCCTCACAGTGCTGTGATTGCCAGGGATAGCAGTGACATCATCTGGATTGAAGGTCTGTGCACTCCAGTGGATTTGGGTATAAGTAAGGGGGGATTTTGACAGTTTATTATAATCATTTAATTACTAAAATTCAAACAACCACTACAATACAATTATTAGCATTCAGAAATATATTATAAAGCCCTTATAAATTGATATTATCTTTATATAAGCTATAACTATATTTTATTCTTCTATTTTCCACCACTAGCACGCATTTAAATCCAAGTATTGTGAGTTTTATTTGAGTATAACTATTCTATTAGTCTTCCCCTGATGTTTAATCACTAAATCATTTATTAATAAGTAGTAGGACCATAAAATAACACTATTATATCATACTTATATACTAGACTATACTGACAATTTCTTACACCTTTTTGCTATTCAGTAAATATTATTGCAATAATCATAACTCAAAATCATAATGAATCAGAAATATGAAAAATATTAAGAATAGATTATATGTCATTTTTCTCATAACACTACATATATCTTTAAGATGGAAATAAGTTTTAGCATTTGTATCAAATTTTGAGATAATTATTTCAAAAAATTGAAACAGTTTTCTATCATTGCTTTTCAGCATTTTCAAAAGTAAAAAATCTTAAGTGTAATAAATTTTTTCTCACAATTCATCAAAGATTTTTCTGAAGTATACTTTCTTAATCTAATTTCTATAGTTTCTAGTTGCATAATTATTTCAAATACACTAAGTATTCTTTAGGAAAAACTCCTTAAAATAATTTTCAATTAATTTAATAATAATAACATATATATTTGGCATGATATAATAATATATAGACATTTAAATAATGAGTAGCCATCATATTGGTATGAAATTATATTAAAGTGTCTTTGAAAAACTAGTTGAATTAAAAAAAATCTTTTTATCAGTGTCAATTATTTTGAAAAAGAGAATTTACTCTACATTTTGATGATCTATAATTTAGCTTACTTTATTTTGATTCATATTTTATATTGATCATTTTTAACACTTATAGATTCATGTATAGATATCAAATTTCATTCAATAATTTGGAAAAAAAGGTATTTAAATCTTATTTCCCTTTATTTCCTTTTATTGATTTTTTCACTTCTACTTTTGGAGTTATATGCTTCACTAAAATATAATTATATGATGAAAAATATTCAATTTATCAAAAAAAACACAACTAACACTAGTGTACAAACTCTAGTAAATTTAAGGTTAAAAAGTGCTACTAAATTAATTCAAGTTAGATATGAAAGTAAATAATGAATGAATCAAAGAAAAAAATAAATATTTAATTTTCCATTAAGTTATTTTCTATTTTTACTTTTACTTAAATAAAAATAAAATAATACATGGTTTTACTTTACTTATTAATAAGAAAAAACTTATTGCAAAAATTAGAGATTTTTTAATATCTGTAAAAATAATATTAATAGTACAGATCTATTTATGATGATGCATGTGATCTTTTATGAAGGATTTGTAAGATATTGTATATTTTTAGTTTTCATTCGCAATAATTAAGCAAGTTAAAAAGCTATATTTTGTTTCTTATATTTTATTATACTATATTTTATTTTAATTGTAGCAATGATAATTTTTTATTGTATTATGATTTTTTAATTTTTACATCCATTTTTCTTGATACTTTTATTGTTTTATATTTTTCACTAGATTTTACATAATCATCAGTTTATTAAAACTTTTTTATGGAAGTGTTTAAGTATATAATTCTACCACTAAACTATAACTATACCTGTACAATACAATCACATTTTTACCTATCACTACTTAATGGTCTTTTAATTTTTTTATGAAAATGTATATCAGAATCTTTTTCTGGATTTAAATTTTCAATATCTTTAGTAACATTAAATATATAGTAATTCACTAATTTTTTTTTTTGTTAAATCAGTCTTTTCATTGTACTTAGAAAGTTTCATGATAAGAAATTTTCATCTTTCTAACTCTTCATTTATATCTAAGTACTCAGAAATATCTATTTCAAAATCTTGGAGTTTTTTAAATCTATTGAAAAGTCTTGTACTAATTTGAATAGGAGATCCAAGGTAAGTGAATCCACCAATTTCATAACATTGTGAAGTGAAATGATTAAGAAGGTTTTCTGGCCATGGAATTGCTGTAATGCCATTAGTGCCCTCCATGTCTACTTTGCAAGCTATTTCAGGAAAATGAAGCTCTCCACCTTTTTGACATCATTGATTTGAATCATAAGATTGATGAAGAGAACTTTCTCAGTGTCTTTAGGCATGAAAAGTGAAAATGTATACTTGCTACACTCTCAGTCACAGTGAGTACTATTCAAAAACTCATTTCCATTTGAGCCATTTGTTCAAGTTACATTTCCAGAAAATGGTTCTATTTCTTGATCATTGAAATTTTCTCCAAACCCAGGAATTCCAAGCTTTTGAAAGAGTTTTACTGATTCTCAATATTTAACATTAGGTATATTTTGATAAAAAAATTTAAAGAATAACTCTATTTGCCTCATGCAACAATCATACTCTGCCAAATCTAAGGGCTTAGAAGCATGTTGACCTACAAAATAAATTCAAATAATAGAAGATTAAAACTATTCATAAATAGAACTATATAGTACTTACTAATTAATAGAGACTTTATCCTATCTAAACACTTACCACCAACAAACATATTACCAAATCCACCACCATTTTTATGAGCTTTACTTTTCAAAAATTGATTTTCACAAAAGAAAACTTCTTTGATGCACTGAATCATTGCTTCAAGCATGTTTAATTGAATGAGATCTTCAATAGAGAACTTTTTCACTATCACAATTGGAATTGAGGAGCAGTTTGGATGGAAAATATAACAGCTAGAATTTGAAATAAAATAAAATTCTGGATTAACTAAATTTTTTACAAAATTCTTAGAAAAATATTTTGCCATCTTTCCATTTGTCTCAATACTGTAATTTTCAACCATAAGTAATGCATTCTTGATGTTTTTTGCATGCTTGTTGTTTGATTTTTTTCCTTGGCAGTGATTTTTCTTCATAAACAAACTTTTTGAAGCCTCCATCTTGTAATATAGTGTATAGGAAATTAATTTAATTCAAAAATAAATAAATAAAAAGTGCAAAAGAATGAAATGGATAAAAATAAGGCCTCCAAAAATAATCATTATATTCTTAATATTAAATAAAAATGATATCCAAAATGCATGTAGCAAAGATGAGTATTAGCTGCGTTTAAAGTATTAATAAAGTATTTGGAATTAAAGCTCCATTTTATTGCTTACAAGCATAGTATTCTGCCCTATCCTTTGGGCACACCAGATTCAACTATACCCTAAACATAAACAATTAAATGTGAAGCTTAAATCCAATTCCCAATTATTATGTTAAATACAGAAATAATACATAAGTATGTATTGATGCTTTATTTAATTTTTCTCCATATCTCAATAATATATCAAACTGCCAGATATCCATAATTTATAATGTTGAGAGGTATAGTTTTTTTAAAAAAGAATAAACTATACCTCTACCATTAATAGAATTACAGGTGTTCAATACAATAAACTATTGATATGTAGAAAAGAATTGATCCCATACACATGTGGATACTATGATATTATAATATATTTAATTATTTACCATATAATTATTGAGAATAATAGAAAGCTTAAAAATGAAATAGTGAAAAAAGATATACTTACTTGAAATTTAAAAAAAATCCTTTAGTAGGTATTGATTGATTAATAAATGGAAAACTAATCTGTTTATTTCAATTTTAAGGAAGAGATTATTGTAGAAAAATAAGTATCATTTTTATTGAATGAAAAAAATAAAAAGAGAAAGAGGAACCAATATAAATTTTGGATGCTAAGCTAAAATTAGCCTTTTGATTATACTATGACAAGTTAGAGATCGGGCTGCCAAGAGTTAAAAAAAATAATAAGTTCTACTTTTTTATTTTTTAAAGAGATTAAAAAGGAGATTAAAAGACCAACAATCCAAGTTAGTAATCTGCAAACAAGTTACTTTGGTGGCAAGACTAATGATTGAGAAAAATGGATTCCCTCAAAGATAAAATTATATATTTAATCTGAAATTAATATTTTTACTAAAGAAACAAGTATAAGGGACAAAAAAAATAAAAAACTCTTAAGTGAAACAGATGGAAAGCTAATTATAATAACTCATCTCTTGTAAGTGGAAGGAGAGAAGTAGAAAATTTGCCTCTTGGATGAGAATTTGCTTACATTTATGCATATAGAAACATGAAAATTACTGAAGCCCATTGCATGGCATGCAGTGACTTGCATATGGCGTATATACAACAGGTTTTTACACAGAAATACTGTCGGTGGTCCCCTTGGTCTAGAGGATAAAACTCGAGGTCCTACAAGGGTTTTGATGGGTTTAATGGGCTCTCAACGATTTGGTACGTATTTCTTATAACTTCTGATTGTTTTACTCAATTAATAAGAGGTAATTTTTTGAGATATTATTATATTTTATAGATTAGAATTACGTTGTTGTAACTACTAATATGATAAAGTATAGTAATAAAAAATTTAAATAGTAATTTATAAAAAAATGTTTTGTAAGTAAGGAGTTAATGAAAAAGTTCAAAAAGAGAGGGCCTTTTATAGGCAAAGTTGTTGTGGTCTTCCAACATTGGCAGGGGCCTTTGTTGTGTGATTTGGCGCGGTTTGTGCATGTCTTAATTGACATCTGCTAAAGAATTGGGTATTTTTCTGGTTTTATTCCGTGGATATTGGGTCTGCGGGTATGTGGGTACTATCATTGGATAGCCCTGGTTTTTCTCTATATTTTATGTCTTGTAGACATTTTTCATATTCTAAGTTTTAAGGGGTCATTTCCTCATTTTTCATTTATAAAAGATTGCTGTTTAATTTTGTTTTTCGTGTTTTACGGGCTAACCTTAAGTCTTAGGGTTAAGTGCTTAGTACCATTGGATAGAGCTAATTTTTCTCTATATTTCATGTCTCAATGTTGTTATAGTGAAATTCCGTGTTTTAAAGGTTTTAGTAGTTGTAGCTAATTTTTCTAAGTAGATTAGTGGTTTTTATTGGTTTTCTGGCTTTGGGGAGGCCGGGCCGCTTCAGGCAGCATCTCCGACATCGGGAGGCCTGCCCGCCTCTGTTTTAGGAGGTTGGGGAGCGCTCCAGGAGGGTTTTTTATGCAATTTGGCGGGTACAGGCGCCAGATTGGTGGGTGCGCATGGGCTCTTAGTTAGTGGTCTGTGTGTACATAGTGAATAAGACAGTTTTGGGGCAACCTTAATCATCATACAACCATCCAGAGGTGATATCATTGTTCCTCACTCAGTTTTCACTGTTTTCTGGCCACAATTGGCTGTGTTTGTTGCAAGTGAGTTCTTCATTTAACTTAACTTTGGCAACTGTTTTCTCTGTTATAGTCTTGCAAGCTATAGAAAGTATTATTGCTGTCTCTGGTGTGGATTTGCAGGCTAAATCAAGTATCTTTGCTGTCTCTGGTGTGGACTTTGTTCTACATTTCAGTTCTTTGGTCTGGTAGTTTATCTGCGGACTACTTTCTTGGCTCATCAAGCAGTCAAGTGTGTTGAAAAGGAGCTTTAGCAAAACAGGAACCAACTTACTTTAGCAAGTAAATCTCACTCTATTTTTCTAAAGGGACAGGGGATTTTCTCTCTGGTTTTTCTCCAACTCCCTTGGTCAAGGCCTATAGCTAGTACTATAGGATTGTCTACATTTCTGGCGCCCAACGTGGGGTAGAACTTTCTAGTTCTTTGGAATCTCTGTTTTCTTTGGTTGGCTCTTTTTGGTGTTTGGGTCTGGAGGAATGGCTTCTGGTTCCTCTATTCCTGTGGTGACTGTCAGTGGGGGGATGGTCCTCCTGCTGTGATGGTTAGGGAGTGTGTTAGGATTAAAACTTGGGATGGTACCAAGTTTAATGGGGAGGATGTCAAGTGGTTTCTAGAGAAGTATGAAACTGCTGCTGGAGTGGATTGTGCTTCTTACCTGGACATGGTGAAGCAGATTATCTTCTTCATTGGTGATAGGTCAGTGGAGAAGGAGATAGTGGCCATGTCTGGCTACAAGAAGAGGGATTGGAAATTGTTGTGTAGGGAGATGATGGATAGATGGGGTGTCAGGTTCACTATGGTGGATCTGAACAAGGTTGTCAGTGAATGGCAATCTTATGGTGGTGTTGGTAACTTACATAGTTACAGGAAGTTTCTGCTACAGTTTGATCCTGTGGTGGAATATTTGGTGGAAGTGGAGGAGCTGGAACATGAAAATGCTGCCAAGGATGTTTTTTGGTCTGCCCTGGCTAGAGATGTCAGGATGGATGTGTTAAAGGAGTAGTCAAGAAGGGAATTGATGAAAACTCTTTTTAATGGAGATCAGAAGTTTCCTGCCTTGGATAAGGTAAAGGAGGCTGTTGAGGCCCATTTGAAGTTATTGGCTGTGAACACCTATCAGGAGGGGTGTGCCAAGTATGTCAGCAAAGTCAGTGAGGCTTTGGCTGAAGAGGAAGTTAGGGAGAAGAAGGAGGAGAAAAATTTGGTGCAAGTTCCTAAACAGGAGAGGGACCCGATGGTGGAGCAGTTGGCTGATCTGACAAAACAGCTGCACATTTTTGTCCAGGAGGTCAAGAAGGTTAATAAGGCACCTTCTCAGCCAAGAGATTTTGAAAGGAGGGCTGGTAGGAGTGATCCTTGGGTTTGCTCTTATTGCAGTAGGAGGGGGCACAGGTCCAATGATTGTTGGGCACTGAACAGAGATGTCTCTGAAGGAAAAGTGGAGTTTGATGGTAGGGTTTTTAAGTTTCCTGACGGTTCTTTTGTGAAGCCCAGTGAGGGGCAGGCTCCTGTGGATTTGGTCAGGAGAAGGAGTGGTCTCAATCAAAGGAGGCCAAGGTTTGAGGAGATTCCTGATCAGGGAAAGTCTTCTGTTAAGGTAGATGAGGACGTCAAGGGAAAGGGGAAAGAGGTCAATAAGGTCTCTTTTTCTACTTCCTTTGGTGGTTTGGAGTTGTATTCTTGTGGTGGACAGTCAAGTGGTGATTGCTTGGCTGGTGTTTATGATGTGGAAGCAGGAAAGGTGGGTAGGCCTAAGAGCAGTTCTCAGGCCCAACCAAAGCCAAATTTTTCAAAGGGGGATCCTAAGCTGAGTGCAGCTAGGAAGAGGTACAGCAAAGAGAAGCTGTACAAGATGCAGAAGGGTATGGTTGACATGGGCCCCCCAAGTTTTGGTGCATTGGACCTGAATGGTGAGCCAATGCCAATGGAGGTGGATTCTGACTCTGAGGAGGATGTCCCTTTGGCTTCATTGCCAAAGCCTGTTGGAGTCAGAGGTTCTGGGGAGGGATCTGGTTTGGTTCCTGTTAATGGTAAATCTGTTGGTGGTGCTGGTCCTCAAGAATCTTCTAGGACCAAGGTGGTGAAGCAAAGAGCTCACTTTGAGAGGCCAGTAGTGTCTGGTCAAGTTAATTTTATTGACTCTGTCCTGGAAAGGATGAATCAGGGTCAGGTTTCCCTATCTTATGGGGAATTGTATGCTATCAGTCCAGGGTTGGCTGATAGGCAGAAAAAGTTTTTGACTGTCACCGGAAGACCTACGCACAAGGTCTAGGATGTTCCTGAAAGTGAGATGAGGGATTTAGAAACTTCTTCGAAGCACAGAGGAATGATTCGAGGAAATTATTCGAAGGTCACTTGAAGTAATAGCTATAGGTTCGAGGTTTGTTCGAGAAGAATTATAAACTAGTTCCAAGGTAATAATAATTCTTATAATCTCACGAAGGGTTGGAAACTCAATAGTCAAAGATTTAGGATTTAGAAATGAATATTGAGAAGGTAAAAGAAAGATACAATAACAATGATTTAACTTTTAAGGTTTTTCCACTATTAATGTAAATACGATATTATAATTTAATTCTAAGGAATATCGAACCAAATACCCAACTCCTTTTATATCCTTTGTTCCTCCTCGCATTGACCTCCCTTCCATCACAGTATTCCCATTCCATTGACCATTACTAACATACACTTAGACCCTCTTCACTAAATATCCATCCATGCTCAATATACCCCTTTTTAATTAATTAACAAAACTTTAATGAAAAACTACTACTGTACTATTTCGTTGATCCTAGCGCTGTGCGTCGCTTATTGAAAAGGACTAAGGTACCCTATTGGGAGATTGACTAATTTAGATTTAGAGTTTAGGCTAGCGCAGTTAAATAGTAAGTACACAAAGGAAAAATCGCAGTTGCTATGGAGAATTGCTTTCTGCGCTTCGAGTATAGATGTAGGACTCGATATTATTGATTTATTGAGTTAATTTCGCTTCGAGTGTCACGTGGCGCGTGACAGATGCCCGGGTATAAAAACGCGAACTCCGTTGAGCTTGAACCATCTTCCCACACTAATTTCACTTGTCTAATACTTTTTTCCCGCATCTCTCAATTATTTATTTTATAATGAACTGCCCTACCCCCACACCCACGCCTCCACACCCTAAAGCGGATGGGGGAATAATCACACGACAGTTTTCACGGACTTGCACGGCTTGTGAAAACATGGAATATTTCTGTGTCGAAAGTACGGCGACTCGAGGCCCTCGCCAGAAATGCGAGTTTTGCCGTTGTCGGCGAGTGGCGTGCGATGCGTTGATGAAGAACGCGGAAATCGAAAATCGATTCACAAAAACAAAATTTTGGGTAGTTCCAAAGACTAAAGAGGTGGTCGAAGACATTTGGGATGTCTCAATCGAGGATGAACAATCGGTGGGGGAAAATGATAAGGAGATGAACAACGAGATCTCAACCTGGGTAACCCAGGCCACGAGTTCGAAGCGAGGTGTCGAGGAAGAGGTCGATGAATTGGTGGAGGAGGATGAAGATGAAGTCCCTGTTCCAGGGCAGGCACCCAAGAAACGTCGGGTGGTCATCGAGGACGATGAGGAAGAGAGAGAGGTAGAAGTCGGAGTGGTGCCCAGGTTATTTCTGGAGCCTGATCCCATCTTCGAGGTAAGTTATAATTGTTTTATTTCAAGGATGAAGTTACTGATGAGTTGCGTTTTAGACATCGAATAACCTGGAAGAGCCGATTGCGGAACCTGCGCCGGTTATACCAACTGAGGCAAACCCTCCGGCCACGGAAGTGGTTGAAGAGCCCGAAGACACCCTGGACCAGGTGTGGTCGAAGAAACCTCGTCAAGGTCGAGGAGTAAGGTTCGCGGAAGAACTATGTGGGGAGGTCGACACTATTATTGTCGCTGCTTCCTTCGATGTGGCGGAGGAGCTCTTGGAGATTGGAGAGGTGGTTCCGGTAGGAGAGGAGGAGGTATTTGATAAATGCAGGAAGGAGATAAGGGTAGTTTTGGAGAAAATGAAAAGATTGGTTCGAGAAAAATTAAAAAAAAAAATTTGAAAATGAAAAGGAGATGGAAAGAAGTAGAAGAAAAAATTGTATTTTAGTTTTATTTTATTTTTATTTTATTTTATTATTAGTATTATTTTTTTTTTTATATTGTAGGTGAATGTTGTTAATTTTACAAGATTTGAGAAAGAGAAAAAGAAGAGAAAAAAAAAGAAAAAAGAAGTTTTAAATAAAAATTTTTTAGAATTTGAAAGAAGAATTTTAAAGAAAGAAAAAAGGTTGTTTTAATTGAAGGAAGTTTTAGTGTTTTTAAAAGGAAAATTTTTATTTAAGAAAAGAGAGAGAAAAAGAAACGGTTTTGTGATTGAGATGAGTTGTTAAATTGAGGATTTTTTTTTAAAAAAAAATTTTTTTTTTTTTTTTTTTTATAAAGAAATTTTAGTTTGAAAAAGAGGAGAAAGAAAAGAAAAAAAACAAAGGGTAGAATTTAAGAGAGTTTGAAAAGAAGATTTATTTGTTTCGAAGAATTATTATAGGGAGATTCAGGGGTTGAAGTTAAGTTCGAGGAAATGGTCGTGCCATACAGGATTTGATGATTCGAAGAAAAGAAAGTCTTTAAAAGAGAGAATAAAAAATTTTTTAAAGAGAAAATTTTGAAGAGAATTTTAAATTTAAGAAAAGAATGTATTTAAAGAATTGAAAAAAGAAAAGAAGAAAATATTTAGAGAGATTTATGAGTTTTTTATTTTATTTTATTATTTATGTTTATTCTATTTTATTTTATTTTATTTTATTTTATTTAATTTAATTTAATTTAATTTTATTTTATTTAATTTTAATTTTTATTTTATTTTATTTTATTTTATTGTATTTAATTTTAATTTTGATTTTATTTTTGGTTTTGGAGGAAATTTTATAGAAAGAGAAGAAAGAAGAGAAAAAAAAAAAGAAAACAAGGCTAAGAAATTTAAGAGGTGTTTTAGATTTTAAAGAAAGAAAGAAAAGAAAATTTTAAATAAAGAAATTTTAAGGTTTTGGTTTTAAAGGATATTTCGAATGAAAAGATTTTAGGAGTTCAGGAGCATTGGAAACATTGATGGCTGGTTCCCAGGATGTTTTGTCTGAGTCATTGAGGAAGCCTTCCCATTCCACGAGGTATTGAAGTTTCCCCTTGCGTATTCTTGAATCAAGGATACGACTTACTTCCCACTCTAGATGATCTTCTACTTCGACCGGTTCCGGAGGGGGTTGGTTCTTGCCCGGGTATATTTCTCGAGCCAGTTCCAGGAGAGATACATGGAAAACAGGGTGAATCGCCTGCCATTTAGGAGGTAACTTGAGTCGAAATGCAGTTTTAGAGACTTCAGAGTCGATTTCGAATGGTCCCAAGCGCTTTTCAGCCAGTTTCTTTGATGGTCTTGTTGTTCGGATGTTTCGTGCATCGAGCCATACTTTGTCGCCTGGTTTAAAGGAAGGAGCAGATTGTCGATGTTTGTCGGCCTGTTCCTTGTATCTTCGAATCGCTGATTCCAAATTTGTTTTAAGTTCTTCTTGGAGTCATGATATAGTTCAAAGATAATGTTCTGCAGGATGATTAGTTCCTACATGAATTGAGTTGAATCGAGGATGTTGTCCATAAATGGTTTCGAAGGGAGATTGTCGTGCCGAAGAATGAGTCGAGTTATTATAAGCAAATTCGGCCAATGGTAGCCATGTGGTCCAATCGTCTTGTTGGTAACTGACATACATTCGAAGATATTGTTCGAGGATTTGGTTAACTCTTTCTGTTTGACCATCGGTTTCAGGGTGATAGGCCGTGGAGAGATTCCTCGTGATATTGAGTTGTTGACACAGTTGGGTCCAGAATGTGGATACAAAAAATGAGCCTCTATCTGAAATAATGTCATTTGGTAAGCCGTGTTTAGAAAATACATATTCTAGAAACAATTTTGACAAATCTTCTGCTGTAGCAGTAGTAGTGGTTTTAACAAAAATAGACATTTTTGAAAATCTATCTACTATTACTAATATAGCATCAAAATCATTAGAAATAGGAAGTTGAGAAATGAAATCCATCGATAAAGATTCCCAAGGTTTAGAGGGAATAGGAAGTGGTTGAAGCAACCCATGCTTCCGGTGACGGGGAGCCTTATTCCTATTACATTCGTAACAAGCTTTTATATAGGCCTTGATTTCCTTGGTCATACCTGGCCAGAAGAAATCCCTCGCTATTAACTGGTAGGTTTTATCAACCCCAAAATGACCAGCTAACGGAGAATCATGTCGACTATTGAAAATCCATAATTTTATCTCATTGTTGTCGGGTATGACTACTCTACCTTCGAAGACTAATAGACCTGATTCAATACTAAATCTTTTGGCCCCTTGCTTTGAGAGTATTTTGTCTTTTAACCCTAAACAATAATCGTCCTTTGACTGAGCTTCGAGGATGTTGGATAGTGGATTTCGAAAAGATTGAATTGTCATCGAATTAAGTTGATGAGTTGTTAACATTGATTCGTTGAAGATTGATTGCACATTTGCTGGGTTCTTGTCAGCAAATGCGTCCCCCCGCTGTGGGTAAACGTCTTCCCGACGTGACAAGATATCTGGGACAATGCAGTTTTTTCCTGGGCGATAGGAAATAGAGAAAGAAAATTCAGACAAAAGTTCAGCCCACCTGGCTTGACGCCTGGTTAACACTTTAGAAGACATGAAGTATTTCAAAGCATTGTGATCAGTTAAAATTTGAAAAGGACTATCTAGGCTGAGAAGAAAAGAACACCATTTTTTAAGACAATGGATAATAGCTAAAAGCTCTTTGTCATGAATTTCATAATTTAATTCCGCGGCTATGAGTTTGCGTGACTCAAAAGCAACAGGATGAAACAAATTTGTTTCAGGATTTAATTGGGAGATGACCCCTGCAATAGCATAATCGCTCGCATCTGTCTCAACTATTGTTGAGGCCAAAGGATCAAAATGCCAAAGAATTGGGGCTGTGGTGAACGCTGTTTTTAGTGCTTCGAATTCCTTTCGTGCTGTAGAAGTAAAAACAAAAGGAATATCTTTTCTAAGAAGAGAAGTAAGATTGGAAATAGTTTTAGAGTAATATTTAATAAATCTTCTATAGAAGTTTGCAAAACCCAAAAATCCTTGGAGTGATTTAATGTTTTTGGGCTCAGGCCATTCCAGGATTTTCTGGACTTTTTTGTCATCCATGACTAAACCGTCAGTGGAAAACGTAAACCCCAAAAAATCAATTGATTTGAGGTGGAATTTGCATTTATTATGCTTGGCGTAGAGACCATGATCTCGAAGACGATTTAGGACCTGTCGAACATGATGAATATGTTCATCCAGTGTTTTCGAGAATATTAAAATATCATCTAAATAGACGACTACAAATTGTTCAACAACATCTTGAAAGATATCATTAACAAAAGTTTGAAAAGTTGAAGGTGCGTTACATAATCCAAAAGGAATAACTAAATATTCAAAACTACCAAATCTAGTTCGCATTGCAGTCAGTGGTTCATGACCTTCCGCAATGCGAATAAGATTGTAAGCGCCTCTAAGATCAATTTTAGAAAAGAAATTAGCACCATTGAAAAGGGTAAGAAGTAATGACATAGGAGGAACAGGATATGCATTTTTCTTTGTGACTGTGTTGAGCTGTCTATAGTCAACACACAACCTAAGACTACCGTCCTTCTTTTTTACAAAGAGGACTGGGGAGCCGGTTGGAGATTTACTGGCTCTGATGAAACCTTTGGCTACATTCTCTGCAATGTAGTCTCGAAGAACTTGAGATTCGTCCTTCGATAGAGAATAGACAGGACCTGCCGGAGGTACTGGGCCTATTAACTCTATTTGATGGTCGTAGGGTCGATGAGGTGGTAACTTATCGGCCTTGCGGATTGAGAAAACATCGAGGAAATCGTGGTAGATTTCCGGTAGAGTTGATTTAATGGCTTCAACGTTGATTTGGTCATCCTCTTCATCTTCGAGAGAATCTGTCGAGGTGATACCTGTATTGAGAGAGCATAATTCGATTACTTCGAGGCAATTTAAATCCTCTTCGAGTGAAGTCATCGAGCTAGAAGGGTTAGCCAATTGCTCATTTAAAGAAGGTACAGATGCTTGCAAGTCATCTGGCAGAGATTTGTCCTCTAGCAGGACGTTGTCAGGCGGGTTGTTTAACTCCCTATTGACCTGCATTAAAGAATCAGAAATATACTTAGAGCGTGGGGTGATCAATCCCCGGGTCCAATCAATTTCGGGATTCCAATACGTTAAAAAGTCATGGCCAAGAATGGTATCGTCCATCCTTGGGGCGTCCAAGACTGATAATTCCCACTCGAAGGGGGGAAAATTCGGAAAGTTGAAAACCCATAAAACTTTCTTACTTACCCAATATTTGGGTTCCTCTGATTCGACCAAATAGATGGGAGTTCAATCGATATCTGTAAATGTTAGTTGAAGCTTCTCGGCAAAAGATAAACTAACAAAAGAAATTGAAGCTCCAGAGTCTATAAGACAACTGAAGGGGATATCCTCCTTAAAAAGAATGAACCTCAAGCAGTTTAAGGCAACTCCAGTCCTTAAGACATGGAGGTTTTGTGCACTGGGAGAGATAAGATAGTTTGCTTTGCACACAAGTAAACTATCTACTAGTTTTTTGACTTCGAACTAGTACCTTCTCTTTCCTTCAACTTTACACAGTCTTCCAACTTGTGCTTACCCCCACAATACATACATAACCCATTATCTGCTCTTCTCTTCCTCTCAGCTTCTTTAAGTTCCCCTTTAGGATCCAGTACTTTGCTGATATCGCCTGGGGTTGAGCCTTTTAATCGATTTTTATCCTTTCCCTTATTGGGTTTGGATTGAGTCGAGGAGGATTGATTTGGTCGTGGGTGTGAAGAAGGTCCCGATTTAAAATTTAGGCCTTGAGATTTGTTGGCATATCGACGATGTTGAAGTCGTCCTTGATAAACGCCGTCAAGTTTGAGGGTTTGATCCATTAAATCCGTTAAAGTAGTCATCTTCTGACCGTGAAGATTTAATTGATCCAGAATCCTCGAAGGAAGTCCTTACTTGAAATGATACTTTAAGGGCAGCATCATTCCAACCTACTCGAGTTTGAAGTGCTCTGAAGTTGGAGATATATTCAGAGGCTTTACCATTATCACTCATGCGAAGAAAATCAAGTTCAATTTCTGCGTTGTCCGTTTCATTAGGATCCCCAAACAACGTAAAAAGTTGGTCTTCAAACTTTTCCCAATTATTGATAAGTAAGTGGGTTTCTGTCGAAGAAAGCATGAGTAGATAAGGTTCAAACCATCTTGCTGCTTTCCCGGCTAGGAATGAAGAAGCGTAAACAACCTTTGATCGGTCGCTGTTAAAGGTTCGAGGGTCATTATGGAACAGTAGCTTGCAGGTTTGCAAGAAGGGTCGCAATCTGTCGGGGTGATCTCCGTCGAATTTGTCAGGAGATTTCATAGAAGGAGTTTTGAACTTAGATCCCTCTGAAGACGTTGGATTTGAAAGGGTTTTCATAAAAAGTCTCATGAAATCTTCCAGAGAGTTAGATGGTCCCGGTTCTGAGGATTGGCCAGAAGGGTGATTGGCAGGGGCGGATGGTGCCTCATGCATTGTATCCTCTCCTTCTTCTTCATCACTAGAATCCTCAAAATCTTGTGGAATGTCTTCTACAGATTGAACTGAGTGTTGCCGTTCCCTAAGGTCGAGTGGTTCCAAAGAGTGAGTGCGAGAAACAGACCTTGTGGCTGTTGGCCTGCCTCTAGCGCGAGCTCTAGTAGTAGCACCCGTAGGAGGAGTGCGTTGAACAGGTGCCATTTAAAATTTTTAGAAGCACCTAAAAAAGACGTAGTAGTGCAAAGAATGAGAACTACGGAGAATTAAATTATACTGTCACCGGAAGACCTACGCACAAGGTCGAGGATGTTCCTGAAAGTGAGATGAGGGATTTAGAAACTTCTTCGAAGCACAGAGGAATGATTCGAGGAAATTATTCGAAGGTCACTCGAAGTAATAGCTATAGGTTCGAGGTTTGTTCGAGAAGAATTATAAACTAGTTCCAAGGTAATAATAATTCTTAAAATCTCACGAAGGGTTGGAAACTCAATAGTCAAAGATTTAGGATTTAGAAATGAATATTGAGAAGGTAAAAGAAAGATACAATAACAATGATTTAAATTTTAAGGTTTTTCCACTATTAATGTAAATACGATATTATAATTTAATTCTAAGGAATATCGAACCAAATACCCAACTCCTTTTATATCCTTTGTTCCTCCTCGCATTGACCTCCCTTCCATCGCAGTATTCCCATTCCATTGACCATTACTAACATACACTTAGACCCTCTTCACTAAATATCCGTCCATGCTCAATATACCCCTTTTTAATTAATTAACAAAACTTTAATGAAAAACTACTACTGTACTATTTCATTGATCCTAGCGCTGTGCGTCGCTTATTGAAAAGGACTAAGGTACCCTATTGGGAGATTGACTAATTTAGATTTAGAGTTTAGGCTAGCACAGTTAAATAGTAAGTACACAAAGGAAAAATCGCAGTTGCTATGGAGAATTGCTTTCTGCGCTTCGAGTATAGATGTAGGACTCGATATTATTGATTTATTGAGTTAATTTCGCCTTGAGTGTCACGTGGCGCGTGACATTGACCAGGAGAAGGGTTTCTTCTGGTGAGGTAGAATACATTTGTGATTCTGCTGAAAAGTTTGGTGAGGGGTTGGAAACTCATTTTTCTGCTCCTCTGGGATATGTCAATGTCACTCTGAATGGTAGGGAGAAAAGGGCATTGGTGGATTCAGGTTCTCAGAGAAACCTGATTTCTTTGTTTGAGGCAACTCATATGGGCCTCCCCATCAAAACTGGTATTGGTGGGAATTTGAGAGGGATCAGTGGCCATGTCATTGAATTGGTTGGAACTTCAGAGTTTTTGAAGTTAGATGTTGGAGGAGCCTTAGGGAAGGTTCATTTTTACATTACTAAAGGCAATGTAAAAGCAGTTTTAGGCAGGCCATTCTTGATGGATTTTCAGGCAAGAATTGGTTATCAATTTGATTTGGGAATCAGTCTGGAGTTGACTGGTGAAGACGAAAGGAGGCTTCACATGAGGTTATCATCCCCTGGAGAGGATGGTTGGGAGACTAGGCCTGGTTTATCTTTGATGTGCCAGTGCATGGACTGCTGTAGGAGAAGGAAGGAAGTGGGTGCTTCCTCTGGTTTTCTGGAGTGCGGCTCAGGCTCTATTGAGAGTCTGTCTTTTTTAGAGTAATGAGGGCTGATCACCCTAGTGCTACAACCTCTCCCCGAGATGAGGAAATCCCAGGTTGTAGTAGGTCAGATCCCTTGGAGATATACCAAGTGGATTTTCAACTTTCTCTTTTTAATGTTTCTCTTCTCTGCAAGTATTCATCAAGTTTTTTATCAAGTCTCTGTTCTCTCTCAAGATTTTTAATTATTTTTAATTCAAGTTACAGGAAGAAGATTGGTTATATATCTTTATTGAAAGATATGCGGAAAAGTTTTGGGGTGGTGAGATTGGGTCTAAAAGTAAGTCCTCCCAATTGTGCACCGCTATGGTTTCTTCTACTCCTTTCAAAAACATTACCTGGGCCACACCTGTGAGTATTGGGGAAACCCCTGGTTATTTCTGTAGGACAGAAGAAAACTCAAGAAAAGAAGATAAAAATTTCAAGATAATTCATGAAAATCAAGAAAAAAATCTGAAGATAATGAATAAAGAAGACGCAAAATATTTTTGTGAAGATCGTCAAGATCAATTTTTGGGCCTCCAGCATGAGGTTAAACTGCAGAAAATTTTGAAGGGAGAAGATCATCAAGATCAATCTTTGGGCCTCCAGCATGAGGATAAACTGCAAAATTTTAGAAGATGTGATTCAGAAGATGAATCAAGATTTGAAGATTTGGAAGTTGGAAGTGAGGATGAAGATGAGGAATTGCGGAAAAGTTTTGGAGTGGTGAGATTGGGGTGTAAAAGTAAGTCCTCCCAATTGTGCACCGCTAGGGTTTCTTCTACACCTTTCAAAAACATTACCTTGGCCACACATGTGAGCAATGGGGAAACCCTTGGTTTTTGTTCCAGGTCTGGTGGTGAAGATTTCCTGAAGATCCCTCAAGTTGAAGGTGGAGCGGCAAAGTATAAGAAGGTAGCGCAGAAGATTAGTCCTGTCAATGAGCCTATGCCTGTGGGTTTGAATCTGCCCTTGAAGAGACCTCCTTTGTCAAGAGATCCGTAATTTACTCCTTTGGTGAAGAATCCTCCAGAATTTGTAGAGATGGCTAGGGTGACCGTGGAAAGATTGAAAGTTGTTAATTTTGGTCCTGATGGGTGGTTGTCTGAGGAAGAAAAGAAGTTGTTGTTGCACGCTATTGTGCTAAGGGAAAAAGCAGTGGCATTTTTTGAGGAGGAAAGGGGTGTATTGAAGCACTCTTATGGGGAACCTTACTTGATTCCTGTTGTTTGTCATGAACCTTGGAAAATCAAACCTATTCCGATTCCAGCCGCTATTCAAGAGGACTTTGTAGAGATTTTTAGGGAAAGAGTCAGGACTGGGTTATATGAACAATCAACATCCAGTTACTCAAGTCCAGTGTTCTGTGTAAAGAAGCATAATGGAAAGTTGAGTGTGGTTCATGATCTTAGAGCCTTGAATAGAGTCACTATCAAGGACGCTGGTATGCCGCCAAGTGCAGAGGATTTTGTTGAAGCTTTTGCTGGAAGGTTGTTATGGCTTGGGTGATATTATGGGTGGTTATGATGAGAGGGAACTACATACGGATTCAAGGCCTCTCACAACTTTTGAGACTCCTTTGGGAATATTTCAGCTCACTAGGTTGCCTCAAGGAGCAACTAATTCAGTGGCAGTTTATCAAGCACAGAAGGCTTGGATTTTGCAGGATGAGGTTCCTACTCATGCTGGTATTTTTATTGATGATGGTGGAATTAAAGGAACATCAACTGATTATGGTAATGAGGTGTTAGCTGAGAACCCTGGCATAAGGAGGTTTGTGTGGGAATATGAAATAACTCTAGAGAGATTGTTGTTCAGGATTGAAGTGGCTGGTTTGACCATTTCAGGGCCAAAATTCTGTTTTTTTGTTCCTGCTTTGGAAATTCTGGGTCATGTAGTATGTAAAGAGGGAAGGATTATGGTGAAGAAGAAGATTAATAAAATCCAGTCATGGCCAAGGCCTAAAAATACTACTGATGTAAGGGGATTTTTGGGTGTATGTGTATATGTCACGATTTTTATTAATGATTTTTCTTTGTTGGCTTCACCTTTAAGGAGGTTGACCAGAAAAAATGCAGATTGGGAATGGACTGACAAGTGTGAAGAGGCTTTTCAGAAGTTGAAAAAGGTTGTTGGTGAAGATATAATTCTTCACAAGTTGGATTATGGTGTTGGTGCTGGAATGATTTATCTGGAAGTGGACTCAAGTTATATTGCTGCTGTTGCTGTTTTGTCTCAGGAGGATAAGACTGGGAGGGTCAGGCCAGTAAGGTATGAGTCTGTGGTGTTTAATGAGGTGGAATCTAGGTATTCTCAACCAAAGTTGGAATTGTGTGGCGTAGCTAAAATTTTAAAGAAGCTACAGACGGTTTTGTGGGGGCAGCATTTTGAGCTGCAGGTGGATGCAAAATCTTTGGTTCAGATGATCAATACACCTAGTCTTCCAAATGCTCCAATGACTAGGTGGGTGGCATTTATTCAACATTTTTCTTTTGACCTGGTACACAAACCAGGTAAAACCTTTAATATGCCTGATGGATTATCAAGGAGGCCACTTACAGATGAGGATTCTGATTCTGAAGAGTTTGACAAAGATGTTCCAGTGATTAGGGCCAGCACAAAGGGTGCTGAGGATTTTTCTTTCCTCCCCCATGAGGCTAAACTGGATGATTTTTCTGACCTCCCCCAAGAGGCTAAACTGGCTGGATCTGATCATGATTCTGGTGATCAGGATGTTTTTGTTGATAAAGATGGCGTTGTTGTTTGGGACAGCTCAAAATTGGAAAAGGGTATTTTTGTTAGTGAACTGGATTCTCACAAGGTTCAGTGGAAACAGAAGGATGTGCCAAAATTTAAGGATTGGTGTCCTGGTTGGGCTGCTCAATTGGCTCATGTTCACACTGGTGATTTTGATGACAGAGTTGTACCCTTGGATGTTGTTTTGTTGTATTTTGAAGATGAGACCTGGGGTAAGTCTGGGTTTTATTTTATCTTGGTGGAATATCTGTTGACCTTGGAGAGGCCAGATAGATGTGATGATTATACATGGTTGGCAATCAAGAAGAAGAGTCCTGGATTTTATGTGTCAGGAAGGCAGTTGATGAGAAGGAGACATCCTAATCCTCAAGAGGTGGTGACTCAGAAGAAGGGTCAAGAATTGGTTTTGAAGTCTTTGCATGAAGACCTTGGTCATAGAGGCTTTAAGGAGACTTATAGAAGAGTAGCAGACAGATTTTTGTGGCCAGGTATGAAGTTGGCTGTGCAGGGTTGGGTTCAATCTTGTGAAGAATGTCAAAGAAGAAGTCACTTGAAACCTAAAGAGGTGGGCCCTGCTACTGGTGAATCAACTGTTTTTGGAAGAGTCAGTCTGGATGCTGTCCATATTAAAGAGGGCAGGTATAAATACTTGATTGTTGCTAGGGATGATTTGTCTGGTTGGGTTGAGGCAGTGCCTCTGGTTAATTTGACTGCCAAGAATGTGGCAGAGTTTTTGAAGAAGGAGTGGATTTATAGGTATTGGTTGATGAAGTTGGTGACTGTTGATGGTGGGCCAGAGTTTGGTGCCGAATTTAAAGAAGCTGTGGCTAGTGTTGGTTCTAGAGTTAGAGTGGCTACACCTTATTATCCTGAAGCTGAAGGCATGGTTGAAAGAGGCCATCAAGTTATCAAGAATGCTTTGGTGAAGATGTGCAGAGATAGTGCTGAAAAGTGGAGGCATTATTTACCCTTGGTTTTATTTGCTGATAGGGTCACTGTGAAGAGGACAACTGGCTATTCTCCTTATGAGTTAATGTTTGGTCAGAAAGCCGTTCTACCAGTGGACTTGGAAGCTGTCTCTTATCTTGGAATTGATTGGGATGACATGCACTCAACAGAAGATTTGCTCTGTGCCAGGATGCAACAGTTGGAATGTAGAGAGGAATGTCTGGAGAAGGCATACTCTAGAATGATGAAGATTAGGAATCAATCAGTCAGGTACTGGGACAAGAAGTTGGCTCATAGACTCAGGAATCCCTTGAAACCTGGTTGTTTGGTTTTGGTGTATAATAGAAGTTTGGAGAGTCAGTGGAAGAAAATATTTGCTGACAGATGGAATGGACCTTACAGAGTCAGATCTCAGGCGTCTGGAGGTTCTTATGTTTTGGAAGAGTTGGATGGTTCAGTCTTGAAAAAGAGGGTGGCTGCAGACCAAGTGAAGAGGTTTTATCCCAGAGGCACTAGGCATGAAGAAGATTGACTCCGCAATGAGGATAAACTACGGACCATTCTTTAATTTTGGTTTTTTTGAGGTGATGCTATGCATCTGTTTGTTGGAAACTTTTGTTAGAAGGTACCCATGGGTGGGGCTTCTAGATTTGATCTTGGCAAGTGTAGGGGTGACTGATGGGCTGGCTGCTCTATCAACAGTTACCCCAGATTGTCTGTTTCCAACCCTTTCTCTTAATTTGGTTGAATCCTAGTATTGGTTTCTTTTCACAGGTTTTAGTCCTCTATGACTTTAAACTGTAATTTCCTCTGGTTTTCATGTGCTGGACTCTTCACTCGTATTGGTTTTGGTTTTTTGTGTTGGATGTTCTGTTTTTGTTAGAAGGTACCTAGGGGGGGCTTCAAGATTTTATTTTGGCAAGTGTGGGGGTAACTGATGAGCTGGCTTCTCTGTAGAACAGTTACCCCAGAATGTCTGTCTCAAGTCTTTTGTTTGTTCCAGTTGAATTCTAGTTCTGTTGTTTATTATTCAGGTTTCAAGTCCACTATGACTTTAAAGTGGTTTGGGACTGGCTTCTTTATCTTTGGTTCTTTTGGATTGGTGGTGGATCACTGGTGGTCTCCCATCATTTTTACTTATTGGAGGGAGCCCACCCAGTGATCATTTCTATGGACTGGACTTTCTCTTATTGGACCATCTATGGAGCTGGACTTTCTTTGATTTTGCAGTTATGTTTTTGCTAGATAGCAGTTTTAGATTATTTTTTTTTCTCTTTTTTTCTTTTAATTTTTTATGAGGGTTGTTTAAAATTATAAAATCAAAAATATAGGGTGTTACCACATCAGGGTCACCTGGATGTGGGCAAGCATTGGTGGGGAAAGGCTCATCAATTGGCCGGGCAATGCTATTTTATTTTTATTTATTATTTATTTCATGTGTTTTTGTGTTTCATTATTTTTTATTATTTTCTGAATTTCTAAAATTTTTTGAATTTTGTTTTCTGTTAACCATTTAAAAGAATTAATTGTGTATCCACATCAAGGTGCACTTGGATGTGGGTAAGGTATCAGGGGATCAGCTCATCAGTTGGCTGGGGGATACCATTTGTATTATTTTTTATATTTTATTTTATTTCATTTATGTTATTTAATTTCATTTTAATTATTAATTTTTTAATTAAGTATATCAGTAGACAACCTAAAAAAAAAAAAAAAATTCTGAAATTAATTTTTTTATTATTTGTTTTATATTATTTTTATGTTTCTAATATTTTGCAGGAGCTCATTTTCTGGATGATAAGCTTCTGGAGGCTGGTCCGGATTGTGATGACGTTTTTGTTTTTTGTTGGGATTGTGGGAAGCACTGTGTTCTTTGAAGTGCATCCTGCTGGAGAGATTATAGGGATTGTAATGGTCAGGAATTGGATTAGAGGGAAGTTCAGAGGAGGAAGAAGAAGAGGTAGGAATGGAGTGCTGGAGGGTATGTTTAATTATCCTAGACATTTTCCAGTGGTTGTCCAGTAGACGCTTTCTCAGGGATTTTTCAAAGTCATTCAATGGTCCATGGAGGGCAAAGGCTTTTAGCATATTGGAACACATGGTGCTTAGGTGTTTCTTCATGTCTCCATAATCCAGGGTCAAAGAAGTTTCAAGAGTTTGTCCAACTCCAATAATAGATTCAGGAGGAGGGGTGCCAACTAGACAAGAAGAATTGGATCAGTAATTATTTTTGTTGAAGAAATGGAATAATTAATTTGGTACTTACAGATTGGAAGCTCATCAAATCTGTAAGCAGCTGGGATTTGGATCTCTGAAAATTTTGTAATGGTCATAGTGGGTGGATCAACTAGGGAAAGATATGGATTCTCATGGTCTTCCTCTGAAGGATCCTGAGAAGGTAAACTGGGATGCTGATGTTCCTGGGGCCTAGTTGGAGCAGTGAAATTGTTGTTGTTGTGGTTGTTATTTCTGTTGGATTCAGCTGGAGGAGGTGCTGGTGATGGAGTACCAGGGTTGTTAAAGGATGGAGCAGGAGAGGAGGATTTGGAAGCAGACTTCTCTCTTCTGGATGGAGAATTTGAAGAGATGGAACTGTCAGAAGAGTAGTTGGCTGACAGAGGAGAGGTGTAGTTTCTTTGTCTTAGTTGGGGACGAAGTTGTTGTTGTGGAGCAGTGTGTGGTGTTCTGGTTTCTTCTTGGGGTTTTCTGGCAGTTCTCTTAGAAATCTGGTAAATTTTGGTGCTTTTGGACTTTGGAAGGGTGGATTGCATTGCTCTGGGAGCAGTAGGAGGTAGTTGGATTGAGTTGTTGTTGTTTTCTAGATGAATTTGGCTGTTTTCTGGCAGTTTTTGGAGGTTTTGGCCCTGATTTTCACTATTTGGTGAGGCGGGCGAGCTGCCCGACGTCGGCTGGGCCGCCTGGACGCGGTCTAGAAGCCTGGGAGTTAATTTTGAAGCTTTTGAAGCTAATTTGGCGGAGATAAAAGCAGTTTCTTGTGAGGCTAAGGCTGGTCGTTTGGGAAGATTGTGGGAAGCTGAGCTTCTGGATCTTCTGGAAGGAGCAGAAGATAGAGAGGAAGAGGAAGGACCAAGCTCTGGGGATCTGGTAGGGGATTTGGAGATGTATTTGTGAGAAGGAGAAGGCTTAGGAATAGGGTAGTTGGCGTCTCTGTCACATCTTTTCTTTTTTGGAATAGCAAGAGTCACAAGCCCTGTTGTAGAATTTGGATTCAGAATTTGGAAGAGTGAATGTGCAAGGTCTGCACATGTGGATGCACTGTTTGCAGGCATAGTCCTTGGGAGCAGTGAAGCAAGGGAGAGTAGAAGGGTTAATATCAGGAGATCCAGCCATGATCTGTGGTGAGAAAAGATGATGAAAAGGGATAGGAGGAGATTTTTGTCAGTGATGGGTAGATGATGAAGTGAAGGTGGAAGTTCATCAGGTTGGCTGTAGAGGTGTGCTGCATGAAATTGGCTGCGTCCATTTTATGCAAAATTCCGTCAGTCCATCAAGACTCTAAACTGAAAAAGCTATATTATCAAGTCAGTCCATCAAGACTTTAAACTGAAATCTGGTTTCTGTTGGTCCTCCAAGACTTAAAACTGTCTGGTTTTTTAAAGATTTATTAAAGAATTTAATTTTATTACTGTGGATCTAGTAGTCCTCCAAGACTTTAAACTGGCTGGTTTCAAGATTTTATCAAGATTAGTCTGTCAAGACTTTAAACTGAACACTGTGTTAGTCCCCCAAGACTTTAAACTGAGGGTTTTTGAGTCCTCCAAGACTATAAACTGAGGAAAAAGTTTTTGTTGTTGGAGTTGGTTTTGAAAGATTGGTGGAGGGTATCCACAGGGGGAGCCTCCGAATTTAGCAAAGGCAAGTTTGGGGGTAATTGATGGGCTGGCAGCTCTATTCACAATTACCCCAGAATGTTAGTTATTTCTCTGTGTCTTAATGTGGTTGATCTCTGGTTCTGGATTTATGATTTAGGTTTTTGAGTCCCCCAAGACTTTAAACTGAGGGTTTTTGAGTCCCCCAAGACTATAAAATGAGGATGGTCCCCCAAGACTTAAAACTGAGGGTTGTTTGTGGTTACATCCTATAGAGGGTGTGGTCAATTTTTCTTTTCTGAATCAAACTCAAGTACTAGTGGAATTACAGAGGTAATCAAGAGATGAAATGAAGTGTTCAGAATTAGCCTTGAACTGGTGAATGAGGTGTCTTCTGTTCTCAATGTCCTGTGGATCTCTAGCAGGAGCGGATTGGAAGTAGTGAAGCAGAAGTTGCTTCTGTTGAGATGTGTGTTGTTGGAACTTGGCCTTGATAGTGGGCAAGTGCGTTGGTGTTGGTGGTGCAATGGATCCTACATTGTTATCATCACTATCAGAAGATGGAGGAACTGAGAAGTCATCAGTTTTAAAGTTGAAGGAAGAATGTTCTTTACCATCAGATGGACCAGGGATGGGGGAACTAGTTGTTTTATGGGTTGTGGCACTCTTCTGGGAAGGGTGGAGCTAATTGATTAATCTGGGTATCAGGATGGATGGCCTAGATCTTTTGGTGCTGGCAGAAGAAGGACCAGGTTGAGGTGAAGGTGAATCTGTTGTGGAAGAAAGTGGACCAGGTCTGTGGCAGGTCTTCTTTCTGGATTGGCAGACATCGCAGGACGTTCTGTATGGATGGACAGGTGGTGTCATGGCGCAGATTAAATTATTGTCGATGAAGTATTGGCAGGGGCCCATCTCAGAGGCAGATTTGGGAAGAAGGTTAAACATGGTGGTTGGATGAAGAAAGAATGCGGAAATTCTCAATTGGAGGGAGGATGTGGTCTTTCAACATTGGCAGGGGCCTTTGTTATGTGATTTGGCGCGGTTTGTGCATGTCTTAATTGACATCTGCTAAAGAATTGGGTATTTTTCTGGTTTTATTCCATGGATATTGGGTCTGCGGGTATGTGGGTACTATCATTGGATAGCCCTGGTTTTTCTCTATATTTTATGTCTTGTAGACATTTTTCATATTCTAAGTTTTAAGGGGTCATTTCCTCATTTTTCATTTATAAAAGATTGCTGTTTAATTTTGTTTTTCGTGTTTTACGGGCTAACCTTAAGTCTTAGAGTTAAGTGCTTAGTACCATTGGATAGAGCTAATTTTTCTCTATATTTCATGTCTCAATGTTGTTATAGTGAAATTCCGTGTTTTAAAGGTTTTAGTAGTGGTAGCTAATTTTTCTAAGTAGATTAGTGGTTTTTATTGGTTTTCTGGCTTCAGGGAGGCCGGGCCGCTTCAGGCGGCATCTCCAACATTGGGCGGCCCGCCCGCCTCTGTTTTAGGAGGTTGGGGAGCACTCCAGGAGGGTTTTTTATGCAATTTGGCGGGTACAGGCGCCAGATTGGTGGGTGCGCATGGGCTCTTAGTTAGTGGTCTGTGTGTACATAGTGAATAAGACAGTTTTGGGGCAACCTTAATCATCATACAACCATCTGGAGGTGATATCATTGTTCCTCACTCAGTTTTCACTGTTTTCTGGCCACAATTGGCTGTGTTTGTTGCAAGTGAGTTCTTCATTTAACTTAACTTTGGCAACTGTTTTCTCTGTTATAGTCTTGCAAGCTATAGCAAGTATTATTGCTGTCTCTGGTGTGAATTTGAAGCCTACATCAAGTATCATTGCTGTCTCTGGTGTGGACTTTGTTCTACATTTCAGTTCTTTGGTCTGGTAGTCTATCTGGGGACTACTTTCTTGGCTCATCAAGCAGTCAAGTGTGTTGAAAAGGAGCTTTAGCAAAACAGGAACCAACTTTAGCAAGTAAATCTCACTCTATTTTTCTAAAGGGACAGGGGATTTTCTCTCTGGTTTTTCTCCAACTCCCTTGGTCAAGGCCTATAGCTAGTACTATAGGATTGTCTACAACGTGAGAAATAAAGACACATAGTTAACACCACCTGATACAAGGGTGTGAGAAAAAAGAAACTAAATAAAGAGTGTATGTGAAATAATAAAAAATATACTAAATAGTGCGTAAATAAAAGGTATCATTTTATTTGAAATAAAAATTAGAATCCCTTGGTCTGTCACATTTAGTACAGAAAACATTTGATTTAAAATGTAGATTCAACAAAATCTAAATAAAGGAATTTGAAAATTTTCTTCTTTTTATATTTTTTATATTTTTTAATAATATTTTTATTCTCTCTCATCTGTATTATTGAGCACATAGTTAAGGAGTAAAAATGTGAATTACTTATTTCTATTAATTATTTACATTACTTATTGTACTTAGCTAGTTAGTTGTAAGTAATATATAAGTAGTTAGTAAGTAATCAATTATTAATAAGGATTAAAAAGTGTGGCTTCATCTCAGTAAGATAATTAATTATTTTACTGGGTAAGTCTATTAGTATGGCTGACACTCACTTACTCTAAAAAAACAATAAAAAAAATGCTATAAATTTTTCTTTTTATACTTCTTTAGTAGAGTAGGAAGATTAGATATCTCCTTCCCAGGTATCAAAGAATCATATTCAGATGATTTATTCTTGAATCTCAATAAATATTCTGTACCTTTTTCAGCAGTGACTATTCTGTCATTCAGAATCTTATCAATTTTTGCTGTCTCAGTGATTTCATTAGGGGTTTTCTTGGGTCTTCCCCTCCTTTTTGGAAATAAATCACTATTGGATGTGTAAGGATTCAAAAGAGATATTGGAAAAACAGGATGTTTTTGGTCATATGGAGAATACAAAATAACTTCAACTGCATTATCAACAACCATTCTTCTTACAACAAATGGACCAACAAATGGGTCTTTTAATTTTTTATTACCTTGTAAATTGAAGTGGACTGTAGAAATCAACACCTCATTACCCTTTTTAAAAGTGTATTCTTTATGGGATTTGTCCCATCTTTTCTTCTCATATTCAAAGGATTTTTCAATACATTTTTGGGCATGACCTCTGCAAAGTTGTTTCATTTGAAGAAAAGATTTTACACCAGGATGTAAATCCAATTTGGGTATTTTATTATTGAGAATTTGGGCAGGAGTATTTGGAAAATATCCAAGCCAGAGCTCAAAAGGCTTTGTTTGAGTAACAGAATGAACAGTGCTATTATAGGCAAATTCTAACCCAGGAAGTAAGGTAACCCAATCATGAGTGAATCTGTCATTGTCTTTATACTCAAGGCCAAAGGCACAGTACCTTTTTATCATGCTCTCTAGAGTCTGAATCATTCTTTCAGCTAATCCATCAGTCTGAGGGTAATGGGCAGTAGATAGCTTCAGATCACAACCACAAACATCCATCAGAGACATCCAAAATATAGAAGTAGATTTAGGGTCTCTTTTAGAGATTATGGCTTTAGGAAAAACAGCAGTATTAAACATATGAGACCACCATAAGAAAGCTAATACTTTAGTGGAAACATCCTTGTGAGTAGGGATAAATTTACACATTTTGGTGAATCTGTCCACAAAAACCCAACAAGAGTTATAACTGTCTTTTCCAGCAATATGTAATCTTGTTACAAAATCCATGTTTATTATCTGCCACAGTGCATCAGGATGTTCAATATGTTGCATTAATCAAGCTCTCTTACCAGTCAATCTTTTTGATTTTTGGAAATAATCACAAGATTCAACATATAATTTGGTGTCTTCAGACATATTAACCCACCAAGCAGTGTTTTTAATTCTGATCATTGTTTTTTCAAGATCAAAATGTCCAGCTAGTATGTCATCATGACAGATTTTCAAGATGATTTCTTTCATAGAAGAAGGAATAACAATAACATTACTCAACTTTCTTCTATGATATAGATAACCTTCATCTATAGAAAATTCACCTTTTTCCAAAGCTTTTTGGTACTTTGGTGAAAGGGTTTAAATTAATGCTTGTATTGAAGCATTCTTTGGATCATTTAATATGGTGCATAACTTTTTCAAGTCAGTGTCCTTATCATATGAATCCAGA
Organism: Hemileia vastatrix; assembly: GCA_030280995.1. Lineage (NCBI taxonomy): Eukaryota > Fungi > Basidiomycota > Pucciniomycetes > Pucciniales > Zaghouaniaceae > Hemileia > Hemileia vastatrix. Next base: position 18,085,017 of record JASXTE010000017.1, read on the forward strand.
ATAAGCTGTAATAGCTCTTCCTCCATATCAACCACATAAATCCCTTAAATATGAATAATTTCATCCTCAGGATCATGAGCAGGATTAGAGTCATCATTTGGTAAAGGTAACCTTGATAACATATCCACATTTGAGTGAACAATACCAGCTCTATGAATAATTGTCATTCTCCCTCTGTATTCCTGAACAGCTAACTTCCATCTGAACATATGTCTGTTAGGTGTTTTCAAGTTTAAAAGGGATTTAACTGCACTGAAGTCAGTAACAAGTTCAAATTTCTGGTCATCTAGGTAATAATTTAGCTTTTATAGAGTTCACACTATGGCTAAACATTCAAGCTTAGTGGAACCATATTTCAATTCACTATTTTTCAAAGTTCTTGAAATATGAAAAATTACTACATCTGATACTTTATCATTCATCACCTGTTTTTGATGGAGGGCAGCACCAATACAAATAAAACTGGCATCAGTGTACAAAACAAATGGTTGATTAAAGTCAGGTAAAGCAAGAATTGGTGCTGACATCAAACAGTGTTTCATAGTGTCAAAGGCTCTCTGCCTTTTACTATTCCAGACAAAAGCAACATCCTTTCAAGTCATTTGAGAAAGGGGTAAAGCTATGACTTGGTAATTTTTAATATACTGTCTATAGTATCCACACATTCCCAAAAGACTCTGGAGCTCTCTAACTGTGGTAGGAGCCCTCACCTGCTGTATAGCCGCCACTTTATTTTGGCCAACACATATCTGTAACCCTGAAACAACATGACCAAGCACTTTTAAGGAATGAAAACAAAATTTACATTTCTTCAAAGTAAGTGTCATATTTATTACATCCATTTTGTGGAACACTTTACACAGGTGGCTGAGATGGTCCTTAAATGTTTTTGAGAATATAATGATATCATCAATATAAACAATCAGCCATCCTTCAATTATCTCTTGATGGAATATGTTATCCATAACTTTTTGAAAAACTGAAGGGGAATTTTTAAAGCCAAATGGCATCCTAACATACTTATAAATACCCATATGAGTAGAAATCATCAGAAAATTCTGGGAATTCTTCTCAACAGGTACCTGGTGATATCCCTTGCTACCATCCAAACAACTTATATATTTAGCACCTTGTAAGGTAGCATGTATAGAGCTAATTCTAGGTAAAGGATTGATATCATCAACAGTATAAGTATTCAATGCTCTATAAACACCACATAACCTGGATTTATCTTTCTCATAAGAAATTAGGACAGGTGAGATAACACAAAATTTAGGTGTCTCAACTACCTTTTCAATAATATTCATTTTTAAAAGGGTAAAGATATTATCCTCAATATCTTTTCTCTTTGTGGGAGAAGCAGGATAAGGCTTCTTCTTCAAACTAGGTGGTATGTCAGCTAATGGAAATGATAATGAGAGTTTCATTTCTTCTTTAACTAATCCCAGTTCATGTGACCCATGAGCAAAGGCCATAGGAAAAGATTTTATCAATTTAATGATGGAATCTTTATCCTCACGAGAAAGTTGTTCTCCAAAAGAAGCATTGTCAATTTCAGACATAAGAGCATGAATTTTCTTTGTAGACCTTCCTTTATATTGAATCATAGAATTACATATGTCCAATTCTGGATTTAACAGTTTTTTGGGGGAGGAGATTGTAAATTTTCTCTTCCCATTTATCCCCATTGTAAAATATTGATTTGAAGGATCTAATTTTATGCCATATTTGGTTAAAATGTCATTTCCTATGATAAACCAACCGCTTAAATTATCATTTTTCATGACAAAAAAATCACAAATAGCTCTTACAAAATCATTTTTATATTAAAAAAACAATGTTTCTTTGTATTTACCAATTAGGGACAAAACAGAGCCATAACCTCTGCAATTTTCAGAAATGATAGGCATCAGTTTTGATTTATAGTCTTAATCCACTGAAGAAAGTGCTTTTTCAGATACGACACTTCCTCCAGCTCCAGAATCCAGAACAACTTCAATGCTGGTTCCATTGATAAAGACTGGTGCTTTGAGAGGGGCAATAACAATTGAGCTATCCTCAATGTTCCTTATGATCTCAGCATCTTCAACTGTAGGTAAATCATTATTATAAATATCAATAGTATTTAAAAAATGAATATCTTCTTCCAGCATCAAGATTTCTTGTTGAGGTTCATATGAAATATTGCTGGACCAATCACTTGAAATATCATCCAGTTCTATTGTGTCATCAGCCTGCTCCTCAGTTTGTTTAACAAGATTTATCCTCTTGTCACAAACATGGCCTTTCTTCCAAGGCTTGTCGCACTTGAAACAAGTGTTTATTGCATACTTTTTTGGTGCAACAGGGGCAGAAGGTTTACCAACCTTTTCCAGAGGTTTCTGTTGGTAAGTGGAAGATTTCTCCAAAGGGTTTCTAGGAATGAATCTTCTGGAATCATACTTGTTGTTTGGAAGGATCTCATTGCAATTATTATTGAAAGAAGAAGGTTCTCTGGAGAACTCAGTCCTAGCCACTATCAAGTCTCTCAAAGACATTGGCAATTTATAAAGGATCCTGTCCTTCCATAACTCAAACTCCATATTTGGGTCCATAGCCCTCAAGATTTTTACAAGTTTCATTAAGAACTCAATAGGTTTATCATTAGAAGAGTTATATCTAGTTTCCTCATACTGCCTTTGTTGAGCCATCCTAAACTTGGAGCCACCAAATTGTGCTTTAATCAATTTTTTCCAATCTTCCCATGAGTAGTCATTCCCATCCAGGAGAACAGATTTATACCACATTAGGGAAATATTGGTAAACAAAGAAATTAACTTAGACACAATTTCCTCATCTGGGAGTTTGTAAGAATATTTTAAGTTATCAATTCTGCAAATGAACTGCTGCCAATCAGAAGAAGAATCACCATCAAATGTTGGGTAATGGTCAAGTTTTGGCCAATTCTTTTGATTTGAAGGAGCCTCCTTAGTATTAGCTTGTTTCTGAGTAAGAAGCAACTGTAAATTCTCTAATTGTGCAGTAATCTCATTGTTTAATACTTCTGAAGAAGATCCTGGTGCATCATCAATTTTTGATGGAAACTCAGTGGTATCAACAGGCGTTTCTGAATCTAATTTTACTTTAGATGAACTAGCAACAGGTAAACTTGGAGCATCCTGTACCATATGTTCCTTCAAAGAAGTTTCAGAATATTTTTGATCATTAAACAATGAATTCAATTTTTCTTCAATGGTTGTTAGTCTGGTTTTCACTTTTGGAAGACTAGATAAACTCTCATTGACTGTTGCAAAAGATAACTGGGTTTTATTTTGAAAAGATAAATAATGATCACTCAATCTTTTCAGGTTCATCTTATCTACCTCTAGCTACAGGCACCAGGTAGATACAGTATCTTTCAGTTTAGACAAATCATTTTTGATATCTTGCCATAAAGCAACTTTCTTTTCATGGGTTGCTTTGTAATGAAACAAATCATCAGGAACTCTCTGTAACTCACTCCTCTATGCTTGATAACCCTGTTCAGTTAACAAAATATTATATTTCTGAGTCAATTGCATGTTTTTAATTATATTATTTTGTTTAGCAATAATATCCCTCAAATATTCATCATTAATGTTAGCTACATCTGGAGTGTTTCTCAATATGGAAACAGAGTAACTTTCCAGATTCTCATAAAACTCAGGTTCAAGTGTTTCATCAATAATAGCCATATCAGGATTTATCATTGAAGTAGCAATTAGAACTAAAGGATTAGATACATTTGAATTTTGAGTTATTTGTCTACTGTTCTCAGCCTCTACAGGTCTCACAGTCTAATCTCCCCTTCCACAATTACCTGAAGGAACTGAATCAGTTACAAGAAATGGTACTTGAGAATCAACAGAGGGGCTTACCAAGGTTTTCTGGGCAAGATCAAATTGTTTTTTCTTTTTCTGCCTCCTTGATAAGGGTGAGGAGGTGTGGTGTTGACTTGGCTGGGTCTTGATGGACCTGCTTGGGGCAATTGAGTCCGTTGATTTTTAGACAGGTAATCCCACTGAGTGTTCAGCCAATACCACTGCCACTTGGATACTTCCACTTTCTCTGGCTGCTGGGGAGCCAATCGTTGAAGATTCCTGGGTGGAGGAGGTTTCCTCTTCTCTTGAAGAAAAGCATCTATCTTTCTTACCTTTTCTTCTGGAGCATCTACTCTTGACCTAAATCTAAAGTTTTCTGTCCTTAATTCCTTTATGTGTGTTTAAAGGTTCTTTACTTGTTGAGGTAGTGGCATCTTTTTTATTCTGAAGCCTTTTGGAAGTTCTTCTGGGGGGTTTATTACAGGTTTCTGTTCCTGAGTTGTTTCTACCAGAATTTCCACTTCCTCCATCTCTACATCCTGATTGGGGAAATGATTGATTAATTTGAGATAATTTTCTAGTTAAATGAGAACTCACAGAAGTAGCCTCATCATAATCAATTAAATCCGATTCCTCTTCACGTGCAGCAGAAACACCTTGATCAGTCATTTTTTAACTGAAATGAGGGAGGGAGACAATCAGATGAATTAGTTTGTATTTTTACTTTTATTTAAAAGAAAATTAATAATCAAAATAAAATTCTTCAAGATAAAATCAAGTAAAATATTTATCAATTTATTAATTCAAAACAATTAAAAACCAGGATTATAAAATAATCAACTGAAGAATTAAATTTAAATTTTTTATTAACAATTTTATGATAATTATTATCAGGATTTTAAATCAACTTAAAAATAAATAATGAACAGGACTTTATTTCTACTGAAATATCAAATATGAATTTAAAAATTTTATTGTCAGGACAATTTGTCAACTGGAACAAATAAAAGTTTAAATTATCAGGACAAAAGTCAACTGAAAAGTATAATGAATAATTTTTTTAAAAATATAATTTATTACCTCTAGGACTAAGAACACAATTGCTCTATCTTTTTCAACTAGGAAAAAAAATAAATAAATAAAATTAATTCCAATTCACTAGACACCTCCCCCTGTAAAATAAGCAAATTAATGCCACTTACTGAGTGCTGAGTAAAAGGAAATACATAGAGAATGAAGAGTGAAAAGTGACTCACAAATAGTAATTTCAATAATTACTACAAAACATAAGACGTTTAGTCAATATATGAACCTAACTTTTGGAGCGCGGTTCAATTCCCGTTCGCAGAAAATTTTTTAGTCCAGTGATATATGACGTTTGTACTTTTGTTTGTTTACTCGTCCTTATAGGTACTTCGAATGGCAATAGTCCCCACGGTCTCCAGTCTCAAGTAACAATGCGCCATTGATGATTTGGAAAGGCCGCCAACTGTCGGTGGTCCCCTTGGTCTAGAAGATAAAACTCAAGGTCCTAAAAGGGTTTTGATGGGTTTAATGGGCTCTCAAAAATTTGGTACATATTTCTTATAACTTCTGATTGTTTTACTCAATTAATAAGAGGTAATTTTTTGAGATATTATTATATTTTATAGATTAGAATTATGTTGTTGTAACTACTAATATGATAAAGTATAGTAATTTATAAAAAATGTTTTGTAAGTAAGGAATTAATGAAAAAGTACAAAATGAGAGGGCCTTTTATAGGCAAAGATGTGAGAAATTAAGACACGGAGTTAACACCACCTGATACAAAGGTATGAGAAAAAAAAACTAAATAAAGAGTGTGTGTAAAATAATAAAAAATATACTAAATAGGGTGTAAATAAAAGGTATCATTTTATTTGAAATAAAAATTAGAATCACTTGGTCTGTCACATTTAGTACAGAAAAAATTTGATTTGAAATGGAGATTCAACAAAATCTAAATAAAGGAATTTGAAAATTTTCTTCTTTTTATATTTTTTATATTTTTTAATACTATTTTTATTCTCTCTCATCTGTATTATTGAGCACGGTGTTAGGGAGTAAAAATGTGTGTGACAATTACTTATTTCTATTAATTATTTACATTACTTATTTTACTCAGCTAGTTTGTTGTAAGTAATACATAAGTAGTTAGTAAGTAATTAATTATTAATAAGGACTTAAAGGCGTGGCTTCATGTCAGTAAGATAATTAATTATTTTACTGGGTAAGTCTAGTAGCCTGGCTGACAAAGACATTGTACAAATGATCACAAAACTTTTTCACACCCTTTTAATTAAAACTTACACATTTTTATTAAAGCTTATTTTTATAGCATTTCAAGAATTATAATTTGAGGAACCAAAGCCTTGGATAGTTGCAAACGGATGCAATTAATATTTATTTTTACTTATTTTTCAAATTCAATCCACTTATCCATATCATTTTTTCAAATAAGGTGGGAAAACTCACCTTCAGCTGTTATGGACACATTTTTTATCACTTATAATTTTTGTTTCCACTAAGTTGAAATTTGGCTACAATAGAGTTAACAAACAAGTGTATATTTCTGAAAACAAATCTGTAAAAAAATCAGTATCCTGATATTTCAAACATGCTAAAACTGGGTATTTAATTTTTGGAATTCAAACATATCCAATACCACTTTTTCTGGCTTTGATTTTTTATTATGCACATATACATTTAACACTTTCAAAAAATTAATTCCAAACGGCATGTAAAAGAGTAGGGAACATTTTAATATCTAAACTCTCATATTATTTCTTCTTAATTAAAACCATCCTGGAGAACCTAGCTGGTGGTTCATTTTTTATAGAAGACAATGTTGCTTAAAGCAACATTGGCCGCTCAAATCTCACATTAAAACCTCCAAACCAGTGTTATCTGGCTGTGATATGAAAAAATGAGCTTGCAACCTGAGTTGCTACAAGTGACTTTGGTTTCTTTATTAAATGACTTTCAGCCAGTTTATTACTGGCTGAAAGTCAATAATATAATAAAAAAAAGCAAGCAAAGTTTCTGCATGCAACTTCACTCACTTTTAAACACAACATCTTGCAGCCAGTTCTAAAATTCCTGAAAGATGTATTATTAAGTTGACCAAAGCCACTTTTAGTGGCTTTCATCAGTTTTTTTTGTTATTAAAAGCTGCCATCTTAAAGCTGGCAGCAAAATATTTTTTTTACTTTCAAACCCAAGCCACTTCCTGTGGCTTGGGCTTTTTTTATGTAATATTAAATTATTATCAGCCAGGCTCCCCCTGGCTGATAGTTTATGTTTTAAGAAGCCAATTTTACCTTAAGCAAATTGACTTCTTAAATCTCACTTTAAAACCTCCCAGCCAGTGTTATCTGGTTGGGAGAATAAAAAAGGAACTCACAACTAAAGTTGTGACAAGTGAATTTGGTTGCTTTAAAAATTGCCTGCAGCCAGTTTTAAGCTTGCTACAAGTCAACAATTTAAAAAGAAAGCGAGTGAAGTCTCTGCATGCAACTTGGCTTTCTTTTAAAAACAACATCTTGCAGGCAGTTTTAAACTTCCTGCAAGATGTATTATATAATTGACCAAAGCCACTAAAAGTGCCTTTAGTCAATTTTTTTTATATTCAATTAAATCCTGGCAGCAAATTTTTTTTTTTTTAATTTCAAACTTGAGAAAGCTCCTGTGGCTCAGGGTCTTTTTCACTGTGCACCAAGTAAGATATCCCTGATGGGGATATCCAGTCCAATTTAAGGATATTTTAGTAAGCAACATAAGGTAAGAAAAATAAATGTAAGAAAATTAAGTTCAAGAAAAATAAATGCTAGAAAAGTAAGTGTGAGAAAAATCACTTACAACTGTGAGAATTTTATTTTTTTTCAAAAAAAATTAAAAAAAGGTTAAAAAACAGAAAATAAAGTAAGAAATAAAAAAATGAAAATAAATATCATTTTTTAGAGAAAAAATAAAAAACAAAATTTCCCATGGTTGCAACATATTCTTCTTACACTTATTTTTCACACATATTTTTTTTGCACATATTTTCCTTACACTTATTTTTCTCCCACATAATTTTTTATCCTTATGTCCTTCCCTACAATATCCCCAACTCGCACTGAATATCCCCATCAGGGATATCTTACTTGGTGCATAGTGAATTTTTTATTTAATTTTAAATCACTACAAGCCAGGCTCTCTCTCCCTGGTAGTTTTATTTAAAATTTGAAATCTTGAAAAAAAGATTAGAGGAAATATAAAATGCATATTCATGGATATATTAATAATTATGAGTGGTAGAGAACTGATGAAGTGATTATTGGCTCAAAAATAAAATGGGCCATTTCTTATAAGGAGAGTTCTAGAACAATAGATAATTTCTATGAAAATGAGATGGGATGGAGTACATTAGGGGGTCTCAAAATTTATTAAATACGCCACATAAACATGCCACAAAAAAGTAACAAACACTCTATCAGAAAATGAAATAAACCTGCCCTTGAAAGGTGTATTTTGTTGGTGTGTTTGACCTCAAACACACCTTCTTTTGGGTAAAACAAGCTATTAAAACACTTCTCTCTTTCATCTTGATTAGTCAGAACTAGGTACAGACACACCATCTCCTTAGATTTTTTTTCACCTAATTCTTAAGGGCTAATTATTCAACATGTGAAAAACATGACTTCTCACCACTTAAGCAGCCCCTTCATCATAAACTCACCCTTAGTATTCATTTCAATTCACTAACATTCCTCTTTCACTCCATCATCAACTAAAATTCACAGCTACTTCTCTAGCCCTGGATCTATTGGTTAACTCTGATACAAACCACAATGCTGAGTTTGACTTGGCTTACATGTGTGACATGCTGGAGAATTGCTATTTATATTCCAGAACACCTTCCATAAAACAACAACCACAATTTGACCTTGAGGGTCTTAACAACATTCCTGAAATTAGCTTTGAACAGATATTTTTCACAAATTTTCCTGGATTTCTCAGTTTACTTGAATTGATAAAAGATAAATCAATTTTCAGAAATGATTTTTCTTGTCCACAAGGTGATCCTGATATTCAAATCTGTGTTGCACTTTGTCATTTTAGTTCAAATTGAAATGGTGCCACATTAACCCATCTAGAAAACCTCTTCCAGATAAGAGATGGAATTAAATATTTTTATTTTAAAACAATGCTTTTAATCTCCCTTATATACATCATATTCCTCTACTCTTGCTATTTTTTAGTATTTAAGTTGATTAAATGTTTTGTATTTAAGTTGATTAAATGTTTTGTATTTAATTATAAGTAATGATTTTCTCTGTATCTACATGACTAAAATTCATTCTGGATTTCTATTAATAATTTGATTAAATATGATTTTTCAGCAGCTTCATTAACCAATCCTTATGCACAAAATACATAAATTCACAAATTCAATTTTTCTAAATCTAGAAATTTGGCAATACCCTCCCCTGAATTTTACTATATTAGGGGGTGGGGATTGCCATTTACTATGGGAGGGGGTAAAGATTACCAAGTTTTAATTTTAATTTCATAAATTATTAAATAAATCAATCAAAAAAGAAAATCAATTAAGTAAAATTAATGGGATTCACAATACCACCTGCCAATGATTTCATATGTGACCAAAGCCAAAGAAATAATATGAAAAGCATTGTATTTAGAATTCATCCATTCAATACAAAAAAATTAATAAATGAACACATTTATACAGCAGCAAGTCTCAATTGCACAAAAGTTTTACTTGATTGATTATCTTTAATTATTGATAATTTAAAAATTTGTGAATGAAAAATGAAAAAATGGAAAATCTTCTAATTACCATATTTAGAAACCCTCTCTAAAGATTTAATAGAAATTAACTCTTCAACCCTTTCTTTACTTATCTGGTTTATCCTACTTTGGTTGATCTGGAATGAAAAAACAAAATGAGTGAGCATTTCACAAGATTCCAGAAAAAATGAGTAAACTTTTTACAATATTCCAAACCAGTAGTTTCCTTGGTAGTTTGATGATTATCTCTTGGATTTTTTATTGATGATAATCCTGAGAAGAGTTCCAAATAGATTTGATGATACCATTTTCTGAAAAAAATCCAAAAAATAAACAAATAAGGGGAAAAAATGATTCATAAAGAAGAAAAATTGAGGAAAAAAATGATAAAAAAATTTGTGGAATTGAAATACCTTGGGAGTGGTAAAATGAAAAGTATCAGAAAAAATATGCATATTATGGAATATCTAAATTCAAAAATGTAAATTAGTTTACATAAGAATACTCAACTTTATAAGTAGATATCTCAAAAATTTATGAGTCAAAATGTATTCTGACTTCTGTAAAATAAACTTATGTCTCTAGAGAACCTGTAATCAAAATAATCTGAGATTTGTATGAGCCAAAATTCAGCAAATGTTAATATTCATCCTCATGAAAAAAAATCACAAAGCAGGAAGGACTCATCCAAAACAGATATTTAGCTGATAAAATCAGAGCTAAAATCCTGAAGTATGGCTTGAAATAGATTTCATAAGACCTACATGCATATTATGCAACATTGAACTTAAGTAATGTAAATTAGTCTATGAAACAAGACTCAACTTTGGTAGCAGATATCACAGCAACCACAGGACGGAATTCAACCCCTTTTTCTGGAAAAAAAGCCATACTTTTTGAAAGTCTTCCAACATAAGGATATGTCATTTAAATAACACTAACCCTTTCTAGACTCAGTTTTTTGACTAAAAAGAAAATCAAAAAGGGTTATAAAAATTACAGCCAGTGATTATCAATGGGCTAAGAAGATCTATTTTAGCTACCTATGTTATTTATAAATATTATATTTGTTCCAGATTAAGACCTACTTGAGAAGATTAAAATAAAGTTGATGGAAGTTTGAGCCAAGTGGATGATAAAAATCTCAACAACCAGTGAGCCAAATCAGATGTAGCTTGGTGGATACAAGAGCCAGGCTTCTAGAGAACCTTCTCAAAAAAGGAAATGTGATTTTAGAAAAAAAAAAGAAATAGAAACAATAAAAAACACAAATTCAGAAAAGAAAATAAGTTAAAATTGAAAAAAAGATGGTGGGAGAATGACTTACCTGATGAGATGTCTTCAAAGATGTAAAGAGACCAGATAGAAGTTCAGGAAGTGATGAATAAAAGAAATAGGAGAAGAGTTAAGGAAGTGAGAGAAGATGAATAAAAGGATATGAGGGATAATTGTAAAACAGAAATAATGAAAAATTATGCAATTTTTGAAAATATGCAACTTCATTTTGAGATGATGAACCAAAATGAATAAGGAAGGGGATAATATGCTTTCAGTGAAAATTCAATATAAAAGTCAATATGCAAAAATAAAATAACAAACCCAAGTTGAAAGTACATGCATCTTGATAACTTTGAGAGCATAAAATAAGGATTTATAAGGGTTGTGTTGTGAATTTTGTAGTGTGATTGGCATGATGACTGAGTTTTGAGTATAGAAACTTGATTGGGAATTTTTGATAAAGAAAAGAATAAAAAGTGAAAAAATTACTGGGGAATGGTGTGTAAAAATTTGTATCAAAAAAGTGGGAGGAGAAAGATGTGATTTGTGGTGAATTGGGAGGATCTTTATATTGGTAGGCTGAGCTGTGGTTGGGAAATCTGCACTAAAGTAGGATGTATTTGACCCCATGTTTGAGATGTGAGGTACCAAATCAGCCATGTTTCATAGTGTGTTTATGAGGGAGTTTTCAAATTAAATCCACCAGGCATATTTGTTCAAGTTTAAGACCCCCTTTTAAAAAGTAGATGGGTAGAGGAGGAGTAAAAGATCCTTAAGATGATGAATAAAATATTACTTTCAAAATTTTTTACAGATAAATATTAGATTAAAATTAAGTTTGTAAATATTTTTGTCATTATATTGGCTTCCAATTTTAAATGCAGTTACTATTTCACATGTACTCATACCATAGCTTGTGAAAGTGATTTATATAAGCATTTAATATTTAAATAGGAAAACTTGCATATTAATTTCCATAACAGCCTTTCAAGTTATACACTTTAGGACTATTTTTGTTTTTATTTAAATATTAATATTTCTTTTAATTGAGTAACTGAAGATTTTATTTTCAATATCCTGTAGGTCTTATATTTTAGGTAAAATAAAAAAATTATACAAAATTTAGTTTTACAAAGACTTAATAAATTTGAAGTGAGAAGTGACTATGTTCTTTTTAAAATTTGAAAATAAGAATGGCATTAGTTATTTAAATTCCTATAATTTTTAATATTTGTGATAAAAGAAATTTTCTAAATTTATCTATTGTTGCAATTATTTAGTAGAAGATATCATTATTGTAAATTAAATTTACTTTCATACACCACACAATATGGGGGGTGGACTTTCTAGCAAGTCTGCAAACTTGGACCCAAACTCACCACAGATTGAACACACATTGAGCTTTTGATGAAGGAACCACACAATCAGGGATGAAAACCACTAAGCAGAAAAGTTTTAGGTGGTTGTTTAGTAGAGTTCAGTATGGGTTAAGTATGAGTTCAGTCTGAGTTCCATCTGAGTTAAGGTTGAGGACTTGCTAGCAAGTCCACCCCCTATATTGCATAGCAATAATTTTATGGTTTATCTTTTGGTTGCAAAGTAATGCTTAGTTATGTTAAGGAATAACTTTCATCCTCAAAATTGATAATCATATTGGATATTCAAAAGCTTATGTTGGATCAATATGTGCTCAATGTGTGCTAAATGATGGATAAAATCATGTTTATAGTTGATAAACTTATGCATAACTTGAGATCAATTGAGGTTAATTTTTGGACCAATCTGAGAATAAATGTAAATCTAACTCTAATTTACTTATGTTTATAAAGTATTAATAAGCTTGGAATAATGAAGGGACACTCTAAAGTTCATGAGAGTGGATTTCTAGAATTTCACCCCTAGATTTCCCATGGTTTTTGTCTCTTAAATGCCATCCTTCAGGAAAATCCAAGCCTTTCAAGCACTCCATTCCCCTATCTCAAGTAGTCAGCACCTGGTATACACCCATCCATAACTTGATTTTTTTAATCTAATCTTTAGGGTCTCACTTATACATGCACAATACACTGTGCATCAAGTTTTAAGGTACCTCTAGCATCATGTTCCAGCCCCTAATTACTTTCACCCTTATTTTTTTCAAAAACAATAACATGAACCCTTCACTTTTCTAAAAGCATCAAAAAGCTGCTAATGCTTTGGCTCTTGATCTTATGGTTGAGTCTGATACAGATTTTGATGCTGAATTAGATTTAGCATACATCTTTCAGATGTTAGAAAAACTCTACCTAACCTCACAAAGACCTTCTAATCACCATCAAACACAGTATACACTTCAGATTCTTTCTAAAATTCTTGAAATTAGCTTTTAAAAAATTTTCCATGAAAATTATCATGGTTTTCAACATCTGCATGAATTGATCCATGATCATTATTCTCTCCATAACAGCTCTTATTTCCCACATTGTTATCCTGTCTAACAGGTCTCTATGGAATTTTGCCAATTTGGCTCAAAAGGGGATGGTTCCACTATAACTCATCTTGAAAACTTATTCAGCATAATTCATCAAAAAATGGATTTATACACCAAGAAAGCTATCATTGCCATTTTATTGAACCATCCTATATTTTTCTTACTCACTGAAATACCATTTCTAATAAATTTTTTCCTACTCCATCTGTCAATTGTACAACCGACTTATTGATCACATCTATCAAAGCTTGTTACTGTCTATTTGCATCACTCTTCATAATTTTATTTTTATGTGTATACATCTAAGTCTAATTTTTCATTAAAATTATAAACATATTTTAGAAAAACTTTAACATTCAATTTACTATGGGAAAGTGTTGTATTTCTGAAAAAATTATTTTTATACATGAATAAAATTGGAAATACAGAAGGCAGTAAGTATTTCCAAATTTTCATTTTTATTTCATAAATTAATAAGTAAACCAGTCAAAATAAAATTATCACCCAAGAAAAAATAAATGGAGTTCAGAATACTACTTTCCAAGGAAATTTAATATTAAGAAATTTAAAGAAATAATATGATGGGTTTTATTTTCAACTCATCCAATCAATTAAATTTTTGAACTATTAACTTTATAAAGCAGCAAGTCTTGGTGTAAAATTACTTGGAGTTAATTAATTATCTTTAATGAATTATAAAATATAAATTTAAGAAGTATAAAAAACATTTTGAAAATCCTTTAATTACCATACTTATCTCCCCTACCTAATTTTTTAGTCTTTATTGAACCATCATCTTTTCCTTTACCTACCTAGTTTATCAATCTTTGTTTACCTGAAAAAAGATACCAAAATGAGTAAAATTTTCACAAGATTATAAGCCAGGAGGCATCTGAGTTTTCAGAAATAAATACTCAAGACCTACCAGTTTACAGCAAGAAACAGATGGCCAGCTGTTTCTGGTTATTCAGTTAAAATAAGAAAAGAAAAAAATCACATTTAAAAAAAGTTTTGCATTGAGAAGAATAAGAAGCAACAAGGAGTGATTCAAGTGAAGGAGAAGGAAAACTGAGGTATCATAGGGAGATACACCACGGGAAATCTGGGGGTGAACTGCTAGCAGTTCCCTCTTTTTGAAACTATCAGGAATTTGTCAGGAAACTGTTGGGAAACCATCCTGAAACTGTCAGAAAGATGTTTTTAAATCTGATGAAAAAACATTGAAAAAATAAACTGTCACAGATTGAATCCAGAACAATCCCTCCTTGAGCAGAGCTTAAGAACCACATTGAACATCAGTTAATCTCAGGTTTGGCAAAAGGTTGAACAACATCACTTAGCATACCTTAATATTCAAATATTAAACTTGAATATATGTTGCCTGCATGATATAGATGCATATGCATTTGAATTTGCATGGTGGATACTTATTGCATGCTAAAAATTGATGTGAAATGCCTATCCAAAGTGTATGCATAATGACTATGAAGAATAAATATGCATAAAAAATATGCATAAAAAATATGCATAGTGATTATGCATAAAAAATATGCATATTGAATATGCATTCAAAATATGCATATTGAATATGCATTAAAAATATGAATATTGAATATGCATTAAAAATATGCATATTGAATATGCAAAAAAAAGGTGCATATATGTATATGAATAAAATATATTAATATGCATATAAATCTGTATAATGAATATGCATATGAATATGCATAAATATGCATAATGATTGAAAAATGCAAAAAAATGATGCTTAACGAGTATATTTTATGCATAAATAGAAATATGCAATATGAATTCATATTGCATACAGATAACACTGGCAAACCATTTTGACCAAAATTCATACTAAATTTTCATTCTGGACCAAAGGTGTGAGGGAAGGAAGAAAAACAGTCCGACGTTAGAAAAATGCTACATGCACTCATTTTGTAGCACAGCAAATGAGAAGTGCTGAATTATGGTTGGTGCCCATAATTTAGTATGATATCATAATTTTATTTAATTGTTTTCAATATTGAAAAGACTTTAGGTTGGTTGGTATGGATCTAGCTGTGCCAGGGTCTAATCTAATTATTTTAAGAATTTCTTAATAATTAACGGGCTTTAATACAAAAACAGGTTGTATTTTTTGTGGGATATTGGATATGATAAGGTCTTTTGTAAAAAAAACTTATATTGTTTAAAAATATTCCTAAATCAGATGTGGAATAATCACTACACAAAATTGTAGTACTGTGGGCAATAAAATATATGCACAAGCAGTAAAGAAAGGACCAAGTGAACCCTTTTTGTGCAGTGGGAATCATTAGAGTGGAATTGTGGATGAAAAATATAATTCATTATTACCATTTTATTTAATCAAAAAATTTATAATATTAAAAAGAAATATTGATTAATTGGTATTTGACCTTTGTGCCTCACACATATTTATCATTTGATTGATTTTTGCACCATTATGTTATTAATATTATAAGTATAGCAAAAACTTGTGTGCCAAATGCATACCGGGTGATGTTACACCTTCTATAATATTATTAAATAAAGGTAAAAAAATATGAAAATGATTTGTTTTACAAAAAATAAATTGATATCCAAAAGCAATATGAGGGATAAAAAGGTAAAATTAAAGGGATCAAATATGAAATAAAAAATTAAAGTGAAATTCCTCCCATCAAGAGCAGACATGATGGGGTGAACGCCCACCAGTGGCACTAAACTTGGACTATAATTTCTTTTTTGTAAAAATAAAAAAAAATCCACTGGAGCTTCACCAAAACTTCAGGATGACAATTTTGCCATATCAAACAACTTCTAGTGCAATTATTGAAGAAAAATTCATTTTCATTGCGATAGAAAGAATTGATCACATCAGACTGCATGTGACCAAAAGTGTCCAGCACAAGTTTGGCCGAACTTGTGCTGGACACTTTTATGATGGAGGTTAGCTAGGGTGGAATTTTTCTTCAGTTCATCTGGTATTTTTTATAAACATGTCCATTGGTACTTGATCTTTGTGCCTCACTTATATATATCATTTGATTAATTTATTTTCACCATTATATTATTAATATTATAAGTATAGCAAAAACTCATGTGCCCAACGCATACTGGGTGATGTTACAACTTTTATAATATTATTAAATAAAGGTAAAAAAATATGAAAATGATTTGTTTTACAAAAAATAAATTGATATAAAAAAGCAATATGAGGGATAAAAAGGTAAAATTAATCTCAAAGAGATCAATTATGAAAAACAAAATACTAGTGAAATTCTTGCTCTCAAGAGCCAGTAGAAGTGTTGAAAAAAATGGGAGCCATCAGGGCTAAATTGTAATAAGTGACCTTTTTTTTAAAGATAAAAAATTATACCCCTGAGGTTGGGAAGAACAACAGGTGGATGATTCAGCTAAACAAAACTACTTGTAGTGAAGTTTAATAAAAAAATGATTTTTTGTTGCCATATAGAGAATTGATCCCATCTGACTGCACGTGACTAAAAGTGTCCAGCACAAGTTCGGCCAAACTTGTGCTGGACACTTTTATGATGGAGAGTAGCTTGGGTCGAAATTTTCTTCAGTTCCTTCATCTTGTATTTCTCATAAACATGTCTACTGGTATTTGATCAGTCTGTATCTTTCATATTTATCATCCGATTAATATTTTATCACCATTATATTATTAATGTTATTAGTATAGCAAAAACTTGTGTGCCAAATGCATACCATGTGAAGTTATACCTTCAATAATTTTTTAAAATAGACGTAAATAAATATGGAATGGATTAGTTTTACAAAAATTAAATAGAAATTTAAAAGTAAAAAGAGGGATAAAAGAGTAAAATAAAAGTCAAAGAGTTCAAATATGAAAAAAATACTGGTAAAATTCCTGCTATCAAGAGCCAGTAGAGGTGTTAAAGAAAATGGAAGCCATCAGGGCTTAATTGTAATAAGTGACCTTTTCTTTAAAGATAAAAAATTATACACCTGATATTGGGCAGAACAGCAGGTGGATGATTCAGCTAAACCAAACCACTTCTAGTGAAATTTGATAAAAAAAATTTTTTATTGCAATACAGAGAATCGATCCCATCTGACTGCACATGACCAAAAGTGTTCAGCACAAGTTCGGCCGAACTTGTGCTGGACACTTCTATGATGGAGAGTGGCTGGGGTAAAATTTTTCTTCAGTTCATCTGGTATTTCTTACAAACATGTCTACTGGTATTTTATCTTTGTGCCTCACTCATACATCTTGTTTGATTAATTTTTTGTCTTAATTATATTATTAATTATATAAGTATAGCAAAAAATTGTGTGCCAAATGCATACTGAGTGATGTTACACCTTTTATAATATTATTAAAAAAATGTATAAAAATATTAAAATAATTTATTTTAAAAATTATTAATTGATATCCAAAAGCAATATGAGGAATAAAAAATTAAGTTAAAGCGATCAAATATGAAAAACCAACTCCAAGTATTACTGCTAATATCAAAGGCCAGTAGAGATGTTGAAGCAAATGAGAGCCATCAGGGATAAATTTTACTAAATTTATTGTTTTTTAAAGATAAAAAATTGTGTACCTGTGGTTTGAAAGAACTCTAGGTGGATAATTCAGCTTTATCAAGCTACATCTAGTGAAGTTTCTTATCAAAAAAATTTTTTCATTGCCATAGAGAGAATTGATCCCATATGACTGCACCTGACCAAAAATGTCCAGCACAAGTTCGGCCAAACTTGTGCTGGACAATTTTATGATGGAGAGTAGCTAGGGTGCAGGTCTTCTTCAGTGCAACTGTTATTTTTTTAAAACATGTCAAATGGTATTTGATCTTTCTGTGTTATTCATATTTTATTATCTGATTAATTTTTTGTCATTAGAATATTATTAATTTTATTAGTATAGAAAAAACTTGTGCGCCAAATGCATGCCATGTTATATTACACCTTTTATAATATTATTAAAAAATGTTAAAAAAATATGAAAATGATTTCTTTTCCAAAATTATAAATTAATATACAAATGTAACATGAGTGATAAAAAAGTAAATTAAAAGAGATCAAATATGAAAAAGAAAAATTCAAGAAAAATTCCTGCCTTCAAGAGCCAGTAGAGGTGTTGAAAAAAATGGGTGCCATCAGGGCTAAATTTGATAAAATTTTATTTTTTTTAAAGATAAAAAATTTTTCACCTGAGGTTTGGAAAAACTCAAGGTGGATAATTCAGCCATACCAAACTACTTCTAATGTAATTATTTAGCATTTTTTTAATTTAATTTCCACAGAGAGAATTGATCCCATCTGACTGCACCTGAACAAAAGTGTCCAGCACAAGTTTGGCCAAACTTGTGCTGAACACTTTTATGATGGAGAGTAGCTAGGGTGGAAGTGTTTCTCAGTACATCAGTTTTTTGTTTTTCACATTTCTATTGGGTTTTTAACTTTTTTTTATCATTCATATTTATCTTATAATTAATTTTTTGTCACCATATATATTATTAATGTTTCTAGTATAGCAAAAACCTGCATGCCAAATGCAAAATTGGCGATGTTACAACTTTAATAATATTATTATATAAAGTTAAAAAAATATGAATATGTTTAGTTTTTAAAAAAATAAATTGATATTTAAAATTAAAAAGAGTAATAGAAAAGTAAAATAAAAGTAAATGGGATCAAATACAAAATAAAAAATACAAGTAAAATTTTTACTATCAAGAGCCAGAAGTGGTGTTGGGACAGTTGGGGACCCCTAGGTCAAGACTTGGTCTAAACTTACTTTTATGTATAGCTAACAAATTTTGAACTGAAGTTTGGACAGACTTCAAGGGGACAATTTTACAATATTAAACATTCTTCACTTCAATAATTGAGTGAAATATCATTTTTATTGCCATAGAGAGAATTTATCTCATATGACTTCATGCAACCAAAAGTGTCCAGCACAAGTTCGGCCAAACCTGTGCTGGACACTTTTATAATTGAGAGTAGGCATACAGAAAATCCTCTTAAACTCAAAAGGGATTTATTATAAACATTTGCACTGGAATTTGATCTTTCTGTGTCATTTAAATTTACCATTTGATTAATTTTTTGTCATCATTATATTATTAACGTTATTACTATAGTAATAACTTGTGTGAAAAATGCATACCAGGTGGTGTTCCACCTTTAATCATATATTATTAATTAAAGGTATAAGAGTATGAAAATTATTTTTTTTAAAAATTAAAAATTGATATCCAAAGCAATATAAGCAATAAAAAAGTAAAATAAAAGGGATGAAATAAGAAAAAAAAATCTAAGGAAAATTCCCACTATCAATAACAAGTAGAGGTGTTAGATCAAATGTGCACCACCAGGGCTAAACTTGCACTATATTTTCTTTTTTGTTAAACCAAAGAAAGTGTCCTGATGAGTTTTGAAAAATCATCAGGATGACATTTTGGCAATATCAAACTACTTATTGTGCAATGATTGAGCAAAATGTCATTTTTATTTCCATAGAGTAAATTTATCCCATCTGACTGCATGCAACCAAAATTGTCCAACACAAGTTCGGCCGAACTTATGCTGGACACTTTTATGATGGTGAGTATCTAGGGTGCAGGTCTTCTTCAGTTCATCAGGTATTCCTTATAAACAAATCCACTTGTATATGATCTTTCTGTGTCATTCCTATTTATCATTTGATTCATTGTTTTTCACCATTATAATATTAATGTTATTAGTATTGAAAAAATTTGTAAGCCAAATGCATACTGGGAGATGCTACCTCTTTCATAATCTTATTAAATAAAAGTAAAAAAAATATGGAAAGTATTAGTTTTACAATAAATAAATTGATATTTGAAAGCAAAAACAGGAATAAAAAAGTAAAATAAAAGTGATTAAATATGAAATTAAACATTCAAATAAAATTTCTGCCATCAAAGATAATTTGAGTTTTCAGACCAAATTTGCACCACCAGTTCTAGATTTGGAATATGTTTTCTTTTTTTAAAAATTAATAAAAGTGTCCAACTGAGGTTTTCCAAAAAATCAGGAGGATAGTATAGCAGTATAAAGCTACTTCTTGTGCAGTGATTGAGCAAAAATTCATTTTAACTTCCATTGAGTAAATTTATCCCATCTGACTGCATGCAACAAAAAGTGTCCAGCAAAAGCTCAGCTGAAATTGTGCTGGACACTTTTAAGATGGAGAGTAGCTAGGGTGAAAGTCTTCTTCAGTTAATCTTATATTCATTTTAAAAATGTCTATGGGTATTTGATCTTTCTGTGTCATCCATATTTATTATTTGATTATTTTTTAGTCACCATTATATTATTAATGTTTTTAGTATAGCAAAAACATGTGTAATAAATGTACACTGGATGATTTTACAACTTTAATAATATAATATAATAAATGTAAAAAAATGTGAAAGTTATCAGTTTTACCAAAATAAAATTGATATTTAAAAGCTAAAGGATAAATAAAAGGGTAAGATTAAAATTAAAGAGATCAAACATGGAAATAAAGATATTAAGTATAATTTTTGCTATCATGAGCCAGTAGAGGCTTCAGAAAAAATGGGCACCATCATAGATTAACATGGATCAAATTTACTTTTTACCAAAGGAAAAAATTGTCTACCTTAGGTTTGGACAAACTTCCAGGGGACAATTTGTCTATATAAAACTACTTTCAGTGCAATTATGGAGTGATCATTCAGTCTCATTTCCATAAAAAGAATTGATTGCGTCTGACGGCATGCAACCAAAAGTGTCCAGCACAAGTTTGGCCAAACTTGTGCTGGACACTTTTATCATGAAGAGTAGCCAGGGTGCAAGTCATTTTTAATCATCTGAAATTTCTTATAAACATTTCCACTGTTATTAAATCTTTGTGCCTCACTCATATTTATCAATTGATTAATTTTTGGTCACCATTATATTATTAATATTTTCAGTATAGCAAAAAATTGTGTGCCAAATAAATACTGGGTGATGTTACAACTTTTATAATATTATTAAATAAAGGTAAAAAAATATGAAAATGGTTTATTTTACAAAAAATAAACTTCTATCCAAAAGCAATATGAGAGGAATAAAGTAAAATAAAAGAAATCAAAGATGAAAATTAAAATCCAAGATGAATTCCTGCCATAAACAGAAAAAAGAGATGTTGAATTAAATAAGAACAATCAGGGCTAAACTTGCACTAAATTTTCTTTTTTGTAAAAATAAAAAAAAAATCCACTTGAGCTTTACCAAAACTTCAGCATGAAAATTTTGCCATATCAAACTACTTCTAGTTTAATTTTATATCAAAAATTTATCTTCATTTCCATAGAGAGAATTGCTCTCATCTGATTGCACCTGACCATAAGTGTCCAGCACAAGTTCGGCCAATGTTGTGCTGGACACTTTTATGATGGAGAGTAGCTAGGGTAGAATTTTTCTTCAGTTCATCTAGTATTTCTTACAAACATGTCTACTGGTATTTTATATTTGTTCCTCACTCATTAATATCATTTGATTAATTTTTGGTTGCCATTATATTATTAATTTTATAAGTATAGAAAAAACTCATGTGCCAAATGCATACCAGGTGATGTTATGCCATTTATAATATTATTAAATAAATGTATAAAAATATGAAAATAGTTTATTTTAAAAATTACTAATTGGTATCCAAAAGCAATATTAGGAAGAAAAAATTAAGTTAAAGGGATCAAATATGAAAAAAGAAATCCAAGTAATATTCCTACTATCAAAGGCCAGTAGAGGTGTTGAAGTGAATGAGAGCCATCAGGGATAAATTGTACTAAATTGACTTTTTTTCAAAGATAAAAAGTTGTGCACCTGTGGTTTGGATGAAATCTAGGTAGAAAATTTGGCTATGTAAAACTACTTCTAGTGAATTTTTTTATCCAAAAAATGTTTTTCATTGCCATAGTGAGAATTGATCTCATATGACTGCAACTGACCAAAAGTGTCCAGCACAAGTTTGGCCAAACTTGTGCTGGACACTTTTTTGATGGTGAGTATCTAGGGTGCAGCTCTTCTTCAGTGAAACTGGTATTTTTTTAAAACATATCCACTGGTATTTGATCTTTCTGTTTTATTAATATTTTATCATTTGATCAATTTTTTGTTACCAGTATGTTATTATTTTTATTAGTATAGCAAAAAAACATGTGCCAAATGCTTACAGGGTGATGTTAAAGCTTTAATAATTTTATTAAATACAGGTAAAAAATTATGAAAATGATTTGTTTTACATAAAATTAATTGATATCTAAAAGAAAAAAATGGGATAAAAAGAAATAGGTTGAATAATAGGGATTTTATATGAAATTCAAAATTCAAGCTAAATGCCTACTTTCAGGGCTCAGAAGAGGTGTTGGATAAAATGGGCATCATCAGGAATAAAATTTTACTTAATTTGATTTTTTGAAAAACTAAATGAAGTTTTCAACTGATTTTTTTCCAATATTTATTTGGACACTTTATCTATATCAAATTACTTCTAGTACCATGATTGACCAAATTAAATCCTCATTTCCATATGCAGAATTGATCCCATATGGCTGGACCAGGCCAAAGGTGTCAACCACAAGTTTGAGAATTCTTCTGGTGGACACTTTTATGATGGACAGTAGTAGGGTGCAAGTCTTCTTTAGTTAATCTAGTATTCCTCATAAAAATTTCCAACTTATTTTTGACCAAAAATCAGGTGGAAAGTTTTTCCATATAAAATTACTTCTAATGCCATGATTGACTAAAAATTGATTCTCATTGCCATATAGAGAGTTGATCCCATATGACTGGATCTGGCAAAAGTGTCACCACAGTTTTTGATAAACTTAAGTTTGAAAATTTTATGATGGAAAGTAATTGCAAGTCTTCTTCATTTCATCAAGTAATCCTTATAAAAATTTCCACCTGTATTTTGGCCAAACTTCAGGTGGACACTTTGGCGATATTAAATTAATTCTAGTTCCATGTTGATAAAAAACTGATACTTATTGCCATATATAGATATTAAACCCATCAGACTGTGCCTTTCCAAAAGTGTCTACCTGAATTATGGCTAAACCTCAGTTGGACACTTTTATGATGCAGAGTAGCTAGGGCAAAAGTATTCTTCAGTTAATTTGGTATTCATAATAAATTTATCCTCCTGAAGTTTATCCTAACTTGAGGTGGACAATTTCAGAAAGCACCAGTTAGTCACTATCCATCAAAAAAGTGTTCACCAAAATTTTGGCTAAACTTGTGGTGGACCCCTTTGATCAGCCACAGTCAGATGAGATCAACTCTTTAGATGGAAATGAGGATGATGTTTTGGTCAATCATGGAAATAGAAGTAGTGTTATGTGGCCAAATTACCCCCCTGAAGGTCAGAAAAACCTCAGAAGGACACTTTTTAGCAGGGAGTAACTGAGAAAAATCCATTTATCAGAAGGAAAATCTTTTATTGGATAGATGCCAAGGTTTAATACTTGTGTATTATGGTCAGTGTAAATTTTAAAAGTGTCTTTCCAAGCAATTTCATTGCCCATCATGACTCATTTTGTTTTAAATGTTTCAAACTGCGTGATACAGTATTAAGGTGTCACATAGTATAATTAAGTTCTATTAAGTGCCCTCCTATGATGCCTAAATTTATAATTTAATATCTTACATAATAATTTTTTTTATATAAATTCATCAATATTTTATTTTATTATCAAATTTAATAGAGCAAGTATCCTGAATTATTATATATGCATAAGCTTAGGTTAGATCAATTTGTGCTCATCAGAGGACCGAAATCAAGTTCTGAAGGATCAACTTGTGCATAATTTGGAATCAGTTGATATTCTGTCTATCATCAATCTGAGAATAAATGTAAATCTAACTCTAATTTACTTATGTTTATAAAGTATTCATAAACCTGGCATATTTAAGGGATAAGGGACACTCTAAATTTCAAGAGAGGGGATTGCTAGCAATTCACCCCTAGATTTCCCGTGGTGATAGAATCACAGAAATGTTATGCAGTTGCAAAAGATATAAAATTTCAAGGGTAGAGTCATGAGTTATGTGACACTTGAAGCAAAGACACCTCAACTATCCCACTATTCAAGCTCTAACTCAACTAGAAATGCGCAAAAAGAGACCGTGGAGAGAATACATTCTATTGTGTTCTCAAACTAGCCCTGCTATTCAAGATTTAAAAGTATCCTAAAATTAAAGACACTTATACTTTTAAAACATAAGCAATATAGGGGTGGTCTAGAACTAAGGTCAAGTCAATATTCAAAATAGGTAATTGCATGCCTGAGGGTAATTAGGAGGTCTGGGAAATAGGAGCAGGAATGAGAGGTTATAGCTTTAGATAATTGGTAACTGGGAATTCTGGTGGATTAAATGGGTCTTTGAGTAATATGGTAGCTATTTTTTTAATGGGTCAGTGCAAGGAGGAATAGAATATTTAAAGGGGGGCAACTTTGATTTGACGTTGTAAACAATCCTATAGTACTAGCTATAGGCCTTGACCAAGGGAGTTGGAGAAAAACCAGAGAGAAAATCCACTGTCCCTTTAGAAAAACAGAGTGAGATTTACCTGCTAAAGTAAGTTGTTTCCTGTTTGCTAAAGCCACTTTTTCAACACACTTGACTGCTTGATGAGCCAAGAAAGTAGTCCCCAGACAGACCACCAGACCAAAGAACTGAAATGTAGACCAATGTCCACACCAGAGAAAGCAAAGATACTTGATGTAGGCCGCAAATCCACACCAGAGACAGCAATAATACTTGATATAGCTTGCAAGACTATACCAGAGAACCTGTTGCTAAAGTTGAGTTAAATGAAGAAGTAACCTTGCAACCAACACAGCCAATTGTGGCCCAAAAACAGTGAAAACTGAGAGAGAAACAATATCTAATCACCAGATGGTTTTATGATAATTAAAGTTTCCCCAAACTTTCTTTTTAGTATGTACACACAGACAACCCATCTAATATCCATGCACAGCAACAAATTTGGCACCTGTACCAGCCAAATTGAATAAAAATCCTCCAGAAGTGCTCCCCAACCTTCTAAAACAGAGGCGGGCGGGCGGCCCGGCCTCCCTGAAGCCAGAAAACCAATAAAAACATCTAATCTACTTAAAAAAATTCACTAAAACTACCAAAACCCTTAAAACACAAAATTACACTTTAACAACTTTGAGACATGAAATATAGAGCTAAATTAGCCCTCTCTAATGGTACTAATCACTTAACCCTTAGACTTAAGTTTAGCTGGTAAAAGGTGAAAAACAAAATTAAACAGCTATCTTTTGTAACTGAAAAATGAGGAAATGACCCCTTAAAGCTTAGAATATGAAAAATGTCATCAAGACATGAAATATAGAGAAAATCCGGGGATATCCACTGATAGTACCCACATACCTGCAGTCCCAATATTCACGGAATAAATCCAGAAAAACACCCAATTCCTCAACAGATGTCAATTAAGACATGCACAAACAGTGCCAAACAACACAACAAAGGCCCCTGCAAATGTTGGAAGACCACATCCTCCCTCCAATTAAGAATGTCAACATTCTTTCTTCATCAAACCACCATTTTCAACCTTCTTCCCAAATCTGCCTCTGAAATGGGTCCTTGCAAATACTGCATTGACAATAATCTAATCTGCACCATCACACCTCCTGTCCATCCATACAAAACGTCCTGTGATATCTGCAACTCCAGAAAGAAGACCTGCTACAGACCTGGTTCATTATCTTCTGCAACAGCTTCACCTCCACCTCAACATGGTCCATCTTCTACCAGCACCAAAAGATCTAGGCCATCCATCTTGATTCCCAGATTAATCAAAAAGCTACACCCTTCCCAGAAGAGTGCCAAAACCACTAAAACAACAAGTTCAACCATCCCTGGTTAATCTGATGGTAAAAACTTCCATTTTTTCCTTCAACTTTATAAAACTGATGACTTCTCAGTTCCTCAATCTTCTGAAAGTGATGTTAACAATGTAGGATCCATTGAACCACCAACACCAAACCACTTGCCCACAATTAAGGCCAAGTTCCAACAACACACATCTCTACAGAAACACCTTCTGCTAAACTACTTCCAATCCACTCCTGCTAGAGATCCACAGGACATTGAGAGAAGAAGATACCTTATTCACCAGTTCAAGGCTAATTCTGAACACTTCATTTCATCTCTTGATTCCCTCTGTAATTCCACTAGTACTTGAGCTTGATTCAGAAAAGAAAAATTGACCACACCCTCTATAGGATGTAACCACAAACAACCCTCAGTTTTAAGTCTTGGGGGACCATCCTCATTTTATAGTCTTGGGGGACTCAAAAACCCTCAGTTTAAAGTCTTGGGAGACTCAAAAACCTAAACTCCAAAATTTCCCAAAATTCTAGGAGACCTGCCAGAGGACCCAAGGAAGACACCAGAGCACCCAACACTGCACCAAAACAACAACTTTGCCCCCAGTTAAGGCAACAAAACTACACCTCTCCTCTTCCAGCCAACTTTTCTTCTGACAGCTCCATTCCTTCAAGTGCTCCATCCAGAAGAGATCGATCCGCTTCCAGATCACCCTCTCCTGCCCCATCTTATAACAACCCTGGTACTCCATCACTAGCACCTCATCCAACTGAATCAAGCATAAATATTAACAACAGAACCAACAGACCTGCTTCTCCAACTAGGCCCCAGGAACATCAGCCTCCTAGTTCACCTTCTCAAAACCTTTCAGAGGAAGACCAAGAGAATCCATATCTTTCCCTGATTAATCCACCTACTGTCACCATTCCAAAATCTTCAGAAGTCCAAATTCTGGCTGCTTACAAATTTAATGAGCTTCCAATCTGTAAGTACCACATTAATTCATCCAATTTCTTCATCAAAAATAATTACTGATCCAATTCTTCATGTCTAGTTGGCACCCCTCCTCCTGAATCTACTATCGGAGTTGGCCAACCTCTAGAAACTTCTTGGACCCTGGATTATGGAGACATGAAACATCACCTCAGCACCAGGTGTTCAAACATGCTGAAAGCCTTTGCTCTCCATGGAACTTTAAATGACTTTGAGAAAACCATGAGGAAAAAACTATTGGAAAACCACTGGAAGATGTCTAGGATCATTAAGCTCACCTTCCAACACTGCATTCCCACCTCTTCTTCTTCATCTTCTGAACTTCCATCCAAAACCATTCCTGCCCATTATAATCCATATAATCTGTACAGAAGGATGCACTTCAAAGAACACAGTGCTTCCCACAACCCCATTAAAAAACAAAAACAAAATCATAGTCCGGACCAGCCTCCAGAAACTTCATCATCCAGACATTGAGCTCCTGTAAAAAGATTAAAAACATAATAATAAATAAATAAAACAGAATTAATAACTTTAAATTCTATTTTTTTTAACAGTCTAATAACATACTAAAATTAAAAATTGATAAATAAAATAAAAAATAAATGAAATAAAATAAAAGATAAAAAAAATAATACAAATGGTATCCCACAGCCAATTGATGAGCTGATCCCCTGATACCTTGCCCACATCCAAGTGCACCTTGATATGGATACACCTTAAATAATTTAAATGATTTGGAATAAGAAATATAAATTAAGGGTAATAATGAGAATAAAAAATAAAAAATGACATTAATGAAAATAAAAATAAGATTAAATAAAATGATAAAATAGCATTTCCCGGTATGGTAAGGTAAACTCTTACCGTCGCCTTGCTGTAAGCGGAATCCGGAGGAGATATGTGGATTTAGCTGAAACCCCCGTCCTTCCAATAAAAATAACAAAATGGGAATTCTAAATCACTAAGCTAACCAATCTACTTGGATCTGATTGATAAAAATAATGAAACTCTAAAATATTTAACGCTTATTGAGATTTAAATAAAAGTGGCTGTTGAGAAAGAAATACTGATAACAACAATTAAGGTGTACCAGTGAAAGATCTGAAAAGATTGACTTTTATGATTTTATAATAATTTGAATTTTTATGAGACAGCAATAATCAAGTCCCAGTAAAGAAGACCTTTCTAAAGATACCCTGTATGAAGTGTGATTTAAATTGTTGAGTAGTATTTCCAAAATGTTATATATAAAATATAAAGTTATAAGGGTATTACAATTTATTTTAATTTGTTGAGTAATAAAAAATAAGACCGTGGTGGTTGATGATTAAGCTGTATGATGTGTTCCTCCTCTCAATTTCGAGTTTGAGAAGCGCTTAAGTATTCCTATTCACGTGCCTAAGTTTTCCCCTCCAGAGCTCTCCCAGAGTCCGTACGGAGTCAAAGCGGAGTCCATACGGAGTCGAAGCGGAGTCCGTCCGGACTTCCCGACTCAATTAGAACCTTAAAAACTAAAATAAAAAATCTAGAAAATTACACATGATAGAGCTACTTCCCTTTTATATTCCAAACTAATTTTCGTAGTCTGCGCAGCTCTCATTACCCCGTGAAAAGTCATTGAAGTTAAGTAATTTCTGAAAACGTAAATATTTCTATAAAACTTTAAAATTCATTTAAAAATATAAGAAAAATAGTAAAAATTCTGGAAAAATTTCCCAAGGTTCTTGAGTGACTTAACTTGATACTAATAAACTTTTCAGACCATAAAAATAAGTTTTCTCCGTAAAATAAATTGTTTTTGTGTAGGCATTCGCTCGTGACCAATTTCTTCATATTTAAAACTCAAATAAATTAAATAAAACCCTTTTATATAAAAATAATAACACCAATCTTGCACACCGTAATAACTCCATTTACCTACTTAGGTGCCATACTAAACTTTAGGCTACCACATCCTCCCTCCAATTGAGAATGTCCCCATTCTTAAAACTTTGCATAAGTGGTCGAACACAATATTCATCTTTAACCTTCAACCACCATCTTCTTTAATCAACTATAAAATTCATCTTCATCAATATGTCTTCCAAAGAACTTGTTGCTCCATGTGAACTCTGCACTCGATACCAGGTACCTTGTTTAATGTCCAACCCTAATCTTCCTGGCAGGACAGCTTGCGACTTATGCCGTGTGAAAAAAGTCAAATGTAACCAGCCATTAGTTCCTTCTAAAACAAACGTATATTTAGGACCAGAAGCTCTCCCTGATCCCTCAACTTCTATAAAGCAATCCAAAATTCCTGTCTTCTTAAAACGAATAAGATCAAAAACAGCTTCAAAAGTTCAATCTTCATCAGCGGATCCCGGCCTAATTTTGCCTTCACAAGATCCTAATCCTATAACGCCAGTACCCCCAACTAACTTTGCTGAGACTATGTTTCCTGGATCTAAATGTAAGACCCTATTTATCTTACTAAAAAAAACTTTTAATCAAAATTGAATAAACCTATGACTTAATAACATATTTGAACTTCTAGCTGTCGAAATAACCAACACTGATGATGTTGGTAGAGTGAAGACGGACTATATCAATCATTATCCAAATTTTCATCGCTATCTTTTTCTTGACTTTACTAATGAGTTGAAACAAAAAATGCTGGCCTATTTTCAAGAAACTCCAGCTAATAACCATGAAGACCTCATGAAAAGAAGAATTTTAATGCCAAGCTTTGATAATGATGTTGAACAATTTCAAAGAAATTATCTTTTCTAACAGTATAACTTGATAAAATTTTGTTTTTGCTTGGTCTTCTTTAACTTTCAACATAAATGTTGTTTTCTTTCTTCTCTGGCTTTATATAACATAAAATAAAATAATATAAATCTTGTGATGATTCCACTACTGAGAGTAAGGTTTGAATCCCTTCAGACTCCCATATACCAGTCTTCCTTCTTGTCACAGCATTGAGAGAGTGGATCTTCCTATGAGCCGAATACTCCTGATTCCAACCTCATAGGACCCCCCACTGAGCCGAAAAAATCATTCCCTAAAATCCAACTAACATCCTAACTTCTGATTCCTTCATCACAATTTTCAAACTTTACTATACAGCAAGCCCATAAAATACTTTTGCCAGGCTTCCAATAATAATATTAACTTTAGACCATGTTAAAGCGCCACAAATTTCACCTAATTAACCATTATGCTTTCCTTAGCATCATCACCACCTAAAATTTTAACCTTCTAAAGCTTATCAGCACCCAATTCCAGAAATAATTGAATAACCAGTTTAGATTCTTAGTGGACAGTGAGAAATTAAAAGATTGAATTGAGTTATCCAAACAAGATTGACATTCCAGTTTATAGTCTTGGTGGACCAAACATATAATCGATTGCCAGTTTATGGTCTTGGTGGACCAAAGATCGTTTAGGTGCATAAAAATCTTGATATATTCCTAAGTAAGGCCTAGGCTTGACCAAAGATTGAATAAATTTGATAATCCAGTTTAATGTCATAGTGGACCAAACATTTGATCGACAAGTAATCCAGTATAAGGCCATAGTGGTCCAATGAATGTTGAATTATCCTGCAGATATTAATTTTCCAGTTTAAAGTCATAGTGGACTAAACAATGAATGAACTACCAGTTTAAAGTCATGGTGGACCAAACATTTAATCAATAAGAAATCCAGTTTAAGGTCATGGTGTACCCAACAGCTTGATAATTGTCCAGTTTAGGGTCTTGGTGGACCTAACAACTTCTCTATCCTTGAACCCAGATTTTGCCACCAGCTTTCTTCATCCTAGTTTCAAGTTTTCTTCTTCAAAAAAATATCTCCTAACAAGATGAAACCTTCTGACTTCATTGCTTCAGCTGATCAATCTTGCAAATACTGTGCCTTCACCCATAGGGAATGTATCTTCTCTTTTAACTGGCAAAAGCACACTTATAACAGGGCCTGTTTATCCTGTTATGAGAAGAAAAGAAAATGTTCTGGCTTTAACTGTGGTTCTTTCCCCATCACTGCTACTAGCTTCGCCGCCTTCTGCAAACCTCTTCCTTCTTCTTCACCTTCTAATCCACCCCCTATTCCATCAACCTCTAAAGATCCCATCCCTTTTTCTCCATCAGCATATTTAAATCTTTCTCCATCACCTAATCCTCTGGGTCCTTCTCTCCAATCTAGACTTGCTGCTACTCCCCCAAGAACTCTTGCTGCTCCCAGGGCCATACTTCAACCTTCTAACAATTCTTCTCCTTCTTCCAACATCTTGAAGCACAAAAGGTCCTATAATAGCCAGAAGTCTTCATCTTCTCTTGTTTCATCCAAAAGGCCCAGAACATCTACTTCAAACACCAAATCCAACACCAGTCCTCCTCATCTATCAAAAATAAAAAATCCTTTTCTAAACATAAAAAATCCCACTCCATTACCAAGTAAGCCGTTTATCTATGATCATGATAGTGTTGACACAGGTTAGTTGTCTCTTTTTATTTCTTAATCTTCAGGTTTTAATTTGCTGATATTTTAATTTGATAAGCGTCCACCGGTTCTCCAATTTCATATTCAGCTTATGAACTACCAGAACCTAATCCAAGTTTCCCTAGAGTTCCAATTCACCTAGTGTCTGAAAAGCTTTTTTCTAATTTTAATAACCTTATCGCTTATTTCCAACAATACCCGCCCTCTGATAGATCAGAATCTTGGATGAGAGAGCAACTGTTAAGAGACCTTTTCAAAATAGCCAACTGGCTTCAACACTATCGTGACCGTGAAATAAAATTCGAATCCCAGGGAATCGATCAAGGTCCTTCTAAATTTTCTAATTTCCATTCTTCAAAAGGTAACAACCCTTGATGGTGTTCTTCCTGGTATGTAGCTTTCTTGAATAATGTTTGAAAAATAAAATATAAACATCTAGACTACCTAAAACTAAAATACCTTTTTTTTTATTTATTTATTTTTATTTTATTTTATTTTATTATTATTATTATTATTATTTTTTTTTAGTTATTTTATTATTTATTTTATTATTATCATTATTATTATTATTATTTTTTTTTTTTTTTTTAAAAAAAGATAGTTTTGAAATAAAAGTTAAAATTTAATTTTAAAATAAAGATAAACGAATGTGAAAATAAAGATAAAAAAGTAATAAAAAATTTTTTTAAAATAAAATTTTAAAAGATGCCCCCCGGCCATTTGATGAGCCGTACCCTCGTCATCATACCCACATCCAAGTGCAACTTGATGTGGTTACACAATTTTGAGAAATTGTAAAGAAAAGAAAATAAATGAAAGTTTTTAGAAGATAATTTTTATAATGATGATCACTGGGTGGGCTCCCTCCAATTTATAAAAATGATTAGAGACCACCAGTGAGCATCACCTTTACAATAATTCATAATATATATTAAAGAAAAGAAATCACAATCTAACATAAAAAAAATCAAAAACAAAATAAAATAAAAGAATCTTGAATCCGGCGTTGAGAGCGGTGTCTCTTGATTCGTTCAAGTTTATAGTCTTAGTGGACTTCCTATAATTAAAAGACAAAGCCAGGATTCAACTAGAAACAGGGAAAATTTTGGAAACGAACATTATGGGGTAATTGTGTATAGAGCAGCCAGCCCATCAATTACCCCCACACTTGCCAATATTAAATTAAGAAGGTTCCCCTGTGAACACTTCTTCCAATAAATTTTAAAAATTTTCCAACACTATCTTCACCCATATTTTAAGAATTTTAAGTTTTTGAAAATTTCAAAGAAGGTCTTCTTGAATTTCGTTAAGTTTCATCATGGTTTCGTCGCCCATATGCAGTGTAACGATAGTAAAGTATTTTGATAAAAAGAAGATAGTTTATCCTCGTTGCGGAGGTTGATAAGATTTTTATAAACATCATAGTTTATCCTCATTGCGGAGGAATCCATAAAATTTCATTGATATCATAGTTTATCCTCATTGCGGAGGTTGATAAGATTTTTTTTTTTTTTTTAAAAATATCATAGTTTATCCTCATTGCGGAGGTCGATAAGATTTTCGTTGATATCATAGTTTATCCTCATTGCGGAGGTCATCATAAAATTTGGTTGATATCATAGTTTATCCTCATTGCAGAGGAAGACTTCAGCACTCCTGGTGCCTCTAGGATAGAACCGTTTCACTTGATCGGCCGCTACCCTCTTCTTCAATACTACTCCATCCAACTCTTCTAACACATATGAACCGCCGGAAACTTGCTCCTTGATTTTATACGGTCCATTCCACCTATCTGCAAACATCTTTCCCCACTGACTTTCCAAAATCCTATTATACACCAGGACCATATCTCCTGGGTTCAAAGGTTTCCTTAATCGATGTGCCAACCGCTCATCCCAATATCTGACTGATTGATTTCGGATCTTCATCATCCGCAAATATGCCTTTTCTAAATATTCTTCTTTCTTTTCTAGCTGCATCATTCTTGCACACAATAATTCTTCAGTAGTTTTGACCGTGTCCCAGTCATTTCCAAGATATGATTCAGCTTCTAAATCAACCGGTAAAACTGCTTTCTGTCCAAAAACAAGTTCATAAGGTGAAAATCCAGTCGTCCTTTTGGCAGTGATTCGATCAGCAAATAAAACTAAAGGTAAATAGTGCCTCCACTTTTCGGCACTTGTCCCACACATTTTAACTAAAGCATCCTTGATAACTTGATGCCCTCTTTCAACCATGCCTTCAGCTTCAGGGTAATATGGGGTTGCTACCCTAACCTTTGATCCAACTTTCAATATGGCCTCTTTAAACTCTGTCCCAAATTCAGGACCTCCATCTACCGTTACCAATTTCATCACTCCATACCTATATACCCAATTATTCAAAAAAAATTCTGCCACATTTTTGGCAGTTAAATTAATAAGAGGCGCTGCCTCTACCCAACCAGATAAGTCATCTCTGGCCACAATTAAATATTTATACCGTCCCTCTTTTATATGAACGGCATCTAAGCTAACTCTTCCAAAGAGCGTATATTCACCAGTCGCGTGTCCCGGTTCTTTTGGCCTTAAATAACTTCGTCTTTGACATTCTTCGCATGACTGAACCCACTGTTTAACAGCCATCTTCATGCCAGGCCACCAAAATTGATCAGAAATTCTTCTAAACGTTTCTCCAACGCCTCTATGCCCGAGATCTTCATGCAGTGATTTTAAAACTAATTCTTGCCCCTTCTGTTGAGTTAAAACCACTTGAGGATTTGGATACCTTCTCCTCATTAATCGTCTACCAGATAGGTAAAACGTAGATGACTTCCTCTTGATAGCCACCCATTCATTGTCTTCACAATCTTCTGGCCTCTCTAAAGTCAACAAATATTTGACTAACAAAAAATAAAAACCAGTCTGACCCCAGACTTCATCTTGAAAATCGATTAATATAACATCAATAGGGACTTCTCTATCACCAATATCACCTGCACATGAATGAGCCAATAATCGTTGACTTCTAAATAAATCTTTAATCGAGCTATGTCGATGTTTTCCTTCTGAACCTTTGGATCCTTCATAAACCGTATTTGAAAATACCTCTTTCTCTTTATCCACCCTTTTATTTAAATCCTCTAATTCTCCAACATATACACCATTCCTTAATTTACTACTATCCCACACTAACAATCCATCTTCCTTTACATACACCACATCATCTTCTACCTCCTTTCTACCGAATTTATCTGCACCTTTTCCAACACCTTTATTAACATAAAAACTATTTTCCAGTTTAACCTCTTGGTGGAGGTCATCAACACCATAATCTAAACACAATAGTCCTGCCAGTTTAACCTCATGGGGGAGGTATGGAAAGTCTTCAGCTCCTTTAGTGCTGGCTTTGAGAATAGGTATATCTTCATCAAACTCTTCTGAGTCTGAATCTTCTTCAGTGGGTGGTCTCCTTGATAAACCATCTGGCATAGTAAAAGTTTTGCCAGGCATATGAACTAAATCAAACGAAAAATGTTGAATAAAAGCTACCCATCTCGTCATGGGTGCATTCGGTAAACTTGGGGAATTAATCATCTGGATTACCGATTTCGCATCCACTTGCAACTCAAAATGTTGCCCCCACAAAATATGCTGAAGTTTCTTCAGTATTTTTGCCACACCACATAATTCCAATTTTGGTTGAGAATATCTTGATTCGACCTCAGTAAATACTACAGATTCATACCTAACTGGCCTGATGTAACCAGCTTTATCCATCTGAGACAAAACCGCCCCAGCTTCAACCTGACATGAATCAACTGCTAAATAAATTCTGCCAGCTTCTTTTCCATAATCCAACTTGTGCAGGACTAAATCCTTCCCCAAAACCTCATTCAACTTCACAAATGCCTTCTCACACTCTTCATCCCATTCCCAGTCTGCATCCTTTCTCGTCAACCGTCTTAATGGAGCTGCCAATGAAGAAAAGTCCTTGATAAACATTCTAACATATACACAAACGCCTAAAAACCCTCTAACTTCGGTCGTATTCTTGGGTCTTGGCCAGGACTGAATTTTGTTAACTTTCTTCTTGGACATAATCCTACCCTCTCTACATACCACATGGCCTAATATTTCTAAGGCTGGCACACAACATGAAAATTTTGAACCTGAAATAGTTAAGCCAGCCTCTTCAATTCGAAACAAGATTCTTTCTAAAGTAATTGCAAACTCCCAAATGAATTTGCGTATCCAGGGATTCTCTTCCAACACCAGGTTATCATAGTCGGTTGTTGGTCCCTTAATTCCTCCATCATCTAAAAAGATTCCAGCATATTGTGGAATTTCATCTTGAAGGATCCAAGCCATCTGAGCTTGATAAACTGCAACCGAATTTGTTGCTCCTTGAGGTAATCTTGTTAACTGTAAACGTCCAAGTGGCGTATCGAATGTAGTGAGAGGCCTTGAGTCCGGATGTAACTCTCTCTCATCATATCCACCCATAATATCTCCCAAACCATAACACACTCTCCCTGCAAACGCTTCAACAAACTCCTCAGCACTAGGTGGTATCCCAGCATCTTTTATTGTAACCCTATTTAATTCCCTAAGATCATGAACAACTCTAAGCTTGCCATTCGGTTTCTTGATACAAAATACCGGACTAGAATAACTTGACGTTGATTGCTCATACAATCCAGTGCGTATCTGTTCTCTGACAACTTCAATATAGGCTTCTTTTAATGCAGCCGGAATAGGAATTGGTTTCTGCTGCCACGGTTCATGACATACCACAGGAATCTTGTAAGGCTCCCCATAGGAATGCTTCAACACACCCCTCTCCTCTTCTACAAAAGCAATGGCCTTCTCTCGCTTGACCATCACATCAAACAACAACTTCTTCTCTTCACCAGACAACCAACCATCATGTCCAAAATTAACAACACCCAGTCTCTCAAAATTGATTCTTGATGTCTCAGAAAATTCAGGCGGATTCTTTACCAAGGGACTTTCATAAGGATCTCTTGATAACCTTGGTCTTCTCAAAGGTGGATTTAATTCAGCAGGTAGCGGTTCATTTATAGGTCAAACTTTATTTGCTACCTTCTTATATTTGGCTGCGTCCACATCTAAATAAACTTGAGGTAAAACATTTACTTTTGTATCGCCATTAAAAACTTCATCAAATGAATCTTCTTCATCGCCAGAATCGGAATAAGAAAAATTAGAAAAATATTTTATTTCATTTTTAAATTTTACCCCTTTGTCCTTTCCCTCGTCTAATTTGTAAACAGATTTTCCAACACCTTTGCTTCCCTTATCCAACAGTAAATGGCAGTTTATGCTCTTGCTGGAGAACCGGAATTGAATTTTCACAAAAATTATTTTTTTGTTTTAATTATACCAAGATTTTTTATTGGATTTTGATGTGATTTTTGCAGTTTACCCTCTTGCTTGAGGTCCATAATAGAAGGAGATAATTGCAGTTTAACCTCTTGCTGGAGGTCTGGAATAACATTTTCACAAAAATTATTTTTTTGTGTTTTATTTATACTGAGATTTTTTATTGGATTTTGATAAGATTTTCGCAGTTTACCCTCTTGCTGGAGGCCCAAAATAGAAGGAGATAATTGCAGTTTAACCTCTTGCTGGAGGTCCAAAATAGAAGGAGATACTTGCAGTTTAACCTCTTGCTGGAGGTCATAAAACATACCTTTCCAATTTTTATCCAACCTAATTTGGCCCATTTTGCCTTTTTCACCGTTTTTAAATTTAATAGAAAAACCGGGTAAATCCAATAAACATATAGAAAAGTCCAAAACGTATTTGCACTCCAAAGTAATATTAACAGAAAATAATTGAGAATCCACTTGAATTATCTCCAAGTGAGCTGACCTATTGCAATCCGGGATCTCATCCTGAGGAGAGATTACAACATTAGAGTGATCAGCCCCTGCTACCCCAAAAAATGAGGGCATTCATCCCTTTCGAACAAACATAATTCACCAGAAGCCGTCCGTTTTATATGCCGCTTCTTGGTGCAAGCACAACACTGGCACAGAGTAGTAATCCCTGGCCGTGTTTCCCAACCTTCATCTCCAGGAGGCGCTAACCGCATATGTAACCTCCGCATATCTTCACCAGTGATCTCCAAACTAATCCCCATGCCAGCTTGATACCCTATCCTGGCCTCAAAATCCATCAAAAAAGGACCACCAAGAACAGTTTTGACTGCTCCTCTGGCCACATAAAAGTGAACCTTACCAACAGATCCACCAATGCCTAACCTGACATGCTCAGCTGTACCCATCAGCTCGGTTGCATGCCCTCCAATGCCTCTGAGGTTTCCCCCAGTTCCACTTTTAATTGGCAAGCCTATACTCGTTGCTTGCTCCAATGAAATTAAATTAATTTGAGACCCTGAATCGACCAAGGCCTTTACTTCTTTACCATTAAGAGTTACCACCAGGTAACCCAGGGGAGCAGAAAAATGTGTATCTACATCTTCCCCAAACTTTTCAGCATTTTCACAAATATATTCCACCCCTCCAGTGGAAACCCGACGCCTCGTCAAATGCTTCTTTTGCTTTTCAGCAAGCTCCGGACTAATCGTAAATAACTCCCCCAAAGATAAGGGAGTCTGCAGTTGATTCACCCTATTCAAAACTGCGTCCATTGCATTAGCTTGACCAGAAACTACTGGCCGCTCATACTGGACCTTTGATTTAACAACCTTGGCCCTGGGTACCTCTTGAGGTCCAACCAAGCCATCTTCACCCCCCATTATAACATCTTCACTTTCTATAACCCTAACTCCGTCACCAGCTTCTTGCACTAATCCTGATCCATCGCTAGTCCTTCTTACTCCCTCCATTGGGATGGGACCGCTAAAAACTTGGTCTGGGTAGAGACGCCAACGGTACGTCCTCCTCAGAATCCGAATCATCCTCTGGCATAGGCTCACCATTTAAATCAAGCTTGCCATAACTAGGGGGCCCCATATCAGCAATCCCCTTCTGCATTTTATATAATTCGTCCTTAGAGTAAGGGTTCAATTTGTTGGCGGCAGTTTGAGCACTAGAATTTTTGTCCTTAGAGTAAGGGTTCACTTTGTTATTGTCCTTGCCAGGATTAGCCCTCAATTGGCTCTGAATGCTACTTTTCGCCTTAGTAGCAGCTGCTCTTCTAGCAGCATTAACATCGTATTCGCCAGCCATACAGCTACCCTCCACCTGGGCAACCATCGCCAGCTCTAAACCTCCAAAAGAAGTAGAAAATGTGGCTTTACTGACCTCTTTCTCTTTACCTTTGTCAGCTTTTCAACCATTACCATTACCATTTTTGCCACCCTTGGCATTAACATCTTCATCCGTCACCTCTTCAAATCTGGCTCTCCTTTCAGCCGTTAAACTTCTTCTGACCAAATCAGAAGGAGACTGTCCATCACTGGGCTTGATGAACGAACCATCAGGAAATTTATAAACTTTACCATCAAATAAAACTCGCCCAGCATCCATATCCTTATCAAGAGCAAAATAAACTGTTTCTCTGTGCCCCCTCCTATTACAATAGGAGCACACCTTTGGCTCATCGTAGCCACCTCTATAACTACTACCACCATTCCCACCATTTCTCCCATTGCCTGGGAAGCGGTTACCATTATTATTGCCATTATAATTTCGACGTTCATAACCTCTGGACTGATAAGAAGTCGACGTTGACGAAGAAGCGATTGGGGCCTTATTGGCCTTCTGTGTCTCTTGAACAAATATTTTTAACTGTTTAGTTAAATCAGCCAAATGATCGACCATCTTATTATCCACATTACCCTCAACTTTAGCATCAGGTAATCCCATTTGTGCCTTCTTAGCCTCCTGGGCTTTGACCATAATATCATTGTTTTCGGCCAAAACTTCGCTAACCTTGCTAACATATTGAGTGCATGACTCTTGATATTTGTCCAACGCCAATAACTTTAGATGGGCTTGAATGTTGTCCTTGATAACCTCCAGAGCCGGCAGTTTCTGCTCACCATTAGGCAGTTCCTTCATCAAATCCTTTCTTGAAAGATCCTTCAAGACATCCATTCAAATATCCCTGCTGCATGCTGTCCAAAACAAATCTTTTACTTGGTTCTCATGCACTAACTCGTCCACCAGTATGAGATATTCCACCACTTCATCAAACTGAACACAGAGCTTTTTGAAGTCAGCCATAGAAGAAACTCCACCTTTTGCTTTCCAGTCTCCAACAATTTTATTGAGGTCCATCATAGTAAATATAACACCCCATCTATCAACCATAGCTTTGGAAAGCTTAACCCAATCCTTGTCCTTGAATGCCTGCATAGCAATAACCTCTTTTCCACCTCCCTATCGGCAATAAAAAATCTAACTTGCTTCACCATGTCCACATGAGAAGCACCATCAACAGCAGCAGCAGCTTCATACCTGCTAATGAACCATTTAACCTCCTCCCCATCAAACTTTGGGCCATCCCAAGAAACAATTCTAACTGAGGGAGTAAGAGGGTTAGAAGATCCAGAAGCAACAGCAGAAGAAGACATCCCAATAAGTAATGAAAATCGTTAACAATCGATAAAATAACAAGCCTCTTGCAGGCCAATAACAAAAATCCAATTAGAGTTCCAGAGAATAAGCCTCTTGCAGGCTAATAACGTTCTTGATCCAAGTAAGTCTTTAAAGAAAGCTAGAGAAATCGAACCCCACGTTGGGCGCCAACTATGGTAAGGTAAACTCTTACAGTCGCCTTGCTGTAAGCAGAATCCGGAGGAGATATATGGATTTAGCTGAAAACCCCGTCCTTCCAATAAAAATAACAAAGTAGGTGTTCTAAATCACTAAGCTAACCAATCTACTTAGATCTGATTGATAAAAATAATGAAACTCTAAAATAATTAACGCTTATTGAGATTTAAATAAAAGTGGCTGTTGAGAAAGAAATACTGATAACAACAATTAAGGTGTACCAGTGAAAGATCTGAAAAGATTGACTTTTATGTTTTTATAATAGTTTGAATTTTTATGAGACAGCAATAATCAAGTCCCAGTAAAGAAGACCTTTCTAAAGATACCCTGTATGAAGTGTGATTTAAATTGTTGAGTAGTATTTCCAAAATGTTATATATAAAATATAAAGTTATAAGGGTATTACAATTTATTTTAATTTGTTGAGTAATAAAAAATAAGACCATGGTGGCTAATGATTAAGCTGTATGATGTGTTCCTCCTCTCAATTTCGAGTTTGAGAAGCGCTTAAGTATTCCTAGTCACGTGCCTAAGTTTTCCCCTCCAGAGCTCTCCCAGAGTCAATCCGGAGCCCGTACGGAGTCAAAGCCAAGTCCGTTGTGGTAGCCTAAAGTTTAGTACGGCACCTAAGTACGTAAATGGAGTTATTATGGCGTGCAAGATTGGCGTTATTATTTTTTATAAAAGGGTTTTATTTAATTTATTGGAGTTTTAAATATGAAGAAATTGGTCACGAGCAAATGCCTACACGAAAACAATTTATTTTACGGAGAAAACTTATTTTTTTCGGTCTGAAAAATTTATAAGTATTAAGTCGAGTCACTCAAGAACCTTGGGAAATTTTCCCAGAATTTTTACTATTTTTCTTATATTTTTAAATGAATTTTAAAGTTTTATAGAAATATCTACGTTTTCAAAAATTACTTAACTTTGATGAATTTTCACAGGGTAATTAGATATGCGCAGACTACGAAAATTAGTTTGGTATGTAAAGGGGAAGTAGCTCTATTATGTTTAATTTTTCTAGATTTTTTATTATGGTTTTAAGGTTCTAAATTGAGTCCAGAAGTCCGGAGGGACTCCGTACGGACTCCGTACGGGCTCCGGATTGACTCTGGAAGAGCTCTGGAGGGGAAAACTTAGGCACGTGACTAGGAATACTTAAGCGCTTCTCAAACTCGAAATTGAGAGGGGGAACACATCATACAGCTTAATCTTTAACCACCACGGTCTCATTTTTTATTACTCAACAAATTAAATAAATTGTAATACCCTTATAACTTTATATTTTTTTTATATATTTAACATTTTAGAAATACTATTCAACAATTTAAAACACACTTCATACAGGGTATCTTTAGAAAGGTCTTCATCACTGGGACTTGATTATTGCTGTCTCATAAAAATTTAAATTATTATAAAAACATAAAAGTCAATCTTTTCAGATCTTTCACTGGTACACCTTAATTGTTGTTATCAGTATTTCTTTTATCAACAGCCACTTTTATTCAAATCTCAATAAGCGTTAATTATTTTAGAGTTTCATTATTTTTATCAATCAGATCTAAGTAGATTGGTTAGCTTAGTGATTTAGAACACCTACTTTGTTATTTTTATTGGAAGGACGGGGTTTTCAGCTAAATCCATATATCTCCTCCGGATTCTGCTTACAGCAAGGCAACTGTAAGAGTTTACCTTACCATAGTTGGCGCCCAACGTGGGGTTCGATTTCTCTAGCTTTCTTTAAAGACTTACTTGGATCAAGAACGTTATTAGCCTGCAAGAGGCTTATTCTCTGGAACTCTAATTGGATTTTTGTTATTGGCCTGCAAGAGGCTTGTTATTTTATCGATTGTTAACGATTTTCATTACTTATTGGGATGTCTTCTTCTGCTGTTGCTTCTGGATCTTCTAACCCTCTTACTCCCTCAGTTAGAATTGTTTCTTGGGATGGCCCAAAGTTTGATGGGGAGGAGGTTAAATGGTTCATTAGCAGGTATGAAGCTGCTGCTGCTGTTGATGGTGCTTCCCATGTGGATATGGTGAAGCAAGTTAGATTTTTTATTGCCGATAGGGAGGTGGAAAAAGAGGTTATTGCTATGCAGGCATTCAAGGACAAGGATTGGGTTAAGCTTTCTAAAGCTATGGTTGATAGATGGGGTGTTAGGTTTACTATGATGGACCTCAATAAAATTGTTGGAGACTGGCAAGCAAAAGGTGGAGTTTCTTCTATGGCTGACTTCAAAAAGCTCTGTGTTCAGTTTGATGAAGTGGTGGAATATCTCATACTGGTGGACGAGTTAGTGCATGAGAACCAAGCAAAAGATTTGTTTTGGACAGCATGCAGCAGGGATATTTGTATGGACGTCTTGAAGGATCTTTCAAGAAAAGATTTGATGAAGGAACTGCCTAATGGTGAGCAGAAACTGCCGGCTCTGGAGGTTATCAAAGAGAACATTCAGGCCCATCTAAAGTTATTGGCGTTGGACAAATATCAAGAGTCATGCACTCAATATGTTAGCAAGGTTAGTGAAGTTTTGGCCGAAAATAACGATATTATGGTCAAAGCCCTGGAGGCCAAGAAGGCTCAAATGGGATTACCTGCTGCTAAAGTTGAGGGTAATGTAGATAATAAGATGGTCGATCACCTGGCCGATTTAACTAAACAATTAAAAATATTTGTTCAAGAAACCCAGAAGGCCAACAAGGCCCCAATCGCTTCTTCGTCGACGTCGACTTCTTATCAGTCTAGAGGTTATGAACATCGAAATTATAATGGCAATAACAACGGTAACCGCTTCCCAGGCAATGGGAGAAATGGTGGGAATGGTGGTAGTAATTATAGAGGTGGCTATGATGAGCCAAAGGTGTGCTCCTATTGTAATAGGAGAGGGCACAGAGCAACAGTTTGTTTTGCTCTTGATAAGGATATGGATGC
This sequence comes from Hemileia vastatrix, assembly GCA_030280995.1. Taxonomy (NCBI): domain Eukaryota; kingdom Fungi; phylum Basidiomycota; class Pucciniomycetes; order Pucciniales; family Zaghouaniaceae; genus Hemileia; species Hemileia vastatrix. Next base: position 18,128,492 of record JASXTE010000017.1, read on the forward strand.
TGGGCGAGTTTTATTCGATGGTAAAGTTTATAAATTTCCCGATGGTTCGTTCATCAAGCCCAGTGATGGACAGTCTCCTTCTGATTTGGTCAGAAGAAGTTTAACGGCTGAAAGGAGATCCAGATTTGAAGAGGTGACGGATGAAGATGTTAATGCCAAGAGTGGCAAAAATGGTAATGGTAATGGTGGTAAAGCTGACAAGGGCAAGGAGAAAGAGGTCAGTAAAGCCACATTTTCTACTTCTTTTGGTGGTTTAGAGCTGGCGACGGTTGCCCAGGTGGAGGGTAGCTGTATGGCTGGCGAATACGATGTTAATGCTGCTAGAAGAGCAGCTACTACTAAGGCGAAAAGTAGCATTCAGATCCAATTGAGGGCTAATCCTGGCAAGGCCAATAACAAAGTGAACCCTTACTCTAAGGACAAGAATTCTAGTGCTCAAACTGCCGCCAACAAATTGAACCCTTACTCTAAGGACGAATTATATAAAATGCAGAAGTGGATTGCTGATATGGGGCCCCCTAGTTATGGCAAGTTTGATTTAAATGGTGAGCCTATGCCAGAGGATGATTCGGATTCTGAGGAGGACGTACCGTTGGCGTCTCTACCCAGACCAAGTTTTTAGCGGTCCCATCCCAATGGAGGGAGTAAGAAGGACTAGCGATGGATCAGGAGTAGTGCAAGAAGCTGGTGACGGAGTTAGGGTTATAGAAAGTGAAGATGTTACAATGGGGGGTGAAGATGGCTCGGTTGGACCTCAAGAGGTACCCAGGGCCAAGGTTGTTAAATCAAAGGTCCAGTATGAGCGGCCAGTAGTTTCTGGTCAAGCTAATGCGATGGACGCAGTTTTGAATAGGGTGAATCAACTGCAGATTCCCTTATCTTTAGGGGAGTTATTTACGATTAGTCCGGCGCTTGCTGAAAAGCAAAAGAAGCATTTGACAAGGCGTCGGGTTTCCACTGGAGAGGTGGAATATATTTGTGAAAATGCTGAAAAGTTTGGGGAAGATGTAGATACACATTTTTCTGCTCCCCTGGGTTACCTGGTGGTAACTCTTAATGGTAAAGAAGTAAAGGCCTTGGTCGATTCAGGGTCTCAAATTAATTTAATTTCATTGGAGCAAGCAACGAGTATAGGCTTGCCAATTAAAAGTGGAACTGGGGGAAACCTCAGAGGCATTGGAGGGCATGCAACCGAGCTGATGGGTACAGCTGAGCATGTCAGGTTAGGCATTGGTGGATCTGTTGGTAAGGTTCACTTTTATGTGGCCAGAGGAGCAGTCAAAACTGTTCTTGGTGGTCCTTTTTTGATGGATTTTGAGGCCAGGATAGGGTATCAAGCTGGCATGGGGATTAGTTTGGAGATCACTGGTGAAGATATGCGGAGGTTACATATGCGGTTAGCGCCTCCTGGAGATGAAGGTTGGGAAACACGGCCAGGGATTACTACTCTGTGCCAGTGTTGTGCTTGCACCAAGAAGCGGCATATAAAACGGACGGCTTCTGGTGAATTATGTTTGTTCGAAAGGGATGAATGCCCTCATTTTTTGGGGTAGCAGGGGCTGATCACTCTAATGTTGTAATCTCTCCTCAGGATGAGATCCCGGATTGCAATAGGTCAGCTCACTTGGAGATAATTCAAGTGGATTCTCAATTATTTTCTGTTAATATTACTTTGGAGTGCAAATACGTTATGGACTTTTCTATATGTTTATTGGATTTACCCTGTTTTTCTATTAAATTTAAAAATGGTGAAAATGGAAAAATGGGCCAAATTAGGTTGGATAAAAATTGGAAGGGTATGTTTTCGGACCTCCAGCAAGAGGTTAAACTGCAATTATCACCTTCTATTTCGGACCTCCAGCAAGAGGATAAACTGCAAATATCTTATCAAAACCCAATTAAAAATCTTAGTATAATTAAAACACAAAAAAATAATTTTTGTGAAAATTTGTTTCCGGACCTCCAGCAAGAGGTTAAACTGCAATTATCTCCTTCTATTACGGACCTCCAGTAAGAGGTTAAACTGCAATTATCTCCTTCTATTACGGACCTCCAGCAAGAGGGTAAACTGCGAAAATCTTATCAAAATCCAATAAAAAATCTCAGTATAATTAAAACACAAAAAAATAATTTTTGTGAAAATTCATTTCCGGTTCTCCAGCAAGAGGTTAAACTGCCAACTATCTTTACGGGTGATTTACTGTTGGATAAGGGAAGCAAAGGTGTTGGAAAATCTGTTTATAAATTAGACGAGGGAAAGGAGAAAAGGGAAAAATTTAAAAATGAAATAAAATATTTTTCTAATTTTTCTTATTCTGATTCTGGCGATGAAGAAGATTCATTTGATGAAAGTTTTAATGGCGATACAAAAGAAAATGTTTTACCTCAAGTTAATTTAGATGTGGACGCAGCCAAATATAAGAAGGTAGCAAATAAAGTTCGACCTATTAATGAACCGCTAGCTGCTGAATTAAATCCACCTTTGAGAAGACCAAGGTTATCAAGAGATCCTTATGAAAGTCCCTTGGTAAAGAATCCGCCTGAATTTTCTGAGACGTCAAGAATCACTTTTGAGAGACTGGGTGTTGTTAATTTTGGACCTGATGGTTGGTTGTCTGGAGAAGAGAAGAAGTTGTTGTTGGATGTGAAGGTCAAGCGAGAGAATGCCATTGCTTTTGTAGAAGAGGAGAGGGGTGTGTTGAAGCATTCCTATGGGGAGCCTTACAAGATTCCTGTGGTATGTCATGAACCGTGGCAGCAGAAACCGATTCCTATTCCGGCTGCATTAAAAGAAGCCTATATTGAAGTTGTCAGAGAACGGATACGCACTGGACTGTATGAGCAATCAACATCAAGTTATTCTAGTCCTGTATTTTGTATCAAGAAACCAAATGGAAAGCTTAGAGTTGTTCATGATCTTAGGGAATTAAATAGGGTTACAATAAAGGATGCTGGAATACCACCTAGTGCTGAGGAGTTTTGTTGAAGCGTTTTCAGGGAGAGTGTGTTATGGTTTAGGAGATATTATGGGTGGATATGATGAGAGAGAGTTACATCCGGACTCAAGGCCTCTCACTACATTTGATACGCCACTTGGATGTTTACAGTTAACAAGATTACCTCAAGGAGCAACAAATTCGGTTGCAGTTTATCAAGCTCAGATGGCTTGGATCCTTCAAGACAAAATTCCACAATATGCTGGAATCTTTACAGATGATGGAGGAATTAAGGGACCAACAACCAACTATGATAACCAGGTGTTGGAAGAGAATCCCAGGATACGCAAATTCATTTGGGAGTTTGCAATTACTTTAGAAAGAATCTTGTTTCGAATTGAAGAGGCTGGCTTAACTATTTCAGGTTCAAAATTTTCATGTTGTGTGCCAGCCTTAGAAATATTAGGCCATGTGGTATGTAGAGAGGGTAGGATTATGTCCAAGAAGAAAGTTAACAAAATTCAGTCCTGGCCAAGACCCAAGAATACGACCGAAGTTAGAGGGTTTTTAGGCGTTTGCGTGTATGTTAGAATGTTTATCAAGGACTTTTCTTCATTGGCAGCTCCATTGAGACGGTTAACGAGAAAGGATGCAGACTGGGAGTGGGATGAAGAGTGTGAGAAGGCGTTTGTGAAGTTGAAGGAGGTTGTAGGGAAGGATTTAGTCCTGCACAAGTTAGATTATGGAAAAGCTGCTGGTAGAATTTATTTAGCAGTTGATTCAAGTCAAGTTGCAGCTGGGGCGGTTCTGTCTCAGATGGATAAAGCTGGTTACATCAGGCCAGTTAGGTATGAATCTGTAGTATTTACTGAGGTTGAATCAAGATATTCTCAACCAAAATTGGAATTATGTGGTGTGGCAAAAATACTGAAGAAACTTCAGCATATTTTGTGGGGGCAACATTTTGAGTTGCAAGTGGATACGAAATCGTTAATCCAGATGATTAATTCCCCAAGTTTACCGAACGCACCCATGACGAGATGGGTAGCTTTTATTCAACATTTTTCGTTTGATTTAGTTCATAAGCCTGGAAAAACTTTTACTATGCCAGATGGTTTATCAAGGAGACCACCCACTGAAGAAGATTCAGACTCAGAAGATTTCGATGAAGATATACCTATTATCAAAGCCAGCACTAAAGGAGCTGAAGACTTTCCATACCTCCCCCATGAGGTTAAACTGGCAGGACTATTGTGTTTAGATTATGATGATGATGACCTCCACCAAGAGGATAAACTGGAAAATAGTTTTTATGTTAATAAAGGTGTTGGAAAAGGTGTAGATAAATTCGGCAGAGAGGAGGTAGAAGAAGATGTAGTGTATGTAGAGGAAGATGGATTGGTAGTGTGGGATAGTAGTAAATTAAGGAATGGTGTATATGTTGGAGAATTAGAGAATTTAAATAAAAAGGTGGATAAAGAGAAAGAGGTATTTTTGAATACGGATTTCAAAGGATCCAAAGGTTCAGAAGAAAAACGTCAACATAGCTCGATTAAAAATTTATTTAGGGGTCAACGATTATTGGCTCATTCATGTGCAGGTGATATTGGTGATAGAGAAGTCCCTATTGATGTTATATTAATTGATTTTAAAGATGAAGTCTGGGGTCAGACTGGTTTTTATTTTTTGTTAGTCAAATATTTGTTGACTTTAGAGAGGCCAGAAGATTGTGAAGACGATGAATGGGTGGCTATCAAGAGGAAGTCATCTACGTTTTACCTATCTGGTCGACGTTTAATGAGGAGAAGGTATCCAAATCCTCAAGTAGTTATAACTCAACAGAAGGGGCAAGAATTAGTTTTGAAATCACTGCATGAAGATCTCGGGCATAGAGGCGTTGGAGAAACGTTTAGAAGAATTTCTGATCGATTTTGGTGGCCTGGAATGAAGATGGCTGTTAAACAGTGGGTTCAGTCATGCGAAGAATGTCAAAGACGAAGTTATTTAAGGCCAAAAGAACCTGGACGCGCGACCGGTGAATATACGCTCTTTGGAAGAGTTAGTTTAGATGCCGTTCATATAAAAGAGGGACGGTATAAATATTTAATTGTGGCCAGAGATGATTTATCTGGTTGGGTAGAGGCAGTGCCTCTTATTAATTTAACTGCCAAAAATGTGGCAGAAATTTTTTTAAATAATTGGGTATATAGGTATGGGGTGATGAAGTTGGTGACGGTAGATGGAGGTCCTGAATTTGGGACAGAGTTTAAAGAGGCCGTATTGAAAGTTGGATCAAAGGTTAGGGTAGCAACCCCATATTATCCTGAAGCTGAAGGCATGGTTGAAAGAGGGCATCAAGTTATTAGGGATGCTTTAGTTAAAATGTGTGGGACAAGTGCCGAAAAGTGGAGGCACTATTTACCTTTAGTTTTATTTGCTGATCGAATCACTGCCAAAAGGACGACCGGATTTTCACCTTATGAACTTGTTTTTGGACAGAAAGCAGTTTTACCGGTTGATTTAGAAGCTGAATCATATCTTGGAGTTGACTGGGACACGGTCAAAACTACTGAAGAATTATTGTGTGCAAGAATGATGCAGCTAGAAAAGAAAGAAGAATATTTAGAAAAGGCATATTCGCGGATGATGAAGATCCGAAATCAATCAGTCAGATATTGGGATGAGCGGTTGGCACATCGATTAAGGAAACCTTTGAACCCAGGAGATATGGTCCTGGTGTTTAATAGGAGTTTGGAAAGTCAATGGGGAAATATGTTTGCAGATAGGTGGAATGGGCCGTATAAAATCAAGGAGCAAGTTTCCGGCGGTTCATATGTGCTAGAAGAGTTGGATGGAGTAGTATTAAAGAAGAGGGTAGCAGCCGATCAAGTGAAACGGTTCTATCCTAGAGGCACCAGGAGTGCCGAAGTCTTTCTCCGCAATGAGGATAAACTATGAAATTTCTTAAATTTTATCAACTCCGGAATGAGGATAAACTACAATTTTAATGATATCGATGAAATTTTATGATGACCTCCGCAACGAGGATAAACTATCTTCTTTTTTTTATCAAATAATTTACTATCGTTACACTGCATATGGGCAACGAAACTGTGATGAAACATAACGAAATACGAGAAAACCATCATTGAAAATTTTCAAAAACTTAAAATTCTTAAAATATGGGTGAAGATAGTGTTGGAAAATTTTTTTAAAATTTATTGGAAGAAGTGTTCACAGGGGAACCTTCTTAATTTAATATTGGCAAGTGTGGGGGTAATTGATGGGCTGGCTGCTCTATACACAATTACCCCATAATGTTCGTTTCCAAAATTTTCCCTGTTTCTAGTTGAATCCTGGCTTTGTCTTTTAATTTTAGGAAGTCCACTAAGACTATAAACTGGAACGAATCAAGAGACACCGCTCTCAACTCTGGATTCAAGATTTTCTTATTTTGTTTTTGATTTTTTTTATGTTAGATTGTGATTTCTTTTCTTTAATATATATTATGAATTATTGTAAAGGTGATGCTCACTGGTGGTCTCTAATCATTTTTATAAATTGGAGGGAGCCCACCCAGTGATCATCATTATAAAAATTATCTTCTAAAAACTTTCATTTATTTTCTTTTCTTTTCAATTTCTTAAAATTGTGTAACCACATCAAGTTGCACTTGGATGTGGGTATGATGTCGAGGGTACGGCTCATCAAATGGCCGGGGGGCATCTTTTAAAATTTTATTTTTTTTAAAAAAAAAAAAAAAAAAAAAAAAAAAAAAATTTATTATTACTTTTTTTATTTTTCTTTTCACATTCGTTTATCTTTCTTTAAAAAAAATTATTAAATTTTAACTTTTATTTCAAAACTATCTTTTTTTAAAAAATTAAATTAAAATTAAAAAAAATAAAAATAAAAATAAAAAAAATCTTTTATTTTAAATGATAAAAAAAAAAATAATATATAATAATAATAATAAAATAACTGAAAAAAAATAAAAAATAAAAAATAAAAATAAATAAAAATATAAAAAAAAAAAAAATAATAATAATAATAAAAGGTATTTTAGTTTTAGGTAGTTTAGATGTTTATATTTTATTCTTCAAACATTATGCAAGAAAGCTACATACCAGGAAGAACACCATCAAGGATTGTTATCTTTTGAAGAATCGAAATTAGAAAATTTAGAAGGACCTTGATTGATTTCCTGGGATTCGAATCTTATTTCACGGTCACGATAGTGTTGAAGCCAGTTGGCTATTTTGAAAAGGTCTCTTAACAGTTGCTCTCTCATCCAAGATTCTGATCTATCAGAGGGCGGGTATCGTTGGAAATAAGCGATAAGGTTATTAAAATTAGCAAAAAGCTTTTCAGACACTAGGTGAATTGGAACTCTAGGGAACCTTGGATTAGGTTCTGGTAGTTCATAAGCAGAATATGAAATTGGAGAACCGGTGGACGCTTATCAAATTAAAATATCAGCAAATTAAAACCTGAAGATTAAGAAAATAAAAGAGACAACTAACCTGTGTCAACACTATCATGATCATAGATAAATGGCTTACTTGGTAATGGAGTGGGATTTTTTATGTTTAGAAAAGGATTTTTTATTTTTGATAGATGAGGAGGACTGGTGTTGGATTTGGTGTTTGAAGTAGATGTTCTGGGCCTTTTGGATGATACAAGAGAAGATGAAGACTGCTGGCTATTATAGGACCTTTTGTGCTTCAAGATGTTGGAAGAAGGAGAAGAATTGTTAGAAGGTTGAAGCATGGCCCTGGGAGCAGCAAGAGTTCTTGGGGGAGTAGCAGCAAGTCTAGATTGGAGAGAAGGACCCAGAGGATTAGGTGATGGAGAAAGGTTTAAATAGGCTGATGGAGAAAAAGGTATGGGATCTTTAGAGGTTGATGGAATAGGGGGTGGATTAGAAGGTGAAGAAGAAGGAAGAGGTTTGCAGAAGGCGGCGAAGCTAGTAGCAGTGATGGGGAAAGAACCACAGTTCAAGCCAGAACATTTTCTTTTCTTCTCATAGCAGGATAAACAGGCCCTGTTATAAGTGTGCTTTTGCCAGTTAAAAGAGAAGATACATTCCCTATGGGTGAAGGCACAGTATTTGCAAGATTGATCAGCTGAAGCAATGAAGTCAGAAGGTTTCATCTTGTTAGGAGATATTTTTTTGAAGAAGAAAACTTGAAACTAGGATGAAGAAAGCTGGTGGCAGAATCTGGTTTCAAGGATAGAGAAGTTGTTAGGTCCACCAAGACCTTAAACTGGACTGTTATCAAGCTGTTGGGTCCACCATGACCTTAAACTGGATTTCTTATCGATTAAATGTTTGGTCCACCATGACTTTAAACTGGTAGTTCATTCATTGTTTAGTCCACTATGACTTTAAACTGGAAAATTAATATCTGCAGGATAATTCAACATTCATTGGACCACTATGGCCTTATACTGGATTACTTGTCGATCAAATGTTTGGTCCACTATGACATTAAACTGGATTATCAAATTTATTCAATCTTTGGTCAAGCCTAGGCCTTACTTAGGAATATATCAAGATATTTATGCACTTAAACGATCTTTGGTCCACCAAGACCATAAACTGGCAATCGATTATATGTTTGGTCCACCAAGACTTTAAACTGGAATGTCAATCTTGTTTGGATAACTCAATTCAATCTTTTAATTTATCACTGTCCACTAAGACTCTAAACTGGTTATTCAATTATTTCTGGAATTGGGTGTTAATAAGCTTTAGGAGGCTAAAATTTTAGGTGGTAATGATGCTAAAGAAAGCATAATGGTTAATTAGGTGAAATTTGTGGCGCTTTAACATGGTCTAAAGTTAATATTATTATTGGAAGCCTGGCAAAAGTATTTTATGGGTTTGCTGTATAGCAAAGTTTGAAAATTGTGATGAAGGAATCAGAAGTTAGGATGGTAGTTGGATTTTAGGGAATGATTTTATTTAGTGCCTCATAGTTAGGCCATTTTTTTTTTGGTGTGAAGCTTGGAGGACCTTATGGCGAGATTGGAATCATAGAATTCGGCTCAGTGGGGGGCCCTATGAGGTTGGAATCAGGAGTATTCGGCTCATAGGAAGATCCACTCTCTCAATGCTGTGACAAGAAGGAAGACTGGTATATGGGAGTCTGAAGGGATTCAAACCTTGCTCTCAGTAGTGGAATCATCACAAGATTTATTTTATTTTATTTTATGTTATATCAAGCCAGAGAAGAAAGAAAACATCATTTATTTTGAAAGTTTAAGAAGACCAAGCAAAAACAAAATTTTATCAAGTTATACTGTTAGAAAAGATAATTTCTTTGAAATTTTTCAACATCATTATCAAAGCTTTGCATTAAAATTCTTCTTTTAATGAGGTCTTCATGGTTATTAGCTGGAGTTTCTTGAAAATAGGCCAGCATTTTTCGTTTCAAGTCATTAGTAAAGTCAAGAAAAAGATAGCGATGAAAATTTGGGTAATGATTGATATAGTCCGTCTTCACTCTACCAACATCATCAGTGTTGGTTATTTCGACAGCTAGAAGTTCAAATATGTTATTAAGTCATAGGTTTAGTCAATTTTGATTAAAAGTTTTTTTAGTAAGATAAATAGGGTCTTACATTTAGAGCCAGGAAACATAGTCTCAGCAAAGTTAGTTGGGGGTACTGGCTTTATAGGATTAGGATCTTGTGAAGGCAAAATTAGGCCGGGATCCGTTGATGAAGATTGAACTTTTGAAGCTGTTTTTGATCTTATTCGTTTTAAGAAGACAGGAATTTTGGATCGCTTTTTAGAAGTTGAGGGATCAGGGAGAGCTGCTGGTCCTAAATATACGTTTGTTTTAGAAGGAACTATTGGCCGGTTGCATTTGACTTTTTTCACATGGCATAAGTCGCAAGCTGTTCTGCCAGGAAGATTAGGGTTGGACATTAAACAAGGTACCTGGTATCGAGCGCAGAGTTCACATGGAGCGACAAGTTTTTTGGAAGACATATTGATGAAGATGAATTTTATAGTTGATTAAAGAAGATGGTGGTTGAAGGTTAAAGATGAATATTGTGTTCAACCACTTATGCAAAGTTTTAAGAATGGGGACATTCTTGATTGGAGGGAGGATGTGGTAGCCTAAAGTTTAGTACGGCACCTAAGTACGTAAATGGAGTTATTACGGCGTGCAAGATTGGCGTTATTATTTTTTATAAAAGGGTTTTATTTAATTTATTGGAGTTTTAAATATGAAGAAATTGGTCACGAGCAAATGCCTACACGAAAACAATTTATTTTACGGAGAAAACTTATTTTTTACGGTCTGAAAAATTTATAAGTATTAAGTCAAGTCACTCAAGAACCTTGGGAAATTTTCCCAGAATTTTTACTATTTTTCTTATATTTTTAAATGAATTTTAAAGTTTTACAGAAATATTTACGTTTTCAAAAATTACTTAACTTTGATGAATTTTCACAGGGTAATTAGAGCTGCGCAGACTACGAAAATTAGTTTGGTATGTAAAGGGGAAGTAGCTCTATTATGTGTAATTTTTCTAGATTTTTTATTATGGTTTTAAGGTTCTAAATTGAGTCCGGAAGTCCGGAGGGACTCTGTATGGGCTCCGGATTGACTCTGGAAGAGCTCTGGAGGGGAAAACTTAGGCACGTGACTAGGGATACTTAAGCGCTTCTCAAACTCGAAATTGAGAGGGTGAACACATCATACAGCTTAATATTTGACCACCACGGTCTCATTTTTTATTACTCAACAAATTAAATAAATTGTAATACCCTTATAACTTTATATTTTTTTTATATATTTAACATTTTAGAAATACTATTCAACAATTTAAAACACACTTCATACAGGGTATCTTTAGAAAGGTCTTCATCACTGGGACTTGATTATTGCTGTCTCATAAAAATTTAAATTATTATAAAAACATAAAAGTCAATCTTTTCAGATCTTTCACTGGTACACCTTAATTGTTGTTATCAGTATTTCTTTTATCAACAGCCACTTTTATTCAAATCTCAATAAGCGTTAATTATTTTAGAGTTTTATTATTTTTATCAATCAGATCTAAGTAGACTGGTTAGCTTAGTGATTTAGAATTCCCATTTTGTTATTTTTATTGGAAGGACAGGGTTTTCAGCTAAATCCACATATCTCCTCCGGATTCTGCTTACAGAAAGGTGACTGTAAGAGTTTACCTTACCATACCGTACGGAGTCCGTGCGGAGTTGAAGCGGAGTCTGTCCGGACTTCCGGACTCAATTAGAACCTTAAAAACTATAATAAAAAATCTAGAAAAATTACACATGATAGAGCTACTTCCCTTTTATATTCCGTAGTCTGTGCAGCTCTAATTACCCCGTGAAAATTCATCGAAGTTAAGTAATTTCTGAAAACGTAAATATTTCTATAAAACTTTAAAATTCATTTAAAAATATAAGAAAAATAGTAGAAATTCTGGAGAAATTTCCCAAGGTTCTTGAGTGACTTGACTTGATACTAATAAACTTTTCAGACCGTAAAAATAAGTTTTCTCCGTAAAATAAATTGTTTTCGTGTAGGCATTCGCTCGTGACCAATTTATTCATATTTAAAACTCAAATAAATTAAATAAAACCCTTTTATATAAAAATATTAACACCAATCTTGCACGCCGTAATAACTCCATTTACGTACTTAGGTGCCATACTAGACTTTAGGCTACCACACCGGCCAATTGATGAGCCTTTCACCACCAATGCTTTCCCACATGCAGGTGACCCTGATTTGGTAACACCCTATATTTTTGATTTTATAATTTTAACAACCCCCATAAAAAATTAAAAAAAAAGAGAAAAAAGAAAATAATCTGAAACTACTATCTAGAAACATAATAACTAAAAAATCAAAGAAATTCCAGCTCCATGGATGTTCCAGATTAAGAAAAGGTCCAGTAAGAGAAATTCCAGACAATAGAAATGATCACTGGGTGGGCTCCCTCCAATAAGTGAAAATGGTGGGAGACCACCAGTGATCCACCACCAATTCAAAAAAAACCAAAGATAAAGAAGCCAGTCCCAAACCAGTTTAAAGTCATAGTGGACTTGAAACCTGAATAATAAACAACAGAACTAGAATTCAATTAAGAAAATAAAACACTTGAGACAGAAATTCTGGGGTAACTGCTCTCCAGAGAATCCAGCTCATTAGTTACCCCCACACTTGCCAAAATAAAATCTAGAAGCCCCCCCTGGGTACCCTCTAACAAAAACACAACATCCAACACAATAAACCAAAACCAATATAAATGAAAAGTCCAGCACTTGGAAAAAAAAGGAAATTCCATATTAAAATCATAGTGGACTAAAACCTGTGAAAAGAAACCAATACTAGGGTTCAACCAAATTAAGAGAAAGGGTTGGAAACAGAAAATCAGGGGTAACTGTTCTACAGAGAAACCAGCCCATCATTTACCCCTACACTTGCCAAGATCAAATCTAGAAGCCCCACCCAAGGGTACCTTCTAACAAAAAGTTCCCAACACAAATGTTTCTCTGTAACACCAAAAATTCCAAAATTAAAAGAACATTCCATAGTTTATCCTCATTGCGGAGTCAATCTTCTTCATGTCTAGTGCCTATGGGAAAAAATCTCTTCACCTGATATGCAGCCACTATCTTCTTTAAGACTGCACCATCCAACTCTTCCAAAACATAAGAACCTCCAGACACCTGAGATCTGACTCTGTAAGGTCCATTCCATCTGTCAGCAAACATTTTTCCCCACTGACTCTCCAAACTTCTATTATACACCAAAACCAAACAACCAGGTTCCAAGGGATTCCTGAGTCTATGAGACAACTTCTTGTCCCAGTATCTGACTGATTGATTCCTAATCTTCATAATTCTAGAGTATGCCTTCTCTTGACATTCCTCTCTACATTCCAACTGTTGCATCCTGGCACAGAGCAATTCTTCCGTTGAGTGCACATCATCCCAATCAATTCCAAAATAAGAGACAGCTTCCAAGTCCACTGGTAGAGCAGCTTTCTGACCAATAATTAACTCATAAGGAGAATAGCCAGTTGTCCTCTTCACAGTGACCCTATCAGCAAATAACACCAAGGGTAAATAATGCCTCCAATTTTCAGCACTATCCCAACACATCTTTACCAAAGCATTCTTGATAATTTGATGGCCTCTTTCAACCATGCCTTCAGCTTCAGGATAATAAGCTGTAGCCACTCTAACTTTAGAACCAACACTAGCCACAGCTTCTTTGAATTCGGCACCAAACTCTTGCCCCCCATCAACAGTCACCAACTTCATAAACCCATACATATAAATCCACTACTTCTTCAAAAACTCTTCCACATTCTTGGCAGTCAAATTAACCAGAGACACTGCCTCAACCCAACCAGAAAAATCATCCCTGGAAACAATTAAGTATTTATACCTGCCATCTTTTATATGGACAGCATCCAGACTGACTCTTCCAAAAACAGTTGATTCACCAGTAGCATGGCTTACCTCTTTAGGTTTCAAGTGACTTCTTCTTTGACATTCTTCACAAGATTGAACCCAACCCTGCACAGCTAACTTCATACCTGGCCACCAAAATCTGACAGTTACTCTTCTATAAGTCTCCTTAAAGCCTCTATGACCAAGGTCTTCATGCAAAGACTTCAACACAACTTCTTGACCCTTCTTCTGAGTCACCACAACTTAGGGATTAGGATATCTCCTCCTCATCAACCTTCTTCCTGACACATAAAATCCAGGACTCTTCTTCTTGATTGCTACTCAAGTATCATCACCACAACTATCTGGCCTCTCCAAGGTCAACATATATTCCACCATAATAAAATAAAACCCAGACTGACCCCAGGTCTCATCTTCAAAATCCAACAAAACAACAGCCAAGGGTACAACTCTGTCATCAAAATCACCTGTGTGAACATGAGCCAATTGACCAGCCCAACCAGGACACCAATCCTTAAATTTTGGAACATCCTTCTCTTTCCACTGAATATTGTGAGAATCCAGTTCACTAACAAAAACACCATTTTACAAACTTGAGCTGTCCCAAACAACAACTCCATCTTCATCAACAAAAACATCCTGATCACCAGAATCAAGATCAGATCCAGCCAGTTTAGCCTCTTGGGGGGGTCAGAAAAATCTTCAGCACCCTCAGTGCTGGCCCTAACAACTGGAACATCTTCATCAAACTCTTCAGCCTCAGAATCTTCATCTGTAGGTGGCCTACTTGATAATCCATCATGCATTGTAAAAGTTTTGCCTGGTTTGTGTACCAGGTCAAAAGAAAGATATTGAATAATGCCACCCACCTAGTCATTGGAGCATTTGGAAGACTAGGTTTATTAATCATCTGAACTAAAGATTTTGCATCCAACTGCAGCTCAAAATGCTGCCCCCACAAAACAGTCTTTAGCTTCTTTAAATTTTTTGCTACACCTCACAATTCCAACTTAGGTTGAGAATACCTACATTCCACTTCATTAAACACCACAGAATCATATCTTACTGGCCTGACCCTCCCAGATTTATCTTCCTGAGACAAAACAGCACCAGCAGCAATATAGCTTGAGTCCACTTCCAGATAAATTTTTGCAGCACCAACACCATAATCCAACTTGTGAAGAACAATATCTTCCCCCAAAACCTTTTGCAACTTCTGAAAAGCCTCTTCACACTCTTCATTCCATTCCCAATCTGCATCTTTCCTGGTAAACCTCCTTAAAGGTGAAGCCAACAAAGAAAAATACTTAATAAAAATCCTGACATATACACACACACCCAAAAATCCCCTGACTTCAATAGTATTTTTAGGCCTTGGCCATGACTGAATTTTATTAATATTTTTCTTTGCCATAATCCTTCCCTCTTTACATACCACATGAACCAGAATTTCCAAAGTAGGAACACAAAAACAGAATTTTGACTCTGAAATGGTCAAACCAGCCTCTTCAATCCTAAAAAACACTCTCTCTAGAGTTATTGCATATTCCCAAACAAACCTCCTTATGCCAGGGTTCTCCGTTAACACCTCATTACCATAATCAGTGGATGGTCCTTTATTTCCACCATCATCAATAAAAATACCAGCATGAGTAGGAACCTCATCCTGCGAAATCCAAGCCATCTGTGCTTGATATAATGCGACTGAATTAGTTGCTCCTTGAGGCAACCTAGTGAGCTGAAATATTCCCAAAGGAGTCTCAAAAGTTGTGAGAGGCCTTGAATCCGTATGAAGTTCCCTCTCATCATAAACACCCACAATATCACTAAAACCATAACACACCCTTCCAGCAAAAGCTTCAACAAAATCCTCTGCACTTGGTGGCATACCAGCATCCTTGATAGTGACTCTTTTTGAGGCTCTAAGATCATGAACCACCCTCAACTTTCCATTCTGCTTCTCTACACAGAAAACCGGACTTGAGTAACTGGATGTCAATTGTTTGTATAACCCAGTCCTCACTCTTTCCCTAACAATCTCCTCAAAATCCTCTCTGATAGCAGCTGGAATCAAAATAGGTTTGATTTTCCAAGATTCATGACAAACCACAGGAATCAAGAAAGGTTCCCCATAAGAGTGCTTCAACACACCCCTTTCCTCCTCAACAAAAGCCACAGATTTTTCCCTCAGCACAATTACGTGCAACAACAACTTCATTTCTTCTTCAGACAACCACCCATCAGGACCAAAATAAACAACTTTCAACCTTTCCACAGTCACCCTAGCCGTCTCTACAAATTCTGGAGGATTCTTCACTAAAGGAGTAAATTACGGATCTCTTGACAAAGGAGGTCTCTTCAAGGGCAGATTCAAACCCACAGGCATAGGCTCATTGACAGGCCTAATCTTCTGCGCTATCTTCTTATACTTTGCGACTCCACCTTCAAATTGAGGGATCTTCAGGAAACCTTCACCACCAGACCTGAAACAAAATCCAAGGGTTTCCCCATTGCTCAAATGTGTGGCCAAGGTAATGTTTTTGAAAAATGTAGAAGAGACCCTAGTGGTGCACGATTGGGAGGACTTACTTTTATGCCACAATCTCACCACTCCAAAACTTTTCCACAATCACAAATCTTCATCTTCACTTCCATCTTCTAAATCTTCAAATCTTGATTCATCTTCAGAATCAACTCTTGCAAAATTGTGCAGTTTATCCTCATGCTGGAGTCCCAAAAATTGATCTTGATAATCTTCTTTCTTCATAATTTTCTGCGGTTTAAACTCACGCAGGAGGCCCAAATATTGATCTTGATGATCTTCTTTCTTCACAATTTTCTGCAGTTTAATCTCATGCTGGAGGCCCAAAAATTGATCTTGACCATCTTCACAACAAATATTTTAAATCTTCTTTCTTCATTATTTTCAGATTTTTTTTTTGATTTTATTGAATTATCTTGAAATTTTTTTCTTCTTTTAATGAGTTTTCTTCTGACCTACAAAAATAAACAGGGGTTTCCCCAATGCTCACATGTGTGGCCAAGGTAATATTTTTGAAAGGTGTAGAAGAACCCCTAGTGGTGCACAATTGGGAGGAGTTACTGTTAGACCCCAATAGCACCACTCCAAAACTTTTCTGCATATCTTTCAATAAAGATATATAACCAATCTTCTTCCTTGAGCTTGAATTAAAAATAATTGAGAATCTTGAGAGAGAACAGAGACTTGATAAAAAACTTGATGAATACTTGCAGAGAAGAGAAACATTAAAAAGAGAAAGTTTAAAATCCACTTGGTATATCTCCAATGGAGCTGACCTACTACAGCCTGGGATTTCCTCATCTTGGGGAGAGGTTTTAGCATTAGGGTGATCAGCCCTCCTCATTCTAAAAATAACAGACCCTCACTAGAGCCTGAGCAACACTCCAAAAAACCAGAGGAAGCACCCACTTCTCTTCTTCTCCTACAAAAATCCATGCACTGGCACATTGAAGATAAACCAGGCCTGGTCTCCCAACCATCCTTTCAAGTGGATGATAACCTCATGTGAATTCTCCTTTCATCTTCACCAGTCAACTCCAAACTGATTCCCAAATCAAATTGATAAACAATTCTTGACTGAAAATCCATCAAGAATGGCCCACCCAAAACAGCTTTAACTGTTCCTTTAGAAATATAAAAATTAACCTTCCCTGAGGCTCCACCAACATCTTACTTCACAAACTCAGTAGTTACAAACAATTCAGTGACATGGCCACCAATCCCTCTCAAATTCCCACTAATACCAGTTTTGATGGGGAGGCCCAAATGAGTAGCCTCAAACAAAGAAATCAGGTTTTTCTGAGAGCCTAATTCCACCAATGACCTTGCCTCCCTTCCATTCAGAATAACAATGACATAACCCAGAGGAGCAGAAAAATGAGTTTCCAACCGCTCACCAAACTCTCAAGCAGAATCAAAAATGTATTCAACCTCCCCAGAAGAAACTCTTCTCCTGGTCAACAACTTTTTCTGTCTATCAGCCAACCCTGGACTTATAGCATACAATTCCCCATAAGAAAGGGAAACCTTACCCTGATTCATGCTTTCAAGAACAGAGTCCATAACATTAGATTGACCAGAAACCACTGGTCTCTCAAAGTGAGCCCTTGGCTTCACTACCTTGGTCCTAGAAGCTTCTTGAGGACCAGCACCACCAACAGATTTACCATCAACAGGAACCAAACCAGATCTCTCACCAGAGCCTCTAACTTCAGCAGGCTTTGGAAATGAAGCCAAAGGGACATCCTCCTCAGAGTCAGAATCAACCTCCATTGGCATTGGCTCACCATTCATGTCCAATGCACCAAAACTAGGGGGGCCCATGTCAGACATACCCTTCTGCATCTTTTACAGCTTCTCTTTGCTGTACCTCTTCCTAGCTGCACTCAGCTTAGGATCCACCTTTGAAGCCTTTGGCTTTGGTTGGGCCTGAGAGCTGCTCTTAGGCCTTCCCACCTTCCCTGCTTCCACATCATAAACACCAGCCAAGTATTCTCCACTTGACTGTCCACCACAGGAATATAACTCCAAACCAACAAAGGAAGTAGAAAAAGAGACCTTATTGACCTCCTTCCCCTTTCCCTTGACATCATCATCTTTCTTACTAGAAGACTTCCCCTGATCAGGAATATCCTCAGACCTTGGTATCCTTTGATTGAGACCACCCCTTCTCCTGAACAAATCAACAGGAGCCTCCCCCTCACTGGGCTTCACAAATGAACCATCAGGGAGCTTGAAAACCCTGCCATCAAATTCCACCTTTCCTTAAGACACATCCCTGTTCAATGCCCAAAAATCATTGGACCTGTGCCCCTCCTTCTGAAATAAGATCAGACCCAAGGATCACTCCTACCAGCCCTCCTATCAAAATCTCTAGGCTGAGAAGGTACCTTATTGACCTTCTTATTCTCCTGAACAAAAATTTGCAGCTTCTTTGTGAGATCAGCCAAGTGCTCCACCACTGGGTCCCTCTCCTGTTTGGGAACCTGCACCATATTCTTCTCCTTCTTTTTCACCCTAGATTCCTCTTCAGCCAAAGCCTCACTGACTTTGCTGACATATTTGGCACACCCCTCCTGATAGGTGTCCACAGCCAATAACTTCAAATGGGCCTCAACAGCCTCCTTCAACTTATCCAAGGCAGGCAACTTCTGGTCCTCATTAGAAAGAGTCTTCATCAAGTCATTCCTTGACAGCTCCTTCAACACATCCATCCTGAAATCTCTAGCCAGAGAGGACCAAAAAATATCCTTGGAAGCATTTTCATGTGCCAGCTCCTCCACTTCCACCAAGTATTCCACCACAGGATCAAACTGTAGCAGAATATTTCTGTAACTATGCAAGTTACCAACACCACCATAAGATTTCAATTCACTTACAACCTTGTTCAGATCCACCATAGTGAACCTGACACCCCATCTATCTACCATCTCCCTACACAAAAACTTCCAATCCCTCTTCTTGTAGCAAGGCATGGCCACAACCTCCTTTGCCACTGCCCTATCACCAATGAAGAAGATAATCTGCTTCACCATGTCCAGGTAAGAAGCACCATCCACTCCAGCAGCAGTTTCATACTTCTCTAGAAACCACTTGACATCCTCCCCATTAAACTTGGTACCATCCCAAGTTTTAATTCTAACACACTCCCTGACCATCACAGCAGGAGGGCCATCTTCCCCACTGACAGTCACCACTGAAATAGAGGAACCAGAAGCCATTCCTCCAGACCAAAACACCAAAAATGGCCAACCAAAGAAAACAGAGATTTCAAAGAACTATGAATTTTGACCCCACGTTGGGCACCAGAAATGTAGACAATACCATAGTACTAGCTATAGGCCTTGACCAAGGGAGTTGGAGAAAAACCAGAGAGAAAATCCCCTGTCCCTTTAGAAAAATAGAGTGAGGTTTACTTGCTAAAGTAAGTTGGTTCCTGTTTGCTAAAGCCACTTTTTCAACACACTTGACTGCTTGATGAGCCAAGAAAGTAGTCCCCAGACAGACTACCAGACAAAAGACTTGAAATGTAGACCAATTTTCACACCAGAGAAAGCAAAGATACTTGATGTAGGCTGCAAATCCACACCAGAGACAGCAATAATACTTGATATAGCTTGAAAGACTAAACCAGAGAACCTTTCGCTAAAGTTGAGTTAAATGAAGAAGTAAACTTGCAAACAACAAAGCCAACTGTGGCCCAAAAACAGTGAAAACTGAGTGAGAGACAATATCTCATCACCAGATGATTTTTTTATAATTTAAGTTTCCCCAAACTGTCTTTTTGGTATGTACACACAGACCACCCATCTAAGATCCATGCACAGCAACAAATTTGGCACCTGTACTAGCCAAATTGAATAAAAACCCTCGAGAAGCGCTCCCCAACCTTCTAAAATATATTCAGGCAGGCGGCCTGATGTCGGAGGTGCCGCCTGAAGCAGCCCGGCCTCCCTGAAGCCAGAAAACCAATAAAAACATCTAATCTACTTAGAAAAATTCACTAAAACTACTAAAACCCTTAAAACACAAAATTAAGCTATAACAACTTTGAGACATGAAATATAGAGCTAAATTAGCCCTATCTAATGGTACTAATCACTTAACCCTTAGACTTAGGGTTAGCTGGTAAAAGGTGAAAAACAAAATTAACAGCTATCTTTTGTAACTGAAAAATGAGGAAATGACCCCTTAAAGCTTAGAATATGAAAAATATTATTAAGACATGAAATATAGAGAAAAACCAGGGATATCCACTGATAGTACCCACATACCTGCAGTCCCAATATTCACGGAATAAATCCAGAAAAACACACAATTCTTCAACAGATGTCAATTAAGACATGCACAAACAGCGCCAAACAACACAACAAAGGCCCCTGCCAATGTTGGAAGACTAAAAAGTTATTTAGAATTCAATTATACAATATATTTATGATAGTAGTCAAATTCTTATTAGGCTATTATTATATTTGTCCTTTTCTCTCTTAATAATCAATTTCATTAAATCCTAAATACTTAAATCTTCCCTTTTATTATTAAGTTGCAACCCTTTGTGACATTTACCATAATAGTAAGTGTTCTTAAATTATACATTAATTATTCCTCAAAGATTATTAGGAACCATTCTTAGTTACTCAGTTCTATATTCAAATCACATCCTCAAAGTAACCCTCTGTGCTTCAAAGTTATAATTTCCCTCATTCTTTTATCACACTTACTTTGGGATCATCCTTGACCTTGTGCATAGGTTTTCTGGTGACAGTTTAATTTAATTCTCCATAGTTCACTTTCGTTTTACTACTATGATTTTCAAGTTCTAAATCTAAATATGGCGCCTGTTCAACACACTCCTCCTCCCATGGGCGCTACTACTAGATCTTGCGCTAGGGATAGGCTGACCTCATTATGTCCTGTTTCTTGAACTCACCCCCTTGAAGTGCTTGATGTAAGGGAATGCAAACATTCAATTTAGTCTGTAGAAGAAACTCCTCAGAATTTTGAGGATTCCATTGAAGAAGATGAAGGAGAGGACACCATGCACAAGGAACCATCATCCCTGGCTGCTGGACCTTCAAGCCAATCTACAAGTCCTGGCCTAACTGCTTCATTGGAGGAATTCATAAATCTTCTGTTAAAACTCTCACTAATCTTGCCTCATTTGAAGGATCTAAATTTAAAATTACTTTGATGAAATCTCAAGAAAAATTTGATGGAGAATATCCTGAATGATTCCATCCCTTCTTGCAAAAATGCAAGCTACTATTCCACAATGACCCTCAAACCTTTAGTACAGATTGTTCCAAGGTCATTTACACCTCTTCTTAATTAAAAGGAAAGGCATCACTTGGTTCAAACATTATCTGCTCATACTTTTCTCAAAAGAACCTCATTTACTAATTTATAATTGAAAAAATTTGAGGACCTGCTTTTTATGTTGTTTGGTGACACTAATGAAGCTGAAAAGATGGAGATTGAACTTGATTTCCTTTGAATAAGTGATAATGTTTAAGCTTCTGGGTACATCTCAAACTTCAGGGCTTTACTAACTCAAGTTAGTTTCAATGATACTGCTCTTCAATATCATTTCAAAAAAGGACTTCCTTTGAGGATTCTGGACCAATTGAATCTTCATGGGCATAATATGGAGAGTTTGACAGACTTAATGGATAGGACCCTCAAACTTGATGGCTTTCATCAAGGACAACTACAACAAAGGTGTCATGCACAAAAATCTCATGGTTCAAACTTCAAATCTGGGCTTCCTTCAAGCAATAATTCCAACCAACCCAATTGACTCAATCCAAACCCATTCATTAGCAAAAAGGAAAGTCTAAACACAAAAGCTCAACTCCTAGTTATATCAGTAAGGTATGGGATCCAAAAGAGGAATTAAAGGATGCTGAAAGGAAAAGACAGACAGATAATGGGTTATGTATGTATTGTGGAGGTAAACAAAAGTTGGAAGATTGTGAAAAATTGAAGTAAAGTGAAGGTAAAAGTTCAAATTAAAAATCTAGAAGATAGTTTACTTGTGTGCAAAGCAAACTATTTTATTTCTCCCAGTGCACAGAACCTCCATGTCTTAAGGACTGGATTTGCTATTAACCATTTGAGATTTATTCTTTTTAAGGAGGATATACCTTTCAGTTGTCTCATTGACTCTGGAGCTTAAATTTCTTTCATCAGTTTATCTTTTTCCAAAAAACTTAAGCTGACATTTGTAGATACCAATTGAATTCCAATTTATTTGGTTGATTCAGAGGAACCCAAGTATTTTCTTAGTAAGAAAGTTTTATGGGTTTTCAAATTTCAACATTTTCCCTCCTTCAAGTGGGAATTAACAGTCTTGCATGCCTCAAGAATGGAAAATACCATTCTTGGCAATGACTTCTTAATGCGTTGGAGTCCTGACATTAAATGGTCAGAGTTATTGATCACCCCTTGCTCTAAGAATATTTCTGATTCTTCAATGCAGCTCAATAGGAGGTTAAAAAACCTATCTGAACAAGTCCTGCTAGAGGAAATCTCTCTGCCAGATGATTTGAAACCATCTTATTTCTCTCTAAATGAGCATTTGGATATACTTTCTAGCTCAGTTTCTTCACTCAAAGAGGTTCTCAACCACCTCAAGGTAAACTATTATTGCTCTCTAAATTCAGGTCTACCCTCAACAGACTCCTTTAAAAATGAAAAGGACAACCAAATCAATATTGAATCCATTAAATCAACTCTACTGGAAGTTTATCATGACTTTCTCAATGTATTTTCAGTCAGTAAGGCAGAAAATCTTCCACCTCATTGACCCTACAATCATCAAATAGAGTTAGTACGTCCTGTCTACTCCCTATCAAATGATGAATCTCAAGTTCTTTGAGACTACATTTCAGAGAATGGGGCAAAAGGTTTTATTCAAGCCATTAAATCGCCATCTGGCTCTCCACTTCTTTTTGTTAAGAAGAAAGATAGAAGTCCTAGGTTGTGCGTTGATTATAGAAACCTCAATTCAGTGACTAAGAAGAACAAATACCCAGTTCCTACTATGTCTTTACTTCTTACTTTGTTTAGTGGTGCTAACTTCTTTTCTAAAATTGTTTTAAGAGGCTCGTACAGCCTTATATGTATTTATGAAGGCCATGAACCTTTAACAGCAATGATCACTAGGTTTGGTAGTTTTTAATATTTGGTTATGCCTTTTTGGTTATGTAATTCACCCTCAACTTTTCAAAATTTTGTTAATGATATCTTTCATGATGTCGTCAAACAATTTTTCATCATCTATTTAGATGATATTTTAATTTTTTCAAAGACCCTTGAGGAATATATTGAACATTTCTGACAGGTTCTCAATCTTCTTTGAGAGCATGGTCTCTACACCAAGCACACTAAGTGCGAATTCTAGCTAAATTATATTGATTTTTTTGGCTTTACATTATCCACTGACAGCCTTGTCATGGATGATTAGAAAGTTAAAAAAATATTGGAATGTCTGGAGCCAAAATTTTTAAAATCCTTACAAGGGTTTTTAGGTTTTGCCAATTTCTATAGAAGATTTATTAAAGATTACTCTAAAAACATTACAAATCTAACTCCTCTTCTTAGAAAAGATATTCCCTTTGTTTTCATTGATACAGTGTGAAAGGAATTCAAAGAATTGAGGTCTGCATTCACCACAGCTCCAATTCTTTGACATTTTTATCCTTCTGCTTTGGAAATTGTTAAGACAGATGTTAGTGATTATGTTATTGCGGGGGTTTATCCTAATTAAATCCTGAAACAAAACTGTTTCATCCTGTTTCTTTTGAATCACACAAATTGCTTTCGGCAGAGTTAAATTACAAAATTCATGATAAAGAGTTAATTGCAATTATTTATTATCTTAAAAAATGGTGTTCTTTTCTTCTCAGTCTTAATAGCCCTTTTCAAATTTTAACAGATCATAATGCTTTAAAATAATTTATGTCTTCCAAAGTCTTGACTCAAAGTTAAGCCAGATGGGCTGAGTTCATATATGAACTTTCTTTCACTTTTACCTATTTTCCTAAGAAAAATTGTGTAGTTCCAGAAATATTGTCACATTGTGGTCTTCCAACATTGTAAGAGGCCTTTGTTGGTGTGTTTGGCACTATTTGTGTATGTCTTAATTGACATTGGTTGAAGAATAATGTGTTATTATTGGTATTATTCAATGAATTTTAAGACATGGGTATGTGGATACTACCATTGGATAGCCCTGGTTTTTGTCTATATTTGACATCTTGATGATATTTTTCATATTCCAAGCTTTAAGGGGTCATTTCCTTATTTTTTATTTCTAAAAGATAGCTGTTTAATTTTGTTTTTCATGTTTTACAGGCTAACCTTAAGTCTTAGTTTTAAGTTCTTAGTGCCATTAAGTAGAGCTAATTTGGCTCTATATTATATGTCTCAATGTTTTCATAGCTTAATTTTGTGTTTTAAGGGTTTTAGTGGTTGTGGTGGATTTTTCTAAGTATTTGGGCTTTATTAGATGTTTTGGTGGTTTTCTGGCTTCTGGGAGTTCAATCTACCTTAGTTATAGAAGGCTGGGGAGTGTTTCTACAGGGTTTTTATTTAATTTGGCTTTCAAAAGCGCCAAATTAGTTGCTGTGCATGGATTTTTAGATAGGTGGTCTGTGTGTACATACTGAATAAGACAGTTTGGGGAAAATTTAATTATCATAAAAACATCTGATAGTTATATCATTGTTTCTCACTCAGTTTTCACTTTTTTTTGCCACAATTGGCTTTGTTTGTTGCTATTTTAGTTCTTCATTTAACTCAACTTTGGCAACTGATTTCTCTGTTGTGGCTTTGCAACCTACATCAAGTATTTTTGCTGTGTTTGTGCAACAAGTGCACTTTATCTTTGGTTTCTGTTGTGAATTTCTCTGCATTTCAATTTCTGGTTCTTTGGTTCTCAGTGGTCTGCTATTGGCTACTGTCTTGACTTGTAAAGCATTTAAGAAGTGTGTTAGAAGGGGTATTGAAACAGTCTCTAATTTGCTGTAGCAAAAAAACCTCACCTGGTATTTCTCAAAAGGAAAGGTTTTTTCTCTCCAGTTTTACTAAAACTCCCTTGGTAAAGGCCTATAGCTAGTACTATAGGATTGTCTACATTTCTGGTGCCCAACATGGGGTGAGGATTTGTTAGCTTTTTGGATTTTCTGTTACTTTTGGACTCTCTTCTGTTGTTAGAGATTGGTTTTCTGGAATCTATTTAACCATGGCTTCTGGACCCTCTTTCTCTAGTGGTGGTATTGGCACTGTTGGTGCTGCTTAGGATGTTAATTCTCCTGTTTCTGTTAGTCCTTCTGTCAGGATCAAGTCCTGAAAGGTGCCTATGTTCATGGGGGAGGATGTGAAGTTATTTCTGGAGCTGTTTGAGGCTTCTGGGTATGTAGATGGGGTTAGGTTTTGAAATTATTGTGGTGATAAGAAAGGCCGCAGGGACTAACTCAACCTGGGCAAGAATTTTGATTTCAAGAGAGACACGGGGAATAACTCTACCCGGTATAAGAGATAGACTGAGGAACAACTCTACCCAGTGAGATAATGAGGAATGGGGAATAACTCGATCCAATGAATTGAAAAGGCACGGGAATAACTCCTGATAAGATGAAGAGGCCTGGAATAACTCTAACCGACTAGAACGAAGCGGCGAGGAATAACTCTACTTGACTTGAAAGATGTGGCGAGGAATAACACAACTCGACTTTGATTTAAGTGGTGGGGAATAACTCTACCCGACTTTACAATATGATTACGAAGCAGGATGGAAGCGAAGGATCTCAGGCTGATTTTAATTAGGAGCAAACAGAGATTGTATATTTCATGTTAGTAAGTAGAAAGAATGTAACATGAAATAATAATTAGATCAGAATATAACATTACCTGATTATAATTAGGAGCAAACAGAGATAGCAAAAATAATGATTGTCGCAATCTATGTATACTCTCAATTATCATCAGTATAGGTTTTAACATTAATATAGGTTTTGATAAATTTAATGGAATTATGTTCAGAGAAATATGTATTTTTTTTATGTAGCTGAATGAGTGACACATAATGACATTTTAGATGCTATATTAGATCAACTTAATAATAATGATAAAATAGACAAGTTGTCCAAAGGAGACAACTAAGGAATTAGCTTAAAAGCTGACAGATAGTGCTTCTCACCTGGACATGGTGAAGCAAGTCATCTTCTATATTGGTGACAAGGCTGTGGTGAAAGAGGTTGCTTCTATGGAGGGTGATAGGAGAAAGGATTGGAAAAAGTTGTGTATGCAGATGACAGACAGGTGGAGATCCAGGTACTCTATGGTGGATCTCAATATGACTGCAAGTGAATAGAAATCTTCTGGAGTTTTGGACAACTTCCATACTTATAGGAAGTTTCTGGCTCATTTGGAGCCAGTGGTGGATTTTCTGGTGGATATGCAGGAGTAGGAGAGTACTGAGTCTGAAAGGGATATTTTCTGGTCTTCCCTGGCTATAAATTTTAGGTTTGATGTGCTGAAGGAGTTGGAAAGTAAGGATAAGTTGAAGATTCTTCCTAATGTGAATCAGAAATTTCTTGCTCTTTCTGTGGTGAAGGAGTTTGTGGAGCGTCATCTGAAACTTTTTGAAGTGGATTCTTTCCAAGAAGCTAGCACCAAGAATGTTAGCAAGGTCAGTGAAGCTTTTGCTGAAGATGTGGAGAAATCTAGAAATAAGGAAAGTGTGAACAAGGGAAAGGCTACTGAGAAGCCTAAAGAGGTTGATCCAGTAGTAGAGCAGTTGGCTGATCTGACAAAACAGCTACATAATTTTTTTCAGGAAGCCAGAAGGCCAATAAGGCTACTTCTCAGCCTAGAGATATTGATAGGAGGGCTGATAGAGAGATCCTTGGGTCTGCTCTTATTGCAGCTGAAAGGGCCACAAGTCCAATGATTTTTGGGCACTGAATAGGAATGTGTCTGAAGGGAAGGTTGAATTTGATGGGAAAATGTTCAAGTTTCCAGATGGCTTATTTGTGAAGCCTAATGATGGTCAGGCTCCAGTGGACTTGGTGAGGAGGAGACATAATGTCAACTTAAGGAGGCCAAGATTGTAAGAGTTGACTAATGAGGCTTCTTCTTCTGGTAAAGGTTGAGACAATGGAAAGGGAAAGGGAAAGGAGGCTAATAGCGTCTCATTTACATCTTCCTTTGGTGGGTTAGAGTTGTATTATTGTGGTAGAAAGTCAAGTGGGGAATGCTTGGCTGGTGTTTATGGATTGGAAGCAGGGTATTTGGGAAGGCCTAAGAGCATTTATCAGGCTCAACCAAAGCCTAAAGCTTCAAAGGTGGATCCTAAGCTGAGTGGAGCTAAGAAGAAGAACATCAAATAGGAGCTGTATAAAATTCAGAAGAGTATAGCTGAAATGGGCCCCCTAGTTTTAAAGCATTGGAGATGAATGTTGAGCCAATGCCTATGTATTTTAATTCTGAATCAGAGGAGGATGTCCCTTTGGCTTCCTTGACAAAGCCTGCTGGAGTTAGAGGTTCTGGTGAGGGATCTGGTTTGATTCCTGTTGATGGTAAATCTGTTAGTGGTTCTGGTCCTCAAGAATCTTCTAGGACCAAAGTAATGAAACAAAGAGCTCACTTTGATAGGCCAGTGGTTTCTGGTCAAAGTAAAGTTATAGACTCTGTCCTTGAAAGGATGAATCAGGGTTAGGTTTCCCTTATGGGGAGCTGTATGCTTTTAGTCCTGGGTTGGCTGATAGGCAGAAAAAGTTATTGACCAGGAGAAGCATTTCTTCTGGGGAGGTAGAATACATTTGTGATTATGCTGAAAAAGTTGTTGAGTGGTTGAAGACTCATTTTTCTGCACCTCTGGGTTAAGTCAATTTCACTCTGAATGTAAGGGAGGCTAGGGCATTGGTTGATTCAGGTTCTCATATTAACCTAATTTCTTTGTTTGAGGCTACTCATTTTGGCCTCCATATCAAAACAGGTATTGGTGAAAATCTGAGAGGGATTGGTGGCCATGTCACTGAATTGGTTAGAACATCTGAGTTTTTGAAGTTAGATGTTAATATAGCCTCAGGGAAGGTTCATTTTTACATTGGAAAGGGAACAGTAAAAGCTTTTTTGGGTGTGCCATTCTTGATGGATTTTCTAGAAAGAATTCGCTATCAATTTAATTTGTGAATCAGTCTGGAGTTGACTGGTGAAGATGAAAGGAGGCTTCACATGAGTTTATCATTCCCTGGATAGGATGGTTGGGAGGCCTGGCCTGGTTTGTCTTCAATGTGGCAGTGCATGTATTTTTGTAGGAGGAGAAGAGAAGTGGGTGCTGCCTCTGGTTTTTTGGAGTGTGGCTCAAGCTCTAGTGTGAGTCTGAATTTTTTTTAGTGATGAGGGCAGATCACTCAAGAGCTACAACCTCTCCCAAAGATGAGGAAATCTGAGGCTGTAGTAGGTCAGATCCCTTGGAGATATACCAAGTGGAGCTTCAACATTCTCTTTTTAATGTTTCTCTTCTCTGCAAGTATTCTTCAATTTTTTATCAAGTATTTTTTCTCTCTCAAGATTATCAATTATTTTTAATTCAAGTTCAAATAAGAAGATTGGTTATATATCTTTATTGGAAGATATGTGAAAAATCTGTGGAGTGATGAGATTGGGGGCTAAAAGTAAGTCCTCCCAATTGTGCACTGCTAGGGCTTCTTCTACACCTTTCAAAAACGTTACCTTGGACATGCTGGTGAGCATTGGGGAAACCCCTGGTTATTTTTGTAGGTTAGAAGAAAACTCAAGAAAATTAAATAAAAATTTCAAGATAAATTTAGAAAATCAAGAAAAAATCTGAAGATAATTAAGAAAGAAGACAAGAATTTTTTTTTGTGAAGATCATCAAGATCAATTTTTGGGCCTCCAGAATGATTTTAAACTTCACAAATTTTTGAAGAAAGAAGATCAATTTTTGGGCCTCCAGCATGAGGATAAACTGCACAATTTTAGAAGATGTGATTCAGCAGATAAATCAAGATTTGAAGATTTAGAAGATGGATGTGACGATGAAGATGTGGAATTGTGGAAAAATTTTGGAGTGGTGAGATTGGGGAATAAAAGTAAGTCCTCCCAATTGTGCACCGCTAGGGTCTCTTCTCCACCTTTCCAAAACATTTCCTTGGCCAAACATGTGAGAAATGGGGAAACCCTTGGTTTTTGTTCCAGGTCTGGTGGTGAGAATGTCCTGAAGATCCCTCAAGTGAATGATGGAGCTGCAAAGTATAAGAAGGTAGCTCAGAATATTAGGCTAGTCAATGAGCCTATAACTGTAGGTTTGAATCCTCCTTTACATATACCTCCTTTGTCAAGAGATCCGTACTGTACTCCACTGTTGAAGAATCCTCCTGATTTTGTGTAAACTGCTAGTGTTACTGTGGAAAGGTTGAATGTTGTAAATTTTGGTCCGTATGGGTGGTTTTCTGATGAGTAAAAGAAGTTGTTGTTGCACATTGTTATGCTGAGGGAGAAAGCAGTGGCATCTGTTGAAGATGAAAAGGGTGTGTTGAAATACTCCTATGGTGAAACTTACTTGATTTCTGTGGATTGTCATGAACTTTGGAAATTCAGACCTATTCCAATTCTAGCTGCTATTAGGGATGACTTTGTAGAGATTTTTAGGGAAAGATTCAGGACTGTTTTATACAGAAAATCAAAATCTAGTTACTCAAGTCCAATTTTCTGTGTAAAGAAGCAGAATGGGAATCTGAGGGTGGTGCTGTGGTAGCCTAAAGTTTAGTACGGCACCTAAATAAGTAAATGGAGTTATTACGGCATGCCAGATTGGCGTTATTATTTTTATTTTTTATTTATAAAAGGGTTTTATTTAATTTATTGGAGTTTAAAATATGAAGAAATTGGTCACGAGCGAATGCCTACACAAATACAATTTATTTTACGGAGAAAACTTATTTTTACGGTCTGAAAAATTTATAAGTATTAAGTCGAGTCACTCAAGAACCTTGGGAAATTTTCCCAGAATTTTTACTACTTTTCTTATATTTTTAAATGAATTTTAAAGTTTTATAGAAATATTTACGTTTTCAAAAATTACTTAACTTTTATGAATTTTCACAGGGTAATTAGAGCTGCGCAGACTACGAAAATTAGTTTGGTATGTAAAGGGGAAGTAGCTCTATTATGTGTAATTTTTCTAGATTTTTTATTATAGTTTTAAGGTTCTAAATTGAGTCCGGAAGTCCGGACGGACTCCGTTTCGACTCCATACGGACTCCGTATGGACTCCGCTTTGACTCCGTACGGACTCCGTTCCGGCTCCGTACGGGCTCCGGATTGACTCTGGAAGAGCTCTGGAGGGGAAAACTTAGGCACGTGACTAGGAATACTTAAGCGCTTCTCAACTCGAGATTGAGAGGGGGGATCATCATACAGCTTAATAATTAACCACCACAGTCTCATTTTTTATTACTCAACAAATTAAAATAACTTGTAATACCCTTATAACATTATTATTTTTTACATAACATTTTAGAAATACAATTCAACAGTTTAAATAACACTTCATACAGGGTATCTTTAGAAAGGTCTTCGTCGCTGGGACTTGATTATTGCTGTCTCATAAAAATTCAAATTATTATAAAAACATAAAAGTCAATCTTTACAGATCTTTCACTGGTACACCTTAATTGTTGTTATCAGTATTTTTTTATCAACAGCCACGATCATTTAATCTCAATAAGCGTTAATTATTTTAGAGTTTCATTATTTTTATCAATCAGATCTAAGTAGATTGGTTAGCTTAGTGATTTAGAACACCTACTTTGTTATTTTTATTGGAAGGACGGGGTTTTCAGCTAAATCCACATATCTCCTCCGGATTCTGCTTACAGCAAGGCGACTGTAAGTGTTTACCTTACCATAGTTGGCGCCCAACGTGGGGTATCGATTTCTCTAGCTTTCTTTAAAGACTTACTTGGATCAAGAACGTTCTTAGCCTGCAAGAGGCTTATTTTCTGGAACTCTAATTGGATTTTTGTTATTGGCCTGCAAGAGGCTTGTTATTTTAACGGTTGTTAACGCTTTTCTTATGTTTTGGGATGTCTTCTACTAGTGGAACTGCTGTGTTGGCTGCTGGTGTACCTGTTAGGGCATCAGTAAGGATTGTATCTTGGGTTGGGCCCAAGTTTTCTGGAGATGATTTAGAAGGATTTTTACATAGGTATGAAACTGCAGCTGCGATTGATGGTGCTTTACCTTTGGATATGGTGAAGCAGATTAGGTTCTTTATTTTGGACAGAGAGGTGGAAAAGGAGGTTATTTCTATGGATGGTTATAAATATCAAGATTGGAGAAAGCTCAAGATGGAAATGGAAAAAAGGTGGCCAAAAGTTTATTCATTGGAGGATCTAAAGGATATAGCTAGGAAATGGGAAGCAAAAGGTGGTGTAACATCTCTGCATCAGTATCATCAGTTTATGGTTGAATTTCAGGTGGTTCTGGATTATTTGTTGGAGTATGAAATTTTATTTCATGATAATGCATCAAAGTATATTTTTTGGGATGCTATGGGGGAAAAGGTTAAGAAAGATGTTTTGATGGTGCTTATTAATGCGAATTTAATGAAGGATTGCCCAGATGGAGAAACTAGGATTCCTGGTATGGAGGTGCTAAAGAAGGCTATTTTAGAACATCTGGATACTCATAACTCTGTTGATTTGGACTCTGGAGAAGACACTGAGGTCGCTCAAGAGATAGAAGAGGATGGTGTAAAAGAACTAGTTACTGATGAAATTTTGGATTCAGCCATTCCTGAAAATTTTGTCCAGCCTGAAGATATTATTTTTGTTGACTCTTCTGTTTGGAAAGAAGAGGTTTCTGAAGATGAAGATATTATTGTCACTGATGAAGAAAGTTTGGATGTTGGGGATAATTTTGTTTTGGATAATTTGGAATTTGATTTAGAGGAATATTTACCTCAGGTTTTGTCTTCAAAAGCGGAGACTGTCTGCAATTCAGATGTGGATATGGTTTATGAATCTGGTATATGTATGGTGGATTTGTTTCAATCTCAGGAAGAGATTTTTATGGAGGATATGGTTTTCCCTGCACTAATAAAGAGTGTAGTGGCATTTGATAATAGAGTGCATAAATTGGATGCACTCATGTTTTGGAAAAGGGCTGTTTATTTTTTATGTCCAATGGTAGGACAAATTATGGGGGTTTATTTTTGGGTTTTATGGAATCGGTGGATAAGCCCTTGGGGCAAAATTATGGATTATCTCCAGGGGATATCAAGAATTTAATTCCTCCGAAATGAGGATAAACTACCTAAACTCGGCTGAAATTTTTTTTATTGTTATGTCTTCAATTTATTCAGGATTCAAATTATTATGGATGCCCTCATTTTT
Source organism: Hemileia vastatrix (assembly GCA_030280995.1). Taxonomy (NCBI): domain Eukaryota; kingdom Fungi; phylum Basidiomycota; class Pucciniomycetes; order Pucciniales; family Zaghouaniaceae; genus Hemileia; species Hemileia vastatrix. The sequence continues at coordinate 18,160,868 of JASXTE010000017.1, forward strand.
TGGGGTAGCAGGGGCTGATCGCTCTAATGTTGTAATCTCTCCTCAGGATGAGATCCCGGATTGCAATAGGTCAGCTCACTTGGAGATAATTCAAGTGGATTCTCAATTATTTTCTGTTAATATTACTTTGGAGTGCAAATACATTTTGGACTTTTCTATATGTTTATTGGATTTACCCGGTTTTTCTATTAAATTTAAAAACGGTGAAAAAGGCAAAATGGGCCAAATTAGGTTGGATAAAAATTGGAAGGGTATGTTTTTGGACCTCCAGCAAGAGGGTAAACTGCAATTAACTCGTCAAAACTCAATAAAAAATCTCAGTATAATTAAAACCCAAAAAAATAATTTTTGTGAAAATTCAATTCCGGACCTCCAGCAAGAGGATAAACTGCGAAAATCTCATCAAAATACGATTAAAAATCTTAGTATAATTAAAACACAAAAAAATAATTTTTGTGAAAATGTTATTTCGGACCTCCAGCAAGAGGTTAAACTTCAAGTATCTCCTTCTATTACGGACCTCCAGCAAGAGGGTAAACTGCAAAATTTACATCAAAACTCGATTAAAAATCTCAGTATAAGTAAAACACAAAAAAATAATTTATGTGAAAAAGTTATTTCGGGCCTCCAGCAAGAGGTTAAACTGCAATTATCTCCTTCTATTCCAGGCCTCCAGCAAGAGGTTAAACTGCAATTATCTCCTTCTATTTTGGACCTCCAGCAAGAGGGTAAACTGCAATTAACTCATCAAAATCCGATTAAAAATCTTGGTATAATTAAAACACAAAAAAATAATTTATGTGAAAAGGTTATTCCAGACCTCCAGCAAGAGGGTAAACTGCAAAAATTACATCAAAATCCGATTAAAAATCTTGGTATAATTAAAACACAAAAAAATAATTTATGTGAAAATGTTATCACGGACCTCCAGCAAGAGGTTAAACTGCAAAAATCTTATCAAAATACGATTAAAAATCTTGGTATAATTAAAACTCAAAAAAATAATTTTTGTGAAAATTCAATTCCGGTCCTCCAGCAAGAGGTTTAACTGCCGACTTTCTTTACGGGTGATTTACTGTTGGATAAGGGAAGAAAAGGTGTTGGAAAATCTGTTTATAAATTAGACGAGGGAGAGGAGAAAAGGGTAAAATTTAAAAATGAAATAAAATATTTTTCTAATTTTTCTTATTCTGATTCTGGCGATGAAGAAGATTCATTTGATGAAAGTTTTTATGGCGATACAAAAGAAAATGTTTTACCTCAAGTTAATTTAGATGTGGACGCAGCCAAATATAAGAAAGTAGCAAATAAAGTTCGACCTATTAATGAACCGCTACCTGCTGAATTAAATCCACCTTTGAGAAGACCAAGTTTATCGAGAGATCCTTATGAAAGTCCCTTGGTAAAGAATCCGCCTGAATTTTCTGAGACGTCAAGAATCACTTTTGAGAGACTGGGTGTTGTTAATTTTGGACCTGATGGTTGGTTGTCTGGAGAAGAGAAGAAGTTGTTGTTGGATGTGATGGTCAAGCGAGAGAAGGCCATTGCTTTTGTAGAAGAGGAGAGGGGTGTGTTGAAGCATTCCTATGGGGAGCCTTACAAGATTCCTGTGGTATGTCATGAACCGTGGCAGCAGAAACCGATTCCTATTCCAGCTGCATTAAAAGAAGCCTATATTGAAGTTGTCAGAGAACGGATACGCACTGGACTGTATGAGCAATCAACGTCAAGTTATTCTAGTCCTGTATTTTGTATCAAGAAACCGAATGGCAAGCTTAGAGTTGTTCATGATCTTAGGGAATTAAATAGGGTTACAATAAAGGATGCTGGGATACCACCTAGTGCTGAGGAGTTTGTTGAAGCGTTTGCAGGGAGAGTGTGTTATGGTTTGGGAGATATTATGGGTGGATATGATGAGAGAGAGTTACATCCGGACTCAAGACCTCTCACTACATTTGATACGCCACTTGGACGTTTACAGTTAACAAGATTACCTCAAGGAGCAACAAATTCGGTTGCCGTTTATCAAGCTCAGATGGCTTGGATCCTTCAAGATGAAATTCCACAATATGCTGGAATCTTTATAGATGATGGAGGAATTAAGTGACCAACAACCGACTATGATAACCAGGTGTTGGAAGAGAATCCGGGGATACGCAAATTCATTTGGGAGTTTGCAATTACTTTAGAAAGAATCTTGTTTCGAATTGAAGAGGCTGGTTTAACTATTTCAGGTTCAAAATTTTCATGTTGTGTGCCAGCCTTAGAAATATTAGGCCATGTGGTATGTAGAGAGGGTAGGATTATGTCCAAGAAGAAAGTTAACAAAATTCAGTCCTGGCCAAGACCCAAGAATACGACCGAAGTTAGAGGGTTTTTAGGCGTTTGCGTATATGTTAGAATGTTTATCAAGGACTTTTCTTCATTGGCAGCTCCATTGAGACGGTTAACGAGAAAGGATGCAGACTGGGAGTGGGATGAAGAGTGTGAGAAGGCGTTTGTGAAGTTGAAGGAGGTTGTGGGGAAGGATTTAGTCCTGCACAAGTTGGATTATGGAAAAGATGCTGGCAGAATTTATTTAGCAGTTGATTCAAGTCAGATTGCAGCTGGGGCGGTTTTGTCTCAGATGGATAAAGCTGGTTACATCAGGCCAGTTAGGTATGAATCTGTAGTATTTACTGAGGTCGAATCAAGATATTCTCAACCAAAATTGGAATTATGTGGTGTGGCAAAAATACTGAAGAAACTTCAGCATATTTTGTGGGGGCAACATTTTGAGTTGCAAGTGGATGCGAAATTGTTAATCCAGATGATTAATTCCCCAAGTTTACCGAATGCACCCATGACGAGATGGGTAGCTTTTATTCAACATTTTTCGTTTGATTTAGTTCATAAGCCTGGCAAAACTTTTACTATGCCAGATGGTTTATCAAGGAGACCACCCACTGAAGAAGATTCAGACTCAGAAGAGTTCAATGAAGATATACCTATTATCAAAGCCAGCACTAAAGGAGCTGAAGACTTTCCATACCTCCCCCATGAGGTTAAACTGGCAGGACTATTGTGTTTAGATTATGATGATGATGACCTCCACCAAGAGGATAAACTGGAAAATAGTTTTTATGTTAATAAAGGTGTTGGAAAAGGTGTAGATAAATTCGGCAGAGAGGAGGTAGGAGAAGATGTGGTGTATGTAGAGGAAAATGGTTTGGTAGTGTGGGATAGTAGTAAATTAAGGAATGGTGTATATGTTGGAGAATTAGAGAATTTAAATAAAAAGGAGGATAAAGAGAAAGAGGTATTTTCAAATACGGTTTTCGAAGGATCCAAAGGTTCAGAAGAAAAACGTCGACATAGCTCGATTAAAAATTTATTTAGGGGTCAACGATTATTGGCTCATTCATGTGCAGGTGATATTGGTGATAGAGAAGTCCCTATTGATGTTATATTAATCGATTTTCAAGATGAAGTCTGGGGTCAGACTGGTTTTTATTTTTTGTTAGTCAAATATTTGTTGACTTTAGAGAGGCCAGAAGATTGTGAAGACGATGAATGGGTGGCTATCAAGAGGAAGTCATCTACGTTTTACCTATCTGGTCCACGTTTAATGAGGAGGAGGTATCCAAATCCTCAAGTAGTTATAACTCAACAGAAGGGGCAAGAATTAGTTTTGAAATCACTGCATGAAGATCTCGGGCATAGAGGCGTTGGAGAAACATTTAGAAGAATTTCTGATCGATTTTGGTGGCCTGGCATGAAGATGGCTGTTAAACAGTGGGTTCAGTCATGCGAAGAATGTCAAAGACGAAGTTATTTAAGGCCAAAAGAACCTGGACGCGCGACCGGTGAATATACGCTCTTTGGGAGAGTTAGTTTAGATGCCGTTCATATAAAAGAGGGACGGTATAAATATTTAATTGTGGCCAGAGATGATTTATCTGGTTGGGTAGAGGCAGCGCCTCTTATTAATTTAACTGCCAAAAATGTGGCAGAATTTTTTTTGAATAATTGGGTATATAGGTATGGGGTGATGAAGTTGGTAACAGTAGATGGAGGTCCTGAATTTGGGACAGAGTTTAAAGAGGCCGTATTGAAAGTTGGATCAAAGGTTAGGGTAGCAACCCCATATTATCCTGAAGCTGAAGGCATGGTTGAAAGAGGGCATCAAGTTATTAAGGATGCTTTAGTTAAAATGTGCGGGACAAGTGCTGAAAAGTGGAGGCACTATTTACCTTTAGTTTTATTTGCTGATCGAATCACTGCCAAAAGGACGACCGGATTTTCACCTTATGAACTTGTTTTTGGACAGAAAGCAGTTTTACCGGTTGATTTAGAAGCTGAATCATATCTTGGAGTTGACTGGGACACGGTCAAAACTACTGAAGAATTATTGTGTGCAAGAATGATGCAGCTAGAAAAGAAAGAAGAATATTTAGAAAAGGCATATTCGCGGATGATGAAGATCCGAAATCAATCAGTCAAATATTGGGATGAGCGGTTGGCACATCGATTAAGGAAACCTTTGAACCCAGGAGATATGGTCCTGGTGTATAATAGGAGTTTGGAAAGTCAGTGGGGAAAAATGTTTGCAGATAGGTGGAATGGACCGTATAAAATCAAGGAGCAAGTTTCCGGCGGTTCATATGTGCTAGAAGAGTTGGATGGAGTAGTATTAAAGAAGAGGGTAGCGGCCGATCAAGTGAAACGGTTCTATCCTAGAGGCACCAGGAGTGCCGAAGTCTTCCTCCGAAATGAGGATAAACTATGATATCAATGAAACTTTATGGATTCCTCCGCAATGAGGATAAACTATGAAATTTCTTAAATTTTATCAAATTCGAAATGAGGATAAACTACAATTTTAAATGACATTTATTAAATTTTATACCTCCGCAACGAGTATAAACTATCTTCTTATTTTTATAAAAAAATACTTTACTATCGTTACACTGCATATGGTCGACGAAACTATGATGAAACTTAACGAAATTCAAGAAGACCTTCTTTCAAATTTTCGAAAACTTAAAATTCTTAAAAAATATGGGTGAAGATAGTGTTGGATATTTTTTTTAAAATTTATTGGAAGAAGTGTTCACAGGGGAACCTTCTTAATTTAATATTGGCAAGTGTGGGGGTAATTGATGGGCTGGCTGCTCTATACACAATTACCCCATAATGTTCGTTTCCAAAATTTTCCCTGTTTCTAGTTGAATCCTGGCTTTGTCTTTTAATTTTAGGAAGTCCACTAAGACTATAAACTGGAACGAATCAAGAGACACCGCTCTCAACGCCGGATTCAAGATTCTTTTTATTTTATTTTGTTTTTGATTTTTTATATGTTAGATTGTGATTTCTTTTCTTTAATATATATTATGAATTATTGTAAAGGTGATGCTCACTGGTGGTCTCTAATCATTTTTATAAATTGGAGGGAGGCCACCCAGTGATCATCATTATAAAAATTAACTTCTAAAAAACTTTCATTTATTTTCTTTTCTTTTCAATTTCTCAAAATTGTGTAACCACATCAAGTTGCACTTGGATGTGGGTATGATGTCGAGGGTACGGCTCATCAAATGACCGGGGGGCATCTTTTAAAATTTTATTTTAAATTTTTTTTAGTACTTTTTTTTGTCTTTCTTTTCACATTTATTTAACTTTCTTTAAAATTAAATTTTAACTTTTATTTCAAAACTATCTTTTCTAAAATCTTTTATTTTAAATTTAAAAAAAAATAAAATAAAATAAAATAAAATTAAATTAAAAAAAAAAATAATAATAATAATAATAATAATAATAATAATAATAAAAATAAAAATAAAAATAAAATAAAAATAAAATAAATAATAAAAAAAAATAAATAATAAAATAAAAATAATAAAATAAAAAAAAAATTAAAATTAAAATTAAAATTAATTAATTAAATCAAAATTATTATTATATTTCTTAGTTTTATTTTTTTTAGTTTTCATTCTTTTTAGTTTTATTCATTTAGTTTAGACAGGAAACAGGGTCTAGGGGAACTCAATACCTATGGGATTTTACTTCAAGACAGCTGTTAGTCCTCCAAGACTTTAAACTGGCTACTGTTCAAGACTTTCCTTAAGGTTTTTATACAAATTTTGGAGCTGTTAGTCCTCCAAGACTTTAAACTGGCTATTGTTCAAAACGTTCTTTAAGGTTCTTTTATACGTATTTTGCATCTGTTAGTCCTCCAAGACTTTAAACTGGCTTCTGTTCAAGACGTACTTTAAGGTTTTTAAACATATTTTGGATCTTTTAGTCCTCCAAGACTTTAAACTGGCTACTGTTCAAGACTTTCCTTAAGGGTTTTATACGAATTTCGGAGCTGTTAGTCCTCCAAGACTTTAAACTGGCTACTGTTCAAGACTTTCCTTAAGGGTTTTATACGAATTTCGGAGCTGTTAGTCCTCCAAGACTTTAAACTGGCTATTTTTCAAGACTTTCATTAAGGATAATTTTCTTTATCTTGACATCTGTTAGTCCTCCAAGACTTTAAACTGGCTACTGTTCAAGACATTCTTTAAGGTTTTTTTATACAAATTTTGGAGCTTTTAGTCCTCCAAGACTTTAAACTGGCTAATTTTCAAGACTATCGTTAAAATTTATTTTTATTGGATTTGTTAGGTCCACCAAGACCTTAAACTGGACTATTATCAAGTGTTGGGTCCACCATGACCTTAAACTGGATTTCTTATCGATTAAATGTTTGGTCCACCATGACTTGAAACTGGTAGTTCATTCATTGTTTAGTCCACTATGACTTTAAACTAGAAAATTAATATCTGCAGGATAATTTAACATTCATTGGACCACTATGGCCTTATACTGGATTACCTGTCGATCAAATGTTTGGTCCACTATGACATTAAACTGGATTATCAAATTTATTCAATCTTTGGTCAAGCCTAGGCCTTACTTAGGAATATATCAAGTTATTTATGCACCTAAACGATCTTTGGTCCACCAAGACCATAAACTGGCAATCGATTATATGTTTGGTCTACCAAGACTTTAAACTGGAATGTCAATCTTGTTTGGATAACTCAATTCAATCTTTTAATTTATCACTGTCCACTAAGACTTTAAACTGGTTATTCAATTATTTCTGGAATTGGGTGTTGATAAGCTTTAGGAGGCTAAAATTTTAGGTGGTGATGATGCTATGGAAAGCATAATGGTTAATTAGGTGAAATTTGTGGCACTTTAACATGGTCTAAAGTTAATATTATTATTGGAAGCCTGGCAAAAGTATTTTATGGGTTTGCTGTATAGCAAAGTTTGAAAATTGTGATGAAGGAATCAGAAGTTAGGATGGTAGTTGGATTTTAGGGAATGATTTTTTTAGTGCCTCATAGTTAGGCCATTTTTTTTTTGGTGTGAAGCTTGGAGGACCTTATGGCGAGATTGGAATCATAGAATTCGGCTCAGTGGGGGGCCCTATGAGGTTGGAATCAGGAGTATTCGGCTCATAGGAAGATCCACTCTCTCAATGCTGTGACAAGAAGGAAGACTGGTATATGGGAGTCTGAAGGGATTCAAACCTTGCTCTCAGTAGTCGAATCATCACAAGATTTATTTTATTTTATTTTATGTTATATCAAGCCAGAGAAGAAAGAAAACATCATTTATGTTGAAAGTTTAAGAAGACCAAGCAAAAACAAATTTTATAAAGTTATACTGTTAGAAAAGATAACTTCTTTGAAATTGTTCAACATCATTATCAAAGCTTTGCATTAAAATTCTTCTTTTCATGAGGTCTTCATGGTTATTAGCTGGAGTTTCTTGAAAATAGGCCAGCATTTTTCGTTTCAACTCATTAGTAAAGTCAAGAAAAAGATAGCAATGAAAATTTGGGTAATGATTGATATAGTCCGTCTTCACTCTACCAACATCATCAGTGTTGGTTATTTCGACAGCTAGAAGTTCAAATATGTTATTAAGTCATAGGTTTAGTCAATTTTGATTAAAAGTTTTTTTTAGTAAGATAAATAGGGTCTTACATTTAGAGCCAGGAAACATAGTCTCAGCAAAGTTAGTTGGGGGTACTAGCATTATAGGATTAGGATCATGTGAAGGCAAAATTAGGCCAGGATCCGTTGATGAAGATTGAACTTTTGAAGCTGTTTTTGATCTTATTCGTTTTAAGAAGACAGGAATTTTGGATCGCTTTTTAGAAGTTGAGGGATCAGGGAGAGCTGCTGGTCCTAAATATACGTTTGTTTTAGAAGGAACTATTGGCCGGTTGCATTTGACTTTTTTTCACACGGCATAAGTCGCAAGCTGTTCTGCCAGGAAGATTAGGATTGGACATTAAACAAGGTACCTGGTATCGAGCGCAGAGTTCACATGGAGCGACAAGTTCTTTGGAAGACATATTGATGATGATGAATTTTATAGTTGATTAAAGAAGATGGTGGTTGAAGGTTAAAGATGAATATTGTGTTCAACCACTTATGCAAAGTTTTAAGAATGGGGACATTCTCGATTGGAGGGAGGATGTGGTAGCCTAAAGTTTAGTACGGCACCTAAATAAGTAAATGGAGTTATTACGGCATGCCAGATTGGCGTTATTATTTTTATTTTTTATTTATAAAAGGGTTTTATTTAATTTATTGGAGTTTAAAATATGAAGAAATTGGTCACAAGTGAATGCCTACACAAATACAATTTATTTTACGGAGAAAACTTATTTTTACGGTCTGAAAAATTTATAAGTATTAAGTCGAGTCACTCAAGAACCTTGGGAAATTTTCCCAGAATTTTTACTATTTTTCTTATATTTTTAAATGAATTTTAAAGTTTTATAGAAATATTTACGTTTTCAAAAATTACTTAACTTTTATGAATTTTCACGGGGTAATTAGAGCTGCGCAGACTACGAAAATTAGTTTGGTATGTAAAGGGGAAGTAGTTCTATTATGTGTAATTTTTCTAGATTTTTTATTATAGTTTTAAGGTTCTAAATTGAGTCCGGAAGTCCGGACGGACTCCGTTTCGACTCCGTACGGACTCCGTACGGACTCCGTTCCGGCTCTGTACGGGCTCCGGATTGACTCTGGAAGAGCTCTGGAGGGGAAAACTTAGGCACGTGACTAGGAATACTTAAGCGCTTCTCAACTCGAGATTGAGAGGCGGGATCATCATACAGCTTAATAATTAACCACCACAGTCTCATTTTTTATTACTCAACAAATTAAAATAACTTGTAATACCCTTATAACATTATTATTTTTTACATAACATTTTAGAAATACAATTCAACAGTTTAAATAACACTTCATACAGGGTATCTTTAGAAAGTTCTTCGTCGCTGTGACTTGATTATTGCTGTCTCATAAAAATTCAAATTATTATAAAAACATAAAAGTCAATCTTTACAGATCTTTCACTGGTACACCTTAATTTTTGTTATCAGTATTTTTTTATCAACAGCCACGATCATTTAATCTCAATAAGCGTTAATTATTTTAGAGTTTCATTATTTTTATCAATCAGATCTAAGTAGATTGGTTAGCTTAGTGATTTAGAACACCTACTTTGTTATTTTTATTGGAAGGACGGGGTTTTCAGCTAAATCCACATATCTCCTCCGGATTCTGCTTACAGCAAGGCGACTGTAAGAGTTTACCTTACCATAGTGCATGATAGTAGAGCCTTGAATATATTTACTATTAAAGATTCTTGGGTTCCACAAAGTGCAGAGGACTTTGTGGAAGATTTTTCTGGAAGGGTGTGTTATGGTTTGGGTGATATTATGGGTGGTTATGATGAAAGGGAGCCTCACACAGATTCATGGCCACTTACAACTTTTGAGACTCCTTTGGGAAGGTTTCATCTCACTAGGTTGCCTCAAGGAGCAACAAATTCTGTAGCAGTATATCAAGCACAAATGGCTTGTATTTTTCAGGATGAGGTTCCTACTCATGCTGGTATTTTTATTGATGATGGTGGAATCAAAGGACCATCCACTGATTTTTGTAATGAGGTTCTGAAGGGGAACCTAAGTATAAGGAGGTTTGTTTTGGAATATGCAATTACTCTTCACAGAGTATTGTTTACTATTGAAGAGGCTAGGTTGAGCATTCCTGGGACAAAATTTTTTTGTTGTGTACCTGTTCTAGAAATTTTGGGTCATGTGGTATGTAAAGAGGGAAGAATTAAGGAAAAGGAAAAGCTTAATGAAATTCAGTCATGGCCAAGGCATAAAAATACTAATGAAGTCAGGGGCTTTTGGGAATTTGTGTGTATTTCAGAATTTTTATTAAAGATTCTCTTTGCTGGCTTCACCTTTAAGGAGGTTGAGCAGGAAAGACACAGAGTGGGTATGGACTGAATAGTGTAAAAAGGCTTTTCAGAAGTTGAAGAAGGTGGTAGGTGAAGATATTATTCTTCACAATTTGGATTATAGAGTGGGAGCTGGAAAAATTTATTTGGCAGTGGACTCAAGTTATATCGCTGCTGGTACTTTTTTGTCTCAGGAAGATAAAACTGGGAGGGTCAGGCTAATGAGGTTGAATATAGATATTCTCAACCTAAGTTGGAATTGTATGGTGTAGCAAAAATTTTGAAGAAACTGAAACTGTTTTTTGGGGGCAGCATTTTGAGCTGCAGGTGGATGCAAATTCTCTGGTTCAAATGATCAATACACCTAGTCTTCAAAATGCTCCAATGACTAGGTGGGTAGAATTTATTCAGAATTTTTATTTTGACCTGGTACGCAAACCTTGAAAAATTTTCACAATGCCTGATTGATTATCAAGGAGACCACCCACAGATGAAGATTCTGATTCTGAAGAGTTTGATGAAGATGTCCAAGTGGTTAGGGCCATCACAAAGGGTGATGATGATTTTTCTCTCCTCCCCCATGAGGCTAAACTGGAAGTTTTTTCTCTCCTCCCCCATGAGGCTAAACTGGAAGTTTGTTCTCTCCTCCCCCATGGGGCTAAAATGGAAGATTTTTTTCTCCTCCCCCAAGAGGCTAAACTGGCTGGATCTGATCATGATTCTGGTGATCAGGATGTCTTTGTTGATGAAGATGGGGATATTGATTTGGATGGCTAAAGGTTAGTAAATGTTATTGTTGTTAGTGAAAAGGATTCTGTTAAGATTCAGTGGAAGGAAAAGGATGTACCAAAATCAAGGGATCGGTGTCCTGGTTGGGCTGCTCATGTTGCTCATGTGCACACTGGGGACTTTGATGAAAGGTCTTTACCCTTGGATATTTCTTTTTTTGATTATGAATATGAGAGCTAGGGTCAGTCTGGATTTTATTTTACTATTGTTGAATATCTTTTAAACTTGGAGAGGCCTGATAGTAGTGATGATGATACTTGGGTGGCAATCAAGAAAAAGAGTCCTGGAATTTATGTGTCAGGAAGGAGGTTTATGAGGAGGAGACATCCAAATCCTCAAGTAGTGTTGACTAAGAAGAAGGGTCAAGAGGTTATGTTGAAGTCTTTGCATAAAGAAATTAGTCATAGAGGCTTTGGGGTGACTAAGAGGAGAGTAGCAGACAGGTTTTGGTGGTTAGCTCTGAATTTGGATGTTCAGGGTTGGACTAAACCTTTTGAAGAGTTTCAAAGAGCAAGTAACTTGAAACCTAAAGAGGTTGGCTGTGCTACTGGTAAATCAACTGTGTTTGGAAGAGTCAGTCTGGATGCTTTCCATATCAAAGAGGGCAGGTATAAATACTTGATTGTTGCTAAGGATGATTTTTCTGGTTGGGTTGAGGCACTGCCTCTGGTTAATTTAACTGCCAAAAATGTGGCAGAGTTTTTAAAGAAGGAATGGGTGTTTATGTATGGGTTTCTGAAGTTGGTGACTGTTGATTGTGGGCCGGAGTTTGGAGCTGAATTCAAAGAATGTGTGACAAGGATTGGTTCATAAGTTAGAGTGGATACACCTTATTATTCTGAAGCTGAAGGCATTGTTGAAAGAGGCCATGAAGTTATCAAGAGCTCTTTGGTAAAGATGTGTGGAGATAGTGCAGAAAAGTGGAGGCATTATTTACCCTTGGTGTTATTTACTGATAGGTTCACTGTGAAAAGGAAAACTGGCTATTCTCCTTATGAATTAATGTTTGGGAAGATAGCTGTTCTACCAGTGGATTTGGAAGCTGTCTCTTATCTTGGAATTGATTGGGATGATGTGTGCTCAAAAGAATATTTGCTATGTGCCAGGATAAAACAGTTGGAATGTAGAGAGGAATTTCATAAGAAGGCATACTCTACAATGATGAAGATAAGAAATCAATCAGTCAGATACTGAGACAAGAAGTTGGCTCATAGACTTAGGAAACCCTTGAAATCTGGTTGTTTGGTTTTGGTGTATAATAGAAGTTTGGAGAGTAAGTGGGGAAAAATGTTTGGTGACAGATGGAATGGGCCTTACACAGTCAGATCTCAAGTTTTTAGAGTTTCTTATATTTTGGAGGTGTTAGATGGTGCAGTCTTAAAGAAGAGTGTGTCTGCTAACCAAGTTAAGAGATTTTAAACAAGAGGCACTAGAAGTGAAGAAGATTGACTCTGAAATGAGGATAAACTATGGACCATTCTATAAATTTTGAATTTTGGTGATGCTGTACATCTGTTTTGTTGGAAACTTATTTGTTATAAGGTACCCATGGGTGGGGCTTCTATATTTGATCTTGGAAAGTGTAGGGGTAACTGATGAGATATTTGCTCTGTAAAACAGTTACCCCAGATTGTCTGTTTCTAGCCCCTTTTCTTAATTTGGTTGAACTTAGTATTGGTTTCTTTTCACAGGTTTTAGTCCTCTATGACTTTAAACTGGAAATTCTTTTGGTCTTCTAGTGCTGGACTCTTCACATATTTTTGGTTTTGGTTTATTGTGTTGGAAGTTGTGATTGTTGTTAGAAGGTAGCCAGGGGGGCTTCTAGATTTTATTTTGTAAAGTGTGGGGGTAACTGATGAGATGGCTTCTCTGTAGAAAAGCTACCCAAAAATGTCTTTTTAAAGTTTTTTTTTGTCCTAGTTGAATTCTAGTTTGGGTTTTATCACTGGACAACCTACGCACAAAGGTCGAGGGTGTTCCTGGAAGTGAGATGGAGGGAGGAGTTTAGAAACTTCTTTCATGCACAGAGGAAATGTTCGAGGAATTTATTCAAAGATGACTCAAAGGAAGAACTTCTGCTTCGAGATATTTTCGAGAAGGATTCTAATATAATTTAAAGGTAATATTAAAATTCTTAAAATCTCACAAAGGGTGGGAAAAACTCAACAATCAAAGATTTAGGATTTAGATATAATTATTGAGAAAATAAAGAAAGATACAATAATAATGATTTTCACTTAGAGTTTTATCACTATTAACTATATATACGTTCTATAATTTAATTCTAAAGAATTTCGAACCAAAAACCCAACCCCTTTTATATCCTTTACTCCTCCTCGCATTGACCTCATACCCATCCACTATTCTGCACACCACAGACCATTAAAATACACCCGTTACACCTGGAACCTCCTCACTAACATCTGTTAACCCTTTAATCCTCCGCTATCCATTCCATCCATCCTCACTACCCCTTTTAATAATTCACAGACATTTAATAAACCTTTTAGTGCACCATTACATTGACTATTGCACTGTGCATTGCTTATTGAAGTAAAGACTGAGACACACTATTGAGAGATTGACTTATTTGGATTTAGAGTTTAGACTAGCGCGGTTGAATAGCGAGTACACAAAGGAAGTCGCAGTTGCTATGGAGAATTGCTTTCTGCACTTCGAGTATTGATTTAGACCTCTGTATTATTGATTTAATGAGCTGCTTTTGCCTCGAGTGTCATGTGGCGTGTGACAGGTTTTTTTTTATTCATTTTTCAAGTCCACTATGACTTTAAACTGGCTTGGGACTGGCTTCTTTGGTCTATCTGGATTGGTTGTGGATCACTGGTGGTCTCCCATAATTTTTGCTTATTGGAGGGAGCCCACCCAGTGATCATTTTTTTGGACTGGACATTCTATGGAGCTGGAATTTTTTTTCTTTTTTGATTTTGCGGTCATGGTTGTGTTAGATAGATTTTTAGATTTTTAGATTTTTTTTGTTTTTTCTTTTAATTTTTTATGGGGGTTATTACAATATAAAGAGGTAGAAAAATCACAAAAATCAATATTATATGCTATCACCACATTGGGGTCACCTAGATGTGGGAAAGCACTGGTGGGGAAGGCTCATTAATTGGCTGGGAAATTCTATTTTCACTTTATCTTTACTTATTTTATTATATACTTTAATTTCTATTTTTTATCTCAAATCTTTTAAAATTAATTTAAAGGTGTATCCACATCAAGGTGCACTTGGATGTGTGTAAGGTATCAGGGGATCAGCTCATCAATTATCTAGGGGATATCATTTGTAATTATTATTTATTTTATCTTATTATTCTTCATTTCATTTTATTTTCTCAGCTCTCATATTTTTTTGGGGAAATTTTGTTTAATTCTTTTCAATTTTATTTTAGTATGTTAGTGATTTTAACTGGTAATCTGTGTAGAAATAAAAATTAAATAGATTTTTTATATAATATCTAATTATTATTGTTTTCTCTATTTATTAATTTATTAATTTCTTTTTATGTTCTATAATTAATTCCTGGAAGAAGAAGCCTCTTGCGGTTGGTCCGGATTATGTTGGCATTTTTGTTTTTTTTGGGATAGGAGGAAGAACAATGTTCCATATGGTGTAGTAAGCCTGAGAAAGTGTAGGGACTTTAATGGTCAGGAACTGGATTGGAAGGTAATTTTTGTGTAGAGGTGGAAGAGGCTGGGATGGAATGTTGGAAGGTGTGCTTAATTATTCTAGACCTCTTCCAAGTGTTGTCAAGAAGTTGTTTCCTCAGGTTCTTCTTAAAGTCATTCAATGGCCCATAAATAGAAAAGGCATTAAGCATGTTTGAACACATCATACTTAGGTGTTGCTTCATATTGGTGTAATCCAGTGTTAATGTGGTTTTCAGAGGTTGGCCAATACCAATATTAGCTTCAGGAGGTGGGGTTCCAACTAAACAGAAGAATCGGATCAGTGATTTTTCTCTGTTGAAGAAATTGGATTAATTAATTTGGAACTTAAAGATTGGAAGTTCATCAAATTTGTAAGCGGCCATAATTTGTACTGTTGAAAAGTTTTACGTGGGTATAGTAGGAGGATCAACAAGGTGGAGGTATGGATTTCTTGGTGATCCTCTAAATGGTGTTAAGAATATGAGCTAGGATGAGGACATTCCTTGAGCCTAGTTGGAGAAGCAGGGCTGTTGTTGTTGATATTGCTGCTTGGCTCAGTTTGGTTGGGTACTGGTGGTGGAGTACCAGGGTTTCTGTAGGATGGAGCAGGAGAAGGTGACATATAAGCTGATTGGGATCTTTTGGATAATGTTCTGGAAGAAATTGAACTGTCAGATGAATAATTTACTGAAAGAGGAGAGGTGTAGTTGCTTCTTCTTGGTTGAGAGGGAGAATTTTGTCTGGGAGCAGTTTTTGGTGCTCTGGTGTCTTCTTGAGGGCCTCTGGCAGGTCTTTTAGAAGTTTTGGAATTTTTGGCATTTTTGAACATAGAAAGTTTTGAGTGCATTGCTTTGGGAGAAGTAGGAGGTTTTTGTGTGGTTTTATTGGAGTTTGCTGGCAGAATTCAGCTGTTTTCTGGCTGATTTTGAAGGTTTTGAGCCTGATTTTTACTTTCTAGCAAGGGGGGCAGGCTGCCTGGACACAGTCTAGAAGCCTAGGAGCTGATTTTGAAGCTGTTTGAGTTGAATTTGCTGAGAGTAAGGCTGTTTCTTGAGATGATAAAGCAGGTCTTTTGGAGAGTGTTCTGGGGACTTAGCAGTGGGATCTTCTGGATGGAGCTGAAGATAAAAAAGAAGAGGCAAGACCAAGTTCTGGGGATCTGGTAGGAGATCTAGAGATGTATTTATGTTAAGGTGAAAGTGGTGGTATAGGATAATTGGGGTCTCTGTCACATTTTTTCTTTTTGGAGTTGCAAGAATCACAGGCCGTGTTGTAGAGTTTTGCCTCAGGAGTTGGAACATTCAAAGTGCAAGGTCTGCACATGTGGATACACTTTTTGTAAGCATAGTCCTTTGGAGAAATGAAGCAAGGAGGATCTGGGTCAAAAACAGGAGATCCAGCCATGATCTGTGATGAGAAAAAAATGAAGAGAAAAGATATAAAAGAAAATTCTTATCAGTGATGGGTAGATGATGAAGAGAAAGTGGAAGTTCAGCAGGTTGATTGTGGAGTATTGTGCATGGAATTGGCTCTTTCAGTTTTATGCAAAGTGTGGAATGTCTGTCAAGACTATAAACTGAACACTATGAAAGTGCATCAAGACTTTAAAATGAAAAATGGTAAAGTCCCCCAAGACTATAAACTGTTTGATGGTTGAGTCCTTCAAGACTATAAACTGATAACGTGGTTTTAGTGTAACTCTTGCAGAGGGAATCCAAAGGGGGAGTCTCTAAAATTTTGTTAAGGCAAGTGTGGGGATAACTGTTGAGCTAGCTTCTCTGTTGAAAAGCTACCCTAGAATTTTAGTTTATTTTATTTGGTCTTTGATGGTTTGATCTCCTGTTCTATCTTTATGATTTGGGGTTTGAGTCCCCCAAGACCATAAAATGAGGGCTGTTAGTCCCCCAAGACTTAAAAATGAGGATTAGTCCCCCAAGCTGTAAACTGAGGAATTTTTTATGATTGGCTGCATTCTGGAAGTCTGTAGAGTGGTCAATAATTTCATTTCTAAGTCAAAAGTTCAATCAAGAGTCAAATGGCAGAAGAGAATCAAGAGATGAAACAAAGTGTTCAGCATTAGTTTTGAGCTGATGGATGAGTTGTTTGCTTTTTTCAAGGCCCTTTTGATTTCTAGCAGGAGTTGATTGGAAGTAGCATAGTAGAAGTTGGTTTTTTTCAGAGGAGTGTTGTTGGAACTTGGCCTTAATGGTTGGAAAGTAGTTAGGTGTTGGTGGTTCAATGGATCCTACATTGTCATCATCACTTTCAGAAGATGGAGGAACTGAGAAGTCATCAGTTTTAAAATTAGTAAGAAGGAATAAAGGTTTTTTACCATCAGTTGGACTAAGCATGGGGTAAGTTTTTGCTGTAGTGGTGTTGGCACTCTTTTTCAAAGGGTGTAGTTTTTTGACTAATCTGGGTATCAGGATGGATGGCCTGGATCTTTTGGCACTTGTAGAAGATGGACCAGGATGAGGTATAGATAAAGCTGTTAAAAATGATAATGGACCAGGTCTGAAGCAAGATTTCTTTCTGGATTTGCAGACATCACAAGAGGTTCTTTATGGATGAGCTGGTGGTGTGATGGCACTGATAAGATTGTTGTCAATACAGTATTGCCAAGGGCACATGTCAGAGGCTGATTTTGAAAGAGAGATGAACATGGTGGATGTGATGAAGAAGAATGTGGAAATTCTCAATTGGAGGGAGGATTGGGTCTTCCAAAATTGGAAGAGGCCTTTGTTGGTCTGTTAGGAGCTATTTGTGTATGTCTTAATTGACATTGGTTGAAGAATTATGCTTTATTTTTGGTATTATTCAGTAAATTTTGGGAGTATGGGTGTTTAAATACTTCAATTGGATAGCCCTCGCGTTTCTTTATATTTGATGTCTTGATGATATTTTTCATATTCCAAGCTTTAAGGGGTCATTTCCTCATTTTTCATTTCTAAAAGATAGCTGTTTGATTTTGTTTTTCATTTTTTACTAGCTAACATTAAGTCTTAGGGCTAAGTACTTAGTACCATTAAGTATAGCTAATTTGGCTCTATATTATATGTCTCAATGTTTTCATAGCTTAATTTTGTGTTTTAAGGGTTTAAGTAGTCATGGTGGATTTTTCTAAGTATTTAGGCTTTATTAGATGTTTTTGATGGTTCTCTGGCTTCTTTGAGGTCTGCCTGCCTCAGCTATAGAAGGCTGGGGAGCATTTCTAGAGGGTTTTTATTCAATTTGGCTTTCAAAATTGCCAAATTAGTTGCTTTGCATGGATTTTTAGATAGGTGGTCTGTGTGTACATACCAAATATGACAGTTTGGGGAAACTTTAATTATCATAGAACCATCTGGTAGCTATATTATTTTTTCTCACTCAGTTTTCACTGTTTTTTGGCCACAATTGGCTGTGTTTGTTGCAAGGTTAGTTCTTCATTTAGCTCATATTTGGCAACCAATTTCTCTGTTGTAGCTTTGCAACCTACATCAAGTATTTTTACTTTGTTTGTGCAACAAGTTCACTTTGGCTTTGGTTTCTGGTGTAGATTTCTCTACATTTCAGGTTTCTGGTTCTTTGGTTCTCAGTGGTCTGATATTTGCTACTTTCTTGACTTGTAAAGCAGTCAAGAAGTGTGTTGGAAGGGGTATTGTAACAGTCTCTAATTTTCTTAAGCAAATAAATCTAACCTGGTATTTCTCAAAGGGAAAGGGTTTTTCTCTCCAGTTTTACTTCAACTCCCTTGGTCAAGGCCTATAGCTAGTACTATAGGATTTTCTACAATTTCAGGATGACATTTACCCAGAGCAGGGTGAGGCATTTTCCAAGAAGAACCCAGCAAATGTCAAATCAGTTTTCAACAAATAAACT